>FLSR01004873.1:2432449-2462134 GCA_900092035.1 Leuciscus waleckii | reverse complement strand
TAGGTTTGCTCATTCTTTCATTTGATTCCTGTTCAGAGTGACCCTGACTATTACTGTATTTATTTTCAAATACTTTTACTGTATAGTTTTGGAGAAAAGTAAAGGCCAATTCACTCCAAACATCAAAGTGCATTCTAGCACTTACACCATGTCCCACTTTCAAACACTCTTAAAAAGTGTTCCTTCATAGGTTTGCTCATTCATTAATTCGATTCTTGCTCAGAGTGAACGTGACTATTACTGAATTTATTTTCAAATCATTTTACTGTATAGTTTTGGAAAAAATTAAAGACAAACTCACCCCAATCATCAAAGTGCATTCTAGCGCTTACACCATGTCGCATATTCAAACACTTATAAAAAGTGTTCCTTCATAGGTTTGCTCACATTTTCATTTTATTCCTGTTCATAGTGACCCTGGCTATTACTGTACTTATTTCCAAGTCATTTTACTGTACAGTTTTGGAGAAAAGTAAAGGCCAATTCACCCCAATCACCAAAGTGCATTCTAGCACTTACAACATGTCCCATATTCAAACACTTATAAAAAGTGTTCCTTCATAGGTTTGCTCACATTTTCATTTTATTCCTGTTCATAGTGACCCTGGCTATTACTGTACTTATTTCCAAGTCATTTTACTGTATAGTTTTGGAGAAAAGTAAAGGCCAATTCACCCCAATTACCAAAGTGCATTCTAGCACTTACAACATGTCCCATATTCAAACACTTATAAAAAGTGTTCCTTCATAGGTTTGCTCACATTTTCATTTTATTCCTGTTCATAGTGACCCTGGCTATTACTGTACTTATTTCCAAGTCATTTTACTGTACAGTTTTGGAGAAAAGTAAAGGCCAATTCACCCCAATCACCAAAGTACATTCTAGCACTTACAACATGTCCCATTTTCAAACACTCATAAAAAGTGTTCCTTCATAGGTTTGCTCATTCTTTCATTTTATTCCTTTTCATAGTGACCCTGACTATTACTGTATTTATTTTCATGTAATTTTACTGTATAGATTTGGAGAAAACTAAAGGCCAATTCACCCCAAATATCAAAGTGCATTCTAGCACTTACACCATGTCCCATTTTCAAACACTTATAAAAAGTGTTCCTTCATAGGTTTGCTCATTCTTTCATCTGATTCCTGTTCAGAGTGACCCTGACTATTACTCTATTTATTTATAAGTAATTTTACTGTATAGTTTTGGAGAAAATTAAAGACAAACATCCCAATCATCAAAGTGCATTCTAGTGCTTACACCATGTCTCATTTTCAAACACTCATAAAAGGTGTTCCTTCATAGGTTTGCTCATTCTTTCATTTGAGTATTGTTCAGAGTGAACCTGACTATTACTGTATTTATTTTCAAATAATTTTACTGTATAGTTTTGGAAAAAATTAAAGACAAACTCACCCCAATCATTAAAGTGCATTGTAGCGCTTACACCATGTCCCATTTCAAACACTATAAAAAGTGTTCTTCATAGGTTTGCTCATTCTTTCACTTGATTCCTGTTCAGAGTGACCCTGGCTATTACTGCTATCATTTTTATGTCATTTTACTGTATAGTTTTGGAGAAAAGTAAAGACAAAATCACCCCAATCACCAAAGTGCATTCTAGCACTTTCAACATGTCCCATTTTCAAACACTCATAAAAAGTGTTCCTTCATAGGTTTGCTCATTCTTTCATTTGATTCATGTTCAGAGTGACCCTGACTATTACTGTATTTATTTTCATGTAATTTTACTGTATAGTTTTGGATAAAAGTAAAGGCCAATTCACCCCAATCACCAAAGTGCATTCTAGCACTTACAACATGTCCAATTTTCAAACACTCATAAAAAGTGTTCCTTCATAGGTTTGCTCGCTCTTTCAATTGATTCTTGTTCAGAGTGACCCTGGCTATTACTGTATTTATTTTCATGTCATTTTACTGTATAGTTTTAGAGAAAACTAAAGGCCAATTCACCCCAATCATCAAAGTGCATTCTTACACCATGTCCAATTTCAAACACTCATAAAAATCATTCTATTATATGTTTGCTCATTCTTTCATTTGATTCCCGTTCAGAGTGACCCTGATTATCACTGTATTTATTTTCAAGTCATTTTACTGTATGGTTTTGGAGAAAAGACTAAATGTTTTTTATTTTTGAAGGCATTGTTGTGAAAACATACCATGCTTATTTCATATTTTATAATTACCACGTGTAATTTAAACTTATTTAATGTAGAGTAGTTTACAAAATGACATGTAAATACATCATATATACAATGCCTTCTTGCATTTTATGTATTATTGTCATTTTAATTTAGTGAAAACCTTGTTTTTTTTAATCTGTTCAAATGGAATTTCTCATTTCCCCTCCTCCTTGACAGAATCATTACAATTATATGGTATTGAGATGAACTCTAAAATGATCTTTCTAAATGAAAATCCACATAGGCCTACAGCAAGTGACAGGTCACAGAGATAAGGAAAGAGGTTGATTACACAAAAAAAATGAAACTGATGCAGTGTCATGTCCTTGACCTTGAATATGATCACACTTTTATAAATTCTTTGCCTTTCTTATTTCAGAAAAAAAAACTTTGTGCATCTTGAAGAACGTCCTGGTTGCGTATGCAACCCACCGAGTACGTAGTCGATGTCGATTGAATGGGATCACGCTAAGGAGCCTGTCTTCTTCGAGCATGTTAGAACAAGCCAATGTGCGCATTGGCGTGCGTGAGACGCATTGCGCATTCCGCCCCACCGCGCGGGCATAAATACGGAAGCAGATGCACGCACACCTTGTTTTTCGCTGAGGAGCCGAGCGGAACTCGGAGTCAGCGGTAGTCCGGATATAGTGGCAAACGGACTACGTCCTCCGTTCCCTCCTTCAGGGAATGGTGGGTTGCATGCGCAACCAGAACGTTCCCTTTCAGTCGAGAACGTCAGATGTAGTCGATGTCGACTGAATGGGATCTTTAACCCTGGAAAACGCCACTAGAGCTGCCACCGTCCAGTGCCTGGGTAAAAGCCTCAAGTCCCCCTGCAACTCTGAGGCGGAGAAGGGCGAGGCTGCAGTTCCACAGACCGGGGTCTCAACTTGTGAGAGTTAGCCGAGAAACCAGAGAAAAAGGCCCAAGAAGGTAAGGAGGGGACGCAAGGCGAATATATCTCCTTCCTTGCCTCAGGGACCTGACGATCAAATCGCACTCCGCTTGGGTTTAAATCCACTGCCTCATGATGTGCATCAATATATAAGCCACAACATTTTGAAGTGGAGGGGACAGCCCTCCCTCCAACCACAAGCAGTTTTTTAAAAGGGAGCACTTAAGTGATCAAACACCTTCAGGACTCAATTCAAGACTCAATTCAACTAACAGGTTCGACTTCTATTAGAGAAGCTCGCATCTTTCTAGTGGGTGCTCACAGAAGTGATGGTCTCTACTGCATAACAATTATTGCAGTAGACCAGAACCTCCGGGTCCCGTTCTTACTAAAACCAGACCTGGAACTTCCAAGGTCTAGACGATGTGCCATCGTGCCACATCCCTGAGAATGTGCTCAGAGGACAGGCTTGTGCACAATTCAGAATTGAATTGAGAATGACTCCTTAATTCCAATTCAATTCTTGAATTTGAATTGAATTTGAATTGATGTCAGAAACAGGATCTAGAATTACAATTTGAATTTGAATTAAAGGAAGCAGAATTGCAATTCAATAAAAGTTCAAAGAAATTCATATACATATTTTAAGTGAAGTGTTTAACAATGAAGCTTTACAGTTGTCACAGTGTCAGGTTTGTGTTTCCCCGGGGTGTCCACTAGAGGTCCTTGTCCCCCACGGTGTCGTTCTCTCCTGCACTATATTTCCCATCATCCTGTTCTGCCTAATCATTGATCATTGCACACAGCTGTTTCCTGTCACCTTGTTAGTATCTGTGTATATATACCCTAGCTGTGTCCCAATGTGAAGGCCGTATTTGAAGGGCGATTGCGTCACAGCGGCGCGTCGAAACGTCACAGCGGAGCGACGAAGGATGTCCCAATTCAAAGGCTGCACACTTCGGAGGTCGCATTTGAAGGCCGATTGCGTCACCGCGGCGCGATGAAGGCTGTCCCAATTCAATTCTGCATCCTCCGAAGTCCGTATTCGAAGGCCGGTTGCGTCATCGCGGCGCGACGAAGGCTAAAGCGACGCCAAATGCACCCTTCGTTTCCCCGTGAAAGGAAGGATACATAAATGGACACTTAGCGGACTATCCTACCCCATAAGTCATCGCGCGTCGGTGACGACAGCATCTTTATAAAATAAAAAAAATGACGGCTGAGAGTTCGCTGGTGGACGGCATTTACATTTAAATGTAAGTATTATGTTTTCATTTACTCAAATAGCTAGTGAAACCACAGTTAAAAGCCACAAGTCTTTCTTTCTTATGCACTTCATCTTAACTCCATCACCATTGCGTGGCTTCATTTGTCAGGTGGTCTGAGGCAAAACTTGTGCTAATATTAGTTTAATAATTGTTTCAGGGAGCAAGGAGCAGACAGCTCAATTTATTAAACTGCAATTAAAAAATAAAAAATAAACGAAATAAATTTAATTTAATTTTATTGTAATATATGCACTAGTCTGTCTAACTTGTGTAAATAAGAAATATCACTCACCCTATAAAGCCCACAACAATAAGAAAAGCAGTAGATAAGGCAATGGGGTTTCACTTTTATGTGTTTTTGTAGTGCTGTCATGCAAGCTATGTGGTTTTAACCAAATTTGAGTATATAGAAATATGATTTCCTAAGTATTTTGTATGCATGTCTTGATGTGTCATATTTTGCAGTGTTAACAATGCACTTAAGATTGCACCCATGTGTTAAGCTTTTTTAGAGCAATTCAGGAGAAAAAAAATACAAAGTAAGAAAGTTAATACACGGCCTACATGACCTGGTCCTCCAGTAAAATATAAAACATAAAAATGACAATAGCCAATTCTGGCTCCATAGCTGTTTACTTAATTATATCAAATGAATTGTCAGGATGGCAGCATACTCTCGCACCGTTGCTTGGCGCCTGGAGCGGTAATCGGGAACACCTGGCTGCACAATTAGGAAATCCTACGAAGGCTACATGGTGTGTCGTTCGGAGGACGCATAGGCTGCATCGTTTGAAGTCCGCAGCCTTCGAAGGATGCAGTCTTCACATTGGGACACAGCTCCTGTCTGTTTCAGTCCATGTCACAGAGTCGTTGTCATTCGTTACTACACTTCTGGTCTGTGTTTCCTAGCCTGTTCTTGTTTTGTTTCTTGTTTATTTGTTATTGGACTGCTATTATGGATTTTGACACCTGCATGGATGACTACGAATTGGATTGCCCTAACAATAAATATGCTACATTTGGATCCACCTGTTTCTCTGTGTCCTCCCGTGACAACAGTATATGTCAGATATGATTGCATTATAAATCAAGAGTTCAGATGCAAAAGCGCCATCTGAAATTTTCTTCTAGAATGATCATTTTTATCAAGCTTGTATATTTAAGTTCAGTAATTTCACTTAAATGACAATTAATAGGTAATTTTCATTGCCATTTAAGTGAAATTACTGAACTTAAATATACGAGCTTGATAAAATGTAGCATTTTAGAAGAAAATTTCAGATGGCACTTAGAGCTTTTGCATCTGAACTCTAAAATTATATTAGTTTGAACTACTTGTACAGATTACATTAAAAGGATATGTTTTCCCCCAGAAATGAATGTTAAAAGCTCTAGTCACAGAACAAATAATTAAGTTTGATTTATTGTAATTGTATTTAGTTGTATTACTGAGGTAAAATGTTTAATTCAATTAGTTACTAATCAACTTAAAACGAAATTGCTTTGCATTGATAAAGTTATCCAAATAAAGTAATCCAAACCACATTTATAATGGGTAACTAATAACAGTAAGCAATAACATTTACAAAGTAACCTTCCTAACACTGAATGCATGCGAGACTCAACACATTCTTTCTGTTGTGTGACTGTGGAATTTCTTTGAATTGCCATGAATTTAATTCCACTTCCTGTCATTCTAATTCAAATTCAATTCAACGTCCTGTGGGGCTGAGTAAATTCAATTCAAATTCCAATTCCTGAATTGCATGGAGGCTAATTCTGAAATTCTGAATTTTGCACAAGCCTGTCAGAGGAAGGTGTCAGGAAGGCTGTTAAGAGGAGGTTGGTTGGGCCAGTGAGAGGCAAAAAACACAACTTGTTCCATCTCTTCCTAATTTTAGCATCATAGTGCACGAAGGCTCAATGGGGAACGCATTTCTGCAGGGCCCAGGGCCCAGGGCCAGCTGTGGCCAGAGTCTTTGTTCAAGGGATGTCCACTCAGACAAGAGAAGAAACAACTGGCTTGGAACGAGTCCAGAGGGGCAACCGACGTGGCTGTGCGGCCCCGAAGTGGTCCGAAACAACTGGCCAGCTGGAGATGGAGTCTCCACTGTCTCTGGACTGGAGGCTGTTGTGAGGCTTGTGAGCGGCACGATAGAGCTGGCGGGCGAGTTGAAACATGCAAGGGGAGCGCAGCTCGACAGGCGTGATGTTGTCAGAACAGTACAAGCTCGCTGAGCAGCGGTGTCTCGAAGCGAGGGACTGTAAGCAACTCGAGGCAACAAATGCCAATGCAGTCTGAGGGCTCCCAGAGCTTCTCTGTTCTTCACGATTGTGTCATTCGGGAATTGATTGGATTATAGTACTGTTGTCTTTTACTATTGCTGTGATCTTGTGTGATTGACAGGTTATACCACCCTCATGGCAGTAAACACATCGTCAGAGAAGAGAAGAGAAGAAAAGAGAAGAGAGGAGGAGAGAAGAGAAGAGAAGAGAAGAGAAGAAAAGAGAAGAGAGGAGGAGAGAAGAGAAGAGAAGAGAAGAGAAAAGAGGAGAGAAGAGAAGAGGAGAGAAGAGGGTGAGGTTTGTTCTTGTGGAGCTTGCGATTGTCCTGGTTCACAGCAGAAGCTACAATATCAAAAACAGAGAGTAAAGAGTATAAATGACCCGTAACAGACGACAGGTCATGTGTTTATACAAATCAAGTACTTGTAATTTGACTCCATCATTCACCAAACAAGCACATGATTAATACTTAAAACATTAGAATATCATTAAAAACAGGCTAGGAGAAACAGTTTTATGTTATTGATAAAGATGAATTCTTTAGGAACATGTTCCTTTGCTCTTTACTGTACGTTTGTTCAAGATTATTCTTGTCACTTCAAGTAGATAAGAGTTTCATCAAAAGTACAAAAACAAATTTATAACATTATGTTATTGGTAATTTTAGTAATTTAATTGACAGTTATTACCAGACTTTCATATCAGTAGTAATGAAGCAGTGATGATGCGTCTGTGTTAGTGGATATAAGTGCTCTTATATTTGTGTATAATGACACTGAATTTAATTTCATGAGCTTGTTTCTGTTCATCAGTCCAATCTCTTCCTTCACATAATATAATAATTTACACTCAAATCAATATTCCACATCCATGTCTGTATTTATCTGGCGTGCAGCTGTGTAATAAACTCCTCTGATGTGTGTCTGGGGTTTATTTTGTGGCAATGAGCGACTGACTGAACATAATGACTTACATGACAGATACTCACTTCTTGTTTCAGACTGACGTAGCTGTATCTGGCAGAAGAGAAAGAGAGAAAGATCAGGAACTCGTCTGTCGCTTCACACCTGCAGACTGACAAACATGACAGAGGGCTTCAGTCAGCTCCTCATGAAGATCGCTTTCTCTGTGATTGTGTTAAAATAGTTCAGATCAAATGAAACAAGGACCAAATAGTCAATGAATCATTCTAGATTAGTCAAGTATCAAGATGATGCAGTGCCTTGCGTGTGAATGCGTGTTAAACTCACATATGCGTCAACAGAACTGTCGGCTCTTCCAGCCCTGATTGGTTGCGTCGGCAGTCGGCAGCCAGCGAATCTGACAAACAAAACTCCAGTCAGAACATCTGTATGATCATTTACATTCATGTGTACAGTAGATCACTAGCTCTAGAGACAGAGGCATACTCATCTGCAAAACTCTACAGTTAACCAGGTTAGGGTTAGGAGTTAGTACTGGCTGCAGATAAAGTCCTTCTTGTTGGTGATTTTAATATACATGATGATAACGAAAAAGATGTATTGGGATTGGCATTAAAGACATTCTGAACTCTACTGAGTTAGACAACACGTGTCAGGACCTACTCATTGTCGTAATCATACTCTAGATCTAATATTATCACACGGAATAGATGTTGATGCCGTTGAAATTCTGCAGCAGAGCGATGACATCTCAGATCATTATCTAGTCTCGTGTAAATTACATTTAGCCAAGGCTTCAAAGCCGACTCCGTGTTTCAAATATGTGAGACCTATCACTTCTGCTACTAAAGATTCCTTTATTAATAATCTTCCTGATCAGTTTCATCATCTCAGCATCCCGGATAGCTTAGAAGAACTTGATATGGCAACAGAAGAAACTTTGAACTCTCTCTTTTCCAGCACTTTAGACACAGTTGCTCCTTTGCGCTTAAAGAAGATTAAAGAAATTGAGGATCTTGTTAGTTCAGGTAGGCCACTCAGCTGTTTCTGACGTGTACCAGTCCAGCTGTGACACACTCATCACAGCGGTCCCTTTAAATCCCCATTCATTCAGCCTCTCTATTGCTTATCTACACGCTGCATCTAACTCCCCCCTCCATCCCCAACTCCACCTAGCTGAATCTCTAATCTAATAAACTCTGTCTAACTGTCATAGTTAATTTCATTCTATCATCTTTCATGTATTTTGTGTTCTTTACAACTCTCATGTAAATTGTTAATGTAATTATGTATGCATGATTACTGGATCTGTTGTGTTACCCCAGGGGGGTTTACTTGCTGCTCCCCCTGCTGTGTTCAGGCATGGCTGCATGGACGGGCGCATGGATTTCGCCCATAACAGAACCATACCACCAACACTAACTGTATGCATCATTATAATAAACATACATTTGACGAAAGTGGCCCTGACTGAAAATAGTCCACACCGTGGTACTGAGCACACCAGGCCCTTAAGAGAGTAGCCAGAAAAATGGGGCGCAATTGGAAGAAAACAAAACTAGAGGTATTTCGCGTTTCATGGAAGGAGAGCTCGATTGCATACAGAGAGGCGCATTTCATGGAGAGAGAGCACGATTGCGTACAGAAAGGCCTTAAAAACTGCTAGATCTGCTTATTTTTTTACTCTCTTGGAAGAAAACAAACACAACCTTAGGTATTTATTTGAAACAGTGGCTAAACTAACGAGAAATAAAGTTTCAACCCAAGTTCCAAACAGCACAGCAGTAATGACAAGAGAGAATATTATAATATTAGAGAGAAAATTATAACTATGCAACCGTCTACTACAGTATCGCATCAGGCAGTGCATTGTAGTCTCCCTGAGGAAAAATTGCATTCATTCATTACTATAGGAGAGGAAGAATTGTCTAAACTTGTTAAATCATCTAAATCGACAACATGTATGTTAGACCCTATACCGATTAAGCTATTTAAAGAGATTTTTCCAGAGGTCATAGATCCTCTTTGTTATGATTCCTGTCTTATGTTCCCCTTGTCTTTTTGTGGACTTTTGTCATTTCCTGTCCTGTGCCATGTTTTGTAGTCCCTTGTAGTTTTTACTGTTTATTAGGCTCCCCAGGTGTTTCTGATTAGCCACGCCCCCTTGTTATCTTATTAAACTTGTTAGTCTCTGTATTTAAATCCTGTGTCTTGTTTCAGTGTTTGTGGGTTCTTGAATTTGTAATGTTCCGGAGTCCATGTTTGTCAAGTTCTGAGTCTGTTTAATTAAAGCTGCTGCACGTGGATCTTGCTTCGTCCTTTATTTCAACCTACAGCGTTACAGAAGAACCCAATACTAGTGGTGGGCAGATCGAGGCTTCGTAAAGCAATGAAACAGTTGAACCAAATGGTCCATATTGTTTTGAGGCTTCGAAACAATCCGACACCCGTCTCAACGGTGACACCTAGTGGTCACTTGCAGGTGTTGATCTGAAACAACCTTGACGAGCCATTAAAAAAATGTGTTGTTTTTTTATTATTATAATGTTCTAATATGTGAAGCTTGTAACCTATAGGCTCCTCACTGTGCATAATGTTATTTTGGTCATGAAAAATGAATATTAGTAAAAGAAATCAAGCGACAATGTCTCACTTTTTTAGAGATTTTTATTAAAAAATATTAATTTCTCTGCTGTGGAAGGACTTAGCCTACTTCTTTTTTTACAGATAATTTCTCCAGCCTTTGAAAAAATCCTCTCACAAGGGACACTTGTTGCTGGCATACAAAGATATTTTTTTGCAAGGACATACAAATGAGGAAAGATTACTGCTCTCTCTTTCCAGTAAGGGTTAGGTCATGTAGGTTAGTACATGTCAGCTGTAAGGCTAACAAATTCGGCCTTTTGTAGGTCCTCCATTGTCTTCTCCTTGGCTTTGTTGTACTTTTCGCTGACCATTATTTTAAGCACCTTCCGGGATCGGATTACATAGCTTGGATCAAGCTTGTTCACAAATTCCCTGAATCCCTCATCGTCCACGATGGTGAAGGGCTGCAGATCCTTCACCACCATGTTTATAAGAGCCTCATCCAATTCCCTCTGTCTGACTTTTAAAAGAGAAGATAAAACATACTTTCAGACAAATACATTGGAAAAATACAGCTTCAATTAGTGCACATCTATTAAAAGTATAGCCTACTGGTTCATTATTTGGAAACCTTCCAGTGTTTATAATCAGTTATAATTATATTTCAAACAATGCATACCTTGCTTAGATGGCCCAGCAGAGTCAGTAGCAGGCCTAGGTACAGGGGGAATGCCATCCTCTGCACCCTGCAAAATGGCAGGATGAGTGCTCCTCAAATGGCGCATCATGGATGATGTATTGTTGCAGTAGGCTAGCTGCTGATCACAATACACACATCTCACTTTATTTGGGGTTTCTAAATGGAAATGCTCCCACACCACTGATGTACGGCATCTCTTCTGGGGAGCCTCCATTTTATCTATCTATCCAAATCTATCTATCTATATATGAATCGATCTATGTATCTAGATATGTATCTATAATCTATGTATCTATATATGTATCGATCTATAATATATGTATTTATATATGTATCTGTAATCTATCTATATATGTATCTATCTATTAATCTAGCTGTCTATATATATTTATATCTATGTATCTATTAATGTGTCACTATATGTATACTCTGTCTGTCTCTAGCCTATCAGTCAATGTGTTGTGTAAATTTAAATGTAAGCCTAAATAGCCTATAACTAATCAAATCGCACTATGTCACTATATCACCAAAAATCCACTATCTCAAAATCAAACTCCTCTCACAAAAACCCACGAGGTCAATATGCGTTGATTTCACTTTTATGCAGATGTGCTATTGTGTGGTCTGTTCCCGACCGTGTCAATCAAACGCTGATTCGGCGGACCACACCTGATGAAACACTTAGTGAACACTTCGAGGCTTCGTTGGCCATAGTCACGTGACATGGGTGTTTTGAATAACGCTTCGGATCAGTGTTTCGAAACATCTGCGCTTCGGGATCTCGCAAAGCTTCGGAACGACTGTTTCGCGTCAGCCATCCCTACCCAATACTGATTTATTTATTTAAATCAGGACAAATCAATCAAGACTGATTTATTTATTTACAGCCCTTTATGGCCCTGACAGTATGTGTGTATGTATTTTATTGTATGTGAACATATAGGTATTTTCTGTGTTTTGTAAGTGTTGACCTGCCCGGGGACTACGGACGAAAATTAGCCCTTGGCTAAATCCGGTGCAATGCATGAAATGTGAATTTTATGTTAAAAATTGTGCATGGTCCCTTTATAAAAAAATAAATAAAAAAAATACGAATGGATCTAGCAGCAGCTTTGGGGAGTCTCCAGCCAAGAAGGCAGCCACGCCTGATTCTGGTTCCCAGGATGGCTGCCGCCAAGTCGCCTGAGAGTTTGCCTCTGGCCAAGATGTCCGCCGCCACGCCTGAGAGATCGTCTCCGGCAAAGATGGCCGCTGCCATGCCTGAACCTGAGCTTCTTCACGTCACGTCACGTCTGCCGATCCGGAGACTGTTCACGTCACGTCTGCCGAGCCAGAGTCCTGTTCCCTGTTATCAAGTCTAAGTCTGTCTGTCTAGTTTTGAGTTTATCTAATAAAGCTGCTGCACGTGGATCCTGCTTGCTCCTTTGATTCAACCCTGCATCATTCTACTCTTCTTAATATCATTAATTCATCTTTGTCATTAGGATACGTACCAAAAACTTTTAAGGTGGCTATGATTAAACCGTTTGTTAAAAAACTGCAACTTGATCGTACAGAATTAGTCAATTACAGGCCGATCTCGAATCTACCTTTTCTGTCAAAGATACTAGAAAAGGCGGTATCCTCACAACTATATTCCTTTTTAGAAAGAAATGATATCTGTGAGGATTTCCAGTCAGGATTTAGACCGTACCATAGTACTGAGAATGCCTCATTAGAGTCACACAGATTTGCTCTTATCATCCGAATGTGGTTGTCACAGAACAGAAGGAAACAGACAGGTAAGTGATATAAACAAGGTCTTTATTGAGCAGAGGCACAGAGTGGGACAGCAATGGAGACTGGTATGTAGCAGAGAATCAGAGTTGATTGATGAACTTAGCTGAATGTTAATCTTGGTCACTAGATTGTAGATCGTCGAAGAGGATGCGGCAGGCTGAAGGCGGAATACAGATGACAGTGTAACACTCCACTATATATAATGCAGACTATAAACAAAATAATAGGAACAAAAGTCCTGTTTCTAGATCAACTAAGGAGGAGAAAAAAATACTACCCAGCACGGATAAATAAGTAGCCAACCAAAGTGTATTTACAAAACAAAAAGTAAATGTACAATATTACAATGTTACACCACAACGATAGTATATGTGTGTGTGTGTGTGTATTAAGTCTTTTAGTCCAGCGTGCACTAACGTAGAGTTCAGATCTGCCTCACCGGTATGATTGTTGAAGCCGTCAAGCAGGATCTATGAAGTTTGTGACTGAAATAAGTCCACAGTGATGAGTAATCCACCCAACTAACAAAAGGAAATACTCCTCCAAGGATTGGCAGCAAAGCGCTCAAAAACCAGCCAGCAAAAAGGTAATCCACAATGAATCGGGAAAGTTTGTGAATGAGAGTATGCTCTCCCGAAGACTGGAATACCGGTTCCATATATGGAAAAACACATAGTATTTGTGCTATATAAGCTCCTCTTATCTGTTTTAATGTGTGTATGTCTTTAATCCATACTGGGTCTCCAGCATAATGGAAGCAGCAAGGCAAACAAACAGGGTCTCTGCCAAGACAACCAAAACTGTATCGAGGAGTTTCTTTTAAGGACTTACCATTCCAGCAAACCTCATCACTTTTCATTGGATTATCACTACAGTTGGATTGTATATACACCGGTGGACACTTACACATTGGGACTTACAGGTCTTAAAACATGGACTGTTTTATGGTATGGACCAATGGACTAAACAGTTTCTATGTTGTATTGTGTTGTTTTTTAAGTTCCTTGTAGAAATTGTAAATACACTTCATTTATTCACTTTATTTCTGTTGTCATCTCATCTTTTAAAACACTTCAAAAACTCTCACAGTTTAATCTGGACCCAAGGGCTGCCGAGTCCATAGCCACTTTCAAGAAACGGCTGAAGACGCTTCTTTTTCGACAGCATTTGATCCAGTAATACTAACTTTCTTTTCTATTCTGTTCTATTTAAAAAAATACAAATAAAAAATTAACATTTACTGCGTTAGATTAAACTGAGAAGGGTCATAGCACTTGCATATTGTTGTCCTACTGTTAGTTTAACTGCTTCTATTGTTCTCATTCGTAAGTCGCTTTGGATAAAAGTGTCTGCTAAATGAGTAAATGTAAATGCAATTTTATTCATGTAACTAAACCGATTAGACCAATTGTTACAACGGATGATAGAAGATGGAGTTCGGCAAAGGAATCCTTGAGGTAGGTATTCATGGGTAGGTATCAGAGTCTGTAAGTGTACGTAAGGACGAGACCAGACAAGGAAGTGAAGGAGAAGTGCCTCTTTATAGTGTGTGTTGTTGATGATGTGCAGGTGCAGTGAATCAGAATTCCGGGGAGCGTGAACGAGTGGGCGGAGCATGCTGATCTGGTGACTCCGTGACAGTACCCCCTTCTCCACAGGTGGCTCCTGACGGCTGGATAGAATGATGATGACGGGGTCTACCTCGACCCCTGGGAGCCGGTCTATCTGGGTGTTCAGTATGGTATTGTGTGAGGAGCACGGGATCGAGAATGTCATGACGAGCTACCCAGGAGTGCTCCTCGGGACCATAATACTCCCAGTTAATGAGGTACTCCAGCCTAGGACCCCGTCGTTGCGAGTCTAGGATAGCTCTGACCCGGTAGATGGCTTCCTCTTCTGCGAAGTTGGGAGGAGGAGGTACCTCATCACCATTAGATTCTGTGGGAGGAGAAAACATGGGTTCAGAGTGAGGTTTAGGACTGACACGTGGAAGAGGGTGAGATTCTGAAATTAGGTGGAAGGTTTAGCCTGTAGGTGACCTCGTTGAGCTGCTTCTGTACAGTGAATGGACCTATGTACCGGAGACTTAGGCAGGGACGGATGTCCCGTGTCGAGAGCCACACCTTCTAGCCTGGTTGGTAACGAGGGATAGAGGTTCTGTTGGTGTCCGCTTGTCTCTTGTGTCTCCTCACTGTCTGTTGGAGATGCACATGAGCTGAGTCCCATACCCTCTCGCTCTGCTCGAACCAGTGGTTGACAGCTGGAACCTCCAAGGGCTCACCCGACCAGGGGAATAATGGAGGTTGGTATCCCAGGATACATTGGAAAGGGGTGAACCCTGTGGTGGATTGTCGTAAGGAGTTCTTGGTGTACTCTGGCCATGGGAGGAATTTGCTCCAGCTGTCCTGGTTCTGATGGCAGTAGGACCTCCGATATCCCCTGATTTCCTGGATCTTCCACTCAGTCGAAAGGGTACGTGAGCTACCTGGGTGTCCAGAGCCCGGAGATGTATGAGCTGAGTCCAGAAGGGGCAGGCGATAAGTTGGTGGAATGTAGAGGAGCCCTTCTCGACCTCCCGGCGTAGCAGGGTTTGAGCGAGTAGCCTGGGTAATTTGCTCATCAATGGTCCATTGGATAGGACTGACGATCATGGCAGGAGGGAGAATAGGTTGGGAGAAGAATCTTCAGGATCAGGTTGATGAAGACGTGATAAGGCATCAGCCCTACGGTTCTTATCCCCAGGTCTATATGAGATGGTGAAATCGAACCTGTGGAGCCAGTGTCTCCACTCCTCCAGCGCTAGCTTGATGGCGAGCAGCTCACGATTACCAATGTTGTAGTTCTGCTCCGCCAGGGATAGCTTCTTGAAATAGAAGGCACATGGATGGAGTCTTGGAGGATCACACTGCCGCTGAGAAAGGACCGCTCAAACCCCGGTAGAGGAGGCGTCAACCTCGACGACAAACGGAAGATCTGGATCTGGGTGGACCAGGACCGAGCGGTTTGGAAGGCTCCTTGAGTTGTTGAAATGCTTCAGATGCTGACGGGGTTAAGGACAGAGACTTGGACCGGCCCTTGAGGGAGAAGGTCAGAGGTGAACTGAGTAGGCTATAGTTGTGAATAAACCGTCTGTAGAAGTTTGCGAATCCTAGGAAGCGCTGGAGCTCCTTGATGGTAGTGGATTGAGGCCAGTTCCGGATGGTATCCACCTTCCTCTGGTCCATCTGGATGCCACGTTGATTGATGACATACCCCAGGAAGTGTACGGAGGTGGTATGGAACTCGCATTTCTTCAGCTTAAGGTAGAGATGGTGATGGCGGAGTTTCTCGAGGACCTGCGTCACATGAAGGCGATGTTTAGCCAGGTTCCGGGAATAGATGTGGATGTCGTCTATATAGGCCACGACAAATCGTTGGAGGAATTGCCGGAACACCTCATTCATATAGCCCTGGAAGACAGAAGGTGAGTTGAATAGGCCATATGGCATGAACCGAGTTTCATAGTGACCTGACGGAGTAACGAAGGCAGTCTTCCACTCATCACCTCGGCGTATACGAATGAGGTTGTATGCGCTCCGCAGGTCCAGCTTGGAGAAGATGCAAGCTCCCCGTAGCTGTTCCAGAGCTGCCGGGACCAGAGGAAGTGGATAGCTGTACTTTACAGTCTGGGAGTTGAGGTGACGGTAGTCGATGCATGGCCTCAAGCGTCCGTCATTTTTAGCCACGAAGAAGAAGCTTGAAGTGGCAGGGGATGTAGATGGTCTGATGAATCGTTGTTGAAGTGCCTCCTGGATATGCTCCTCCATGCCCTTCTGCTCCGGCATGGGCAGTGGATATACTCTGCCTTTGGGTAGAGTAGCCCCAGGAAGTAGGTTGATTGCACAGTCCCATGGCCGATGTGGTGGAAGTTGGGTTGCCAACCGCTTACTGAAGACATCCTGAAATGCCCGGTTTTCTGGAGGAATCTCCACCTTGTGATCCATCTCCGGGCTCTCAGCGGTGGTAGAATTGAGTAAGTGTGGTGGTTCCGGATGGTGAGTGAAAGAGAACGAGGCTTTGAAGATTTTTGAACAGAGGAGAGACAGGATTGGAAACAGGTATTACTCCACTGCAATACTTCCCCGGTGTTCCAGTTGATATGTGGTTGATGTTGTGACATCCACGGGCATCCCAGGATGAGGTCTGCGGTGGATCCTTCCAGCACCATGAACATCACTCTTCAGTATGCAGGCATCCGATGCAGAGTGTCAGTGTGGGAGAGAAGTACCGGATACGACCACGACCCAGCGGCTTCCTTTGGGTGGTGTGAATCCTCAAATCCTGAGAGCAGCGCATCTTACGGACACTCAGTTTTTAGAGAAGTTGGGTGGAGATGAAGTTCCCCGCGGAACCCGAGTTGATGAGAGCTTGTGCTGAGACACAAATTAGGTTAGGACATGTACAGTTTTTCGGGATAAAGAGTTTATTTGAGGTGGAAGTTGGATAGTACTCACTGCTGGGTGTGGTGGTCGAACTTGACCGACAGTGATGACATGACCCTCTCTCCCACAATAAAGACACAGTTGATGGAGAATTCTTCCCTGACACTCCGCATGCATTAGGTGGAAGGAGTCTACCTGCATGGGTTCAGGTGCGGGAAGGACGACAGATGGTGCAGAGGCTGGAGGATACACAGCGGGGTTCAGGAGAGAGCAAGCGGTGAGATGTTGAGCGACTCGGATGGTCTTTTGGATGAAGTTCTCAAAACCTATCGCGTCATCATAAACTACCATCAGTTGACGGATATCAGTGTTGAGTCCTTGTCGGAAAGCGGTGAGCAATGCAGTCTCATTCCAGCCACTAGCGGCAGCTAGAGTGCGGAACTGGAGAGTGTAGGTGCTGACAGAATTATTGGCTTGGTGTAAGTTGAATAATTGGTCGTGAACAGATAGTTCCGAGGCGGTTTGTCCAAACACTTCTTTAAAGTGACTGAAGAAAGCTGACAGTGAAGTGACGATTGGGGCATTGGATTGCCACAGTGATTGAGCCCACTGTAGGGCGCTCCAGACAGCAGGAGATGACAAAAGCTACCCTGGCGTGAACGGTGGTGAACTGGTGAGACTGCAATTCAAAATACAGGGAGCACTGTAGCAGGAACCTGCTGCAATCGTCCGACTCTCCGGAGAATGTCACAGGTTGGGCCATGGGACTAGCAGAGGCAGCAGATGAGTGCAGGAGAGATTGACGTGCGGCTTGAATCATATCAGCGGGAACGGCAGGTGGGTTGTCAGACTTAGAAGGTTGAAGGGACAGATTAACTGCGTGAACCAGATCTGCAAACGGATCGATGGGACGATCCGCTGCAGTTTCCATGGGGCTCTGCATATGGTCTGATCTTCTGTCATGGAACAGAAGGAAACAGACAGGTAAGTGATATAAATAAGGTCTTTATTGAGCAGACGCACGGAGTGGGACAGCAATGGAGACTGGTGAGTATGTAGCAGAGAATCAGAGTTGATTGATGAACTTAGCTGAATGTTAAACTTGGTCACTAGATTGTAGATCGTCGAAGAGGATGCGGCAGGCTGAAGGCGGAAGACAGATGACGGATGACGGATGATAGAAGAGGGAGTTCAGTAAAGGAATCCTTGAGGTAGGTATTCACGGGTAGATATCAGAGTCTGTAAGTGTACGTAAGGACGAGACCAGACAAGGAAGTGAAGGAGAAGTGCCTCTTTATAGTGTGTGCTGTTGATGATGTGCAGATGATGTGAATCAGAATTCCGGGGAGAGTGAATGAGTGGGCGGAGCATGCTGATCTGGTGACTCCATGACTCCATGTCTCTATTAGTGTTACTCGATCTTAGTGCTACATTTGATACCATTGACCACAACATTCTTTTAAATAGACTAGAAAATGATTTTGGCATTAGTGGAATTGCATTTGCATGGTTCAAATCATACTTACTTATCTGACCATTATCAGTTTGTAGCAGTAAATGAAGAGATGTCTTATCGATCACAAGTTCAGTATGGTGGTGTACCACAAGGCTCAGTACTAGGACTGTTGCTGTTCACACTGTAATGCTACCCTTGGAGATATCATTAGGAAGCATGGCTTTAGTTTTCACTGTTATGCTGAAGATACTCAGCTGTATATTTCCTGGCGCTCTGACAAAACTAATTCACAAAATTAACAAAATGCATAGCTGATATAAAAGTTACTAGTTTGGATGACTAGTAATTTCCTACTACTTCTGAAAAAAAACCTGAAAAAAACAGAGATTCTAATTATTGGGCAAATACCTCCACATGCAATAACCTAGAATACTGTCTAACACTTGTTGTTCTGTTAAGTCTTCGTCGTCGGTTAGGAACCTGGGTGTCCTCTTTGATACCAATCTTTCATTTGAAAGCCATGTTTCTAGCATCTGTAAAAAGAATATCAAAATCGACTGATGGCAGTAGATCATTTTCCTATTTAGCACATAAACTCTGTGTAGCAGTAGGCATTAGCTCCGCCTATTAACGCTCGTCTGGATGGTGATTTAGCTCTAGTTATGAGGACTATAAATGCGGTTGGTGTACGTTACCTGTGAGGGCATTACACGTGACGTCATGTCATTGTTGTCGTTCCGGCGCGGTGTGCAAGAGCTGGAGAGTGGACAGGGGAACTAATCGGCATACATTCGGCGTCGCTCGTTGTTGTGCAAACTTCTAGAGAAGCGGATGAGTTTCGTGGTTCTTTAATGACGTGCTGTTCAGGTTATGGTGGGTTGTTTCATCGTCATTGTCGTTCACTGGACGCTTTAATCAGAAGTCCGGTTCAACATAAACTGCTGAGCGACCACAAACTTACTACGTGCTGCTGTTTGGCTTGATTTCACGGATATACGACTGCTGAGCGACCACAAACTTACTGTGTGCTGCTGTTTGGCTTGATTTCACGGATATACGACTGCTGAGCGACCACAAACTTACTACGTGCTGCTCTGCTGTGTAGCCTTATTGACTAGCGTCACTGCGACATCTCCGACCTCAACGGCACCAATAACGTTAACTTTTCTCTTTCATTCCATGAGAACTGGTGTGGATGTTTTCATTGCCGGGATTTGAATTGGGTACTCAGAATATAAGGAGCTGTATTTTAAGTGGCTTTTGATGCTCATTATTCTTAGTCATCACTGTTCATTGTTGTTTTGATTTAAGTTTTCCTTTTTTTGGTCTATTTATCATTTGTGAATGTGTGTTTTGTTTAATTCTTTCTTTTTGATTTATTATTTGTGAATGTGTGTTTTGTTTAATTCTTTCTTTTTGGCTCAAGTGCGGTCTTTGTGGCCCGCTACGAGTTAAACAAACACCTGGTCTGTATTTTCCTGATGCTGTCTAGGATATCCGGTTATCCAACCGTTCTCATAAGAGTACCCTGGATTTAAGTGGTGAACGTGTAAAATTCAACAATGTTGTGAGGTGACGATCATCTGGAACGTATCTGTCTATGATGAGAATGCTTGTTATCATACTGGTTTGAGATGAACATTGTGCATTTGGGTCAAACAATTGTTTTTGTGTATTTCTTGTTTTCTCCTTTGGTTTTCTTCATTTTGTGGTGTATGAGTCTGATGTGTGTTCTTTATTGTAGGCCTGGGCGGCAAGGAAACTAAGGGCGGCAGCCGTCCTCATCTTGGTGGTGGTATTTTGGAGTGATTGCTGTGCCACCCGGAGGTGTTTGACTGAGTGCAGTGTGAGTGCACGTGTGTTTGTGGTTTTCTTTGTTTCTTTCTTTTTAGGAGAATAGAGAGGCCCCTTGGGTTGAGGGACTTGGCTGCCGTCCCCAATTTCCGTCGCCAGGAGCGTCCAATTTTGTATATCCTTTTTGTTGATAGTGGTTTTCCTTCTCTGTGATTGTTTGGATCATTTTAATCAATAAAAGTGATTTTACTGTTTGTACCTCACCCATGTCTCATGCCTGACTCCAGCCGATACGAGCCTGTGAGCCTTGTGTGCTCCTAGTATGTCAAGGGCGATTCCCTGGTAAAAACAGGTCTTCCTGTAAGAACAGTCTTCCTAACATTGTCCAGGAAGCAGACACACTCTGTCATTTTAAATCTAGACTAAAAACACATCTAAATGCTTTTGACACTTGATTAAGCAGAAAACCTGTCAGATATAAAAAATCTTGGGCTATGTATCTTTAAACCATTAATCATCATACCGCATATCCATTTCTTGAATACATTCATACCTCAAGACTACTGAGTGTTTATAATACTTAGTATATAACTATATTACTATTGCTGCGCTCTGATTAGCTTTTGTACCACTCTCTATAAAAATATTGAACAACAACAACAAATAGGGTGTGTGGGTTAGCTGCTAAGGTGGTAAATTATGTGTAGGTAAATCATGTTATGTATATTGTGTGGCATCTGTTATCTCGAATGCCCAAGATGAATTTCTCCGTCAGGAGACAATAAAGGCTAATCAAATCAAATCAAATCAAATCAAATCAAATCAAATAAATGCACACGCGTGTTGCGCTGCAGGTGCAGGTGTGCGTTAACTGAGCATGCAGTGATGAGCTGTAGGCAGGTGTGTGTTACCTGAGCGTGCAGTGATGAGCTGTAGGCAGGTGTGTGTTACCTGAGTGTGCAGTGATGAGATGTAGGCAGGTGTGTGTTACCTGAGCGTGCAGTGATGAGCTGTAGGCATACGCAGCAGGTGGCAGTTCAGCGGGGTACAGCGGGTATGATGCCCACACATCAGGACTGCTTGGATACAGTGCAGGCACTGTGAAGTCATCTAAACAACAACAGGACTAGCATGAGTTTACAGGAGAAGAGTCTAAGGGCCCTATCTTGCACCCAGTGCAATTGACTTTGTACACCGACGCATGTATCATTCCTATTTTTCACTCAAAACACAGCAGACTTTTCCCTCCACAGATGCACGTCGGTAAATTAAGGAATGGCAAGAGTCATTTATCCCCCGGTATATAGCAACAGCGCCCGAGATCCGCCCACAAAGTTACTTGCGTTTCGCGCTTGATACTTGCGTTTCAGATCGTTAAAATAGGGCCCTATGTGTATGCGTTCAATTGATACACTGCAGAAGATGTTCATGGACTACGATGGAAACCCATTTACCGAATAAATCACACAAATGCTGCTTTGGTGGTTCTGAAACGCCTGAGCCAAAGTCTGTCCTCAGAATGATTTGTTTTAATTCCATCCCAGAAGTATCTCAAACGATTGTGTTCCCAAACACCAGCATCCGAATGCAAGAGAACATGATAGTTTATTGTGTTTCGTCTACACAGTAATTTTTATCGCAGATATTTTGCATCAATTTCCCAGGAAGTGATGATTTTGTTCTCTTGAACACATGGAATGGAAACGCTGTTTTATCCGCAAATGTTTTATACGACATTCCAATTTTGCACACAATTTAAATTTGCAACTTTGTACGGACTTTGTTCGCAGCTTTCTCACTGGATCATTACAATTAATGGCAAAATGTAAACTGATATTTCCTACTGACACACTACAGCAAAAAGATATAAAAAACTGGTTTAAAACCATTTGTGAAAATACTAATGTGCCTAAGACTTTTGTAGTACTGTATATAAGTCGGCGCTGGATGCCATATTGTCAGAATATTTCTCCTTCAAGCGCTCTTCGCTGACTCCGAAGAAGATAAGAGAAAAGAAGCCTTTCTGCTCGCCGTGAGAACAAGCCTCATCAGCGGATTAACGGGGCTTCAGGTGCAGGTGACCTGGCGCTTCTCCTCTCCAGCTATCTGGAGACCTAATAAGAGCAAATTACACTCTTAAAAGAGTAAATTCAGCGGCGTTTGTTGCGCCAAGTGTGGCTCATCCAGGGCTCCCCTGCTTCCCTCGGACAAGCACACAAAGTGTATCTCTTGCCTGGGCCGCGCATGCATTCACAAAGACCAGCTGCTCTCACTATGAGAGTATGAGTCTTGCCTTGCTGCTCTTCTGATTCCACTCCCTTTTCTCTTTTCTTCCCCTCAAGAGCCAAGATGGGAAGAAGCAGCCGTGGATCCGAGCATTCGGGCTGCAGGGGGCTCATGACCCCATGCCTCACTCTCCCCACAGCGAGAGGACTCTCCAGTGCTCTTCAACCGCGATGACCAGCACCTCTCATCTGGTGCACACGGCTTAGACTCTTTCGGCAGATCAGAGAAGGATTTCGATGACACCCCATCACTGACCACTTCTGATGTGGGGAAGTGGTCCAACCCAGCGGAGGACTCCGCCACCCCACTGTCTAAAGAGGCAGGTGATACCAGGCCGTGGTTGGCCTCGGAACTGGTCCATGTCCTATCCAAGGCCGTAGAAGAGCTGGGCTTAGAGTGCTCGGCACCAAAGGAGCCAGAGGTCCCCGCCATCAACCAGCCCCGTTCTTACCAGAAGTTCTTGAAGAACAAACTAAGTCGTGGAGCGCCCCTACTCAGTGTGCGTTCACTACTGCACTTCGTCTGGCCTCACCTCTGTTGACAGTGTGGAGCAGAAGGGGCACATAAAGCTTCCCCCATTAGAGAAGTCCGTCACCGCGCACCTCTGCCCTCACCGGCTCTCGGATGGAAGACCAAAGCCACTCACCCTTCTAAGCCGTGCAGAGCCACATCGGCCCTGGGAGCCAGAGCCTACACTGCAAACATCAACTCGAAGGAACAACCTAATTGTGAAGTTCCATCCTGGGATCTATCCACAGTCCTCAGCTGTTGTTGTGCTTCTGAGGGGCTGCCAGTCATGAAGCAGAGACAATCTAATTGGATAGTGGACGCAATAGTGCTGGCCTCCAGTGTCGTAATGGCCTCCTCCCGGGCGTGGTCAAGTAGGGTGTCCATTGGTGACATCTGTGCAGTGGCTCGCCATACACCTAAACATTCCTGCTCTTCAAGCACGGATTTTGTCTGTTTAAAACTAGCCCATTGCCCCTTAAGGGTCCAGTCAGATTAGGGAATCGATCATTTTAACCCATACAATGTATTGTTGGCTATGGCCACAATATACCATGAGATTTGAGACTGGTTTTGTGGTCCAGGGTAACATATATACTGTATGTCTCTTATAGTCCTTGATATAAGCCTAATAAGGGCCCTGCTCCTAAGTGCCTTGAGGCTGGGCTCACAGGACAGTAGCATGGCGCTATTGGATTGCGTTCCCCATTGCATCAGAAACTGACGCAATGTGAGAGAACCGTATCAGAAAGGGACCATTTCAGTTACTAACGTAACCTCAGTTCCCTAAGATAACGGGAATGAGCATTGCTGGCAGTACTAATACGCTCACTCACTAGTTGATGCTCGCCGCTCCTCAGTTCGGCCACTCCTATTCTGACGATATGGCATCCAGCGCAGACTTATATAGGCCGTCGGCTCCACCTGTTCTGCTGGCTGAAATGCCATGTGTCTGTGGAGGTGCACATACGTGATCGAATCAGGCTTCAGTATTTCTGAGAAACAGAGTTTCTCCATAGCATCAGAAACTGATGCAATGCTCGTTTACGTTATCTCAGGGAACTAATGGCGCTTTTCCATTACCAGTACCAGCTCGACTCGACTCGACTCGCCTCGCCTCAGCTCGGCTCGGCTCGCTTTTCGCTCCGTTTTCCATTGCAGATAGTACCTCCACAATAGTACCTGGTCGTCATAGCGACGCCGCAGGAAACTGCTGTGACTTAATCTTCTACGCGAGATACATCCGCTGCCACACACACAGGACAATGGAGGAAATCGAGTGTATGCTGTTTTTGGATGTTTTTGTTTTTGTTTTTGCTGTTTTTTATTCAGGATACTCCGTCTGGCGCGTGTAATGATGACGCAGTGAATAGTGACGATTCTCTCTGACCAATCAGCAGTCTGCCGTGTTTTCACGTCACATTTTAGTATCGCCTCAGCTCGCTCAGAACCTCGCCGGAGGTGGTACGAAAAAAAGTACCTGGAAGCAGGTACAGGTACAACTTTTACACAGTGGAAAACCAAACAGAGCCGAGTCGAGTCGAGTCGAGCCGAGCCGAGGCGAGCTGGTACTGTGTAGTGGAAAAGCGCCATAAGGTTGCGTTAGTAACCGAAGGGTTTATGTTACGTCCTCATTTAAACAGAAAGACGTATGTGTGTGTGTGATTTACTCACAGGGGTCTCGGCTGACACAGGGCGGTCCAGGACTGTGTCGGGATGGAAGAGGGTTTGGGATTCCCACTAGTTTGTTCTTGGCCATCTTGGTATTGGCTTTGGCAAACTCCAGCCGTAAAGTCTGGGGAATATCCGGGTCAAAGCGAACTCCCTGAAAAACAGGACTCAAACATCATTACAGCAAACATGTCTTCCTCTTGCTGAAATCAATCTCATCCTCGCACCACACAACTCAAATGATATGTGCTTTATTCGTCTCATTTCTACAGCAGGGTTTCTCAGACGGTGGGTCTCAGTACAAGTGAGCTTGTGGAGATCTCGTGTCAGGTTTCAGGTTTTTCTTTATAGGCTTTCACAATAAACACTGTTTCAGAGCAGCTTTGAATACTGGATTACTGTGTCGTATTATGCATCAATTACTATGATAGAAAATATATTATTTTGTAGGATTAGTCCATAATTCTTTTATTATTCCCACCTTTGAGCAAGCCAGAGGAAACTGTGGCAAAGAACAAAAAACCCTTTATTTTGGTGTTACAGGATGGAAAAACAGACAATGTTGGCAGGCCAGTTCTCCTTTAGTATATAGTCTAAATCTAAAGTCAACATTAGCCTGCTGTTGCTATATAGTTTGGACTGTTGAAATTGGTGAGATCCTAAAATGAAGCAGACGCAGGTTAGATCTGGTGTTACGATGGTCAATTGGCACAGGTTGATATTGTAATCTCACTGTGCTTGCTTATTAAAAACCATCGCTAATCAGTAAAAATAATACATCGGTTGACCTCTAATGCAATATTACTCCAGAAAACTAACTAATGAGATTAAGGGCCCTATCTTGCACCCAGCGCAATTGACTTTGTACACCGACGCATGTATCATTCCTATTTTGCACCCGCGCAAAGCGGACTTTTCCCTCCTCAGAAGCACGTCGGTAAGTTAGGAAATACACTTGCGCTCCACAGGGCGGTTCAGCGCAAAGAGGAGGCGTGTTCCGGCGCAAACGTTCCTTCATGCTATTTTGCAGGTTTAGAAAACAATTGCGCCACTAACCAGGAAAAAATAGTTTAAAGTCAGTGGCGCGTTGCGCATGTTATTCATATGCTATTTTAAGGGTGCATGCTTGGCCATAATCAATGTAGCGTGTGCACAACGCGCATACACTTTGATTCTCTCATCTACACAGAAGCAGCAGTTTTCATTTTTGCAAATCATACATTATTACGATAGATAGATAGATAGATAGATAGATAGACAGACAATTTATTATAAAAGCATACATCTAGCTTACACATTTACCCAAATTATCATACGCCTGTTTAACCGAAGTTAATTTGGGTGGGTTTCTCCATCCCCAATGTCCCTGACGAGAACGTCGGTCTCCTCGGCTGTGAACCGCTCCTGGCGTGCGTCTGGCAAATCCGCCGTTATAATAGGAATCCGTTTAGAACAAGCGCGCCTGCTCTTAAAGGGAATGTGAGATGTCGCTCTGATTGGTTTATTTCACGTTACGCCCAAACCACACCTATGAATAATTAAGCTACTTCTGACCAACCCCTTTTAGATTTGCGCCGGGCGCAAGAGGCATTTATCCCGCCAGTAAAATAGCAACAGCGCCCAAGACCCGCCCACAAAGTTACTTGCGCTTTGAGCTTGACACTTGCGTTTCAGATCGTTAAAATAGGGCCCATTGTGTATTAAACTACTGTTTTCTTCAGTGTTAGTCCAGCTATCTGTGTGACATGACGTGAATCGTTTATCGGTAATTATCGAGACTTCACATCAAATTTAGACCAAACTCGCACATATCTATAATCAAACACTAATCATATAATACAATTCAGTTAAAGAAAGTAAGTAACCCATAAAAAGACATGGGAAACAACATAATACAAATGCAAAACAAAGCCATTTTAATGCTGCCTTTCATTATTTGTGTGTGTGTGTGTGCGTGCATCTAATTTCAAGATTTATTAACTGCAGAGCTCAAATCCGCTCAAGGTCAGTCTCTCCAGTTTCACACTGAGATTAAAACCAAATCCTGGATCAATGAAAACAAGAGAGACACAGAACGAGAGGCAGACGAACTCTTTAATCTTTGGATTGACTCGTTTTCAATGTGTCCTGTCAGATGATTGCTTGAGTTCCCACAACTGCAGCTTTGTGAGCTCAGATCCGCAGCATTCTGCGGTTTCCTTCAGGAACGTGATCGTGTGTGAATGTGTCTTCTGTCGAAACCACACCAGGAGCCTTTGGTCTTTTTTTAGCGATGTCATGTTTAGATGATAGAGTTAAACTTACGTTCAGGGCGATCTTAGCAGCCTCCGCCTCTGAGCGACTGTCAAAACTTACAAACCCCACCGGCTGCAGAAAACACAGAAAAATCAAGGCAAGGAAAAGAAGAAGCTCTTCAAACTGTTCAACACTGCAGAGAGTTTCTAATGACTGGGACATAAAGACGACTGAGAGACTGCTAACATGAAATGACATTGAAAGCACGTTACGTATTGTAATGTGGCATATTTCCCAGTGAAATGATGTTCAAGAACATTCCGCCAGGACTTGATCTGGTCATGGTGAACAGATGTGATGCTGTAAAGTGTGTGTTTCTGATCTGAATGGGATTTCGCAGTCGATTTTAGAGACTTTGAAGGAATTAAAGTGGATGTGGAAGGAGATCAGGACCAGCAATAAATGAACACTAATGACTGACAGAGAAACACTGCAGAAGCACAAGGATTGAGCCTGACACACACACACACACACACACACACACACACAGATAAACAGAAACATACGGAAATGACTTGTAAATTCACCACAAAAACACAGTTTCTCTATCGCTTTGGTCCTTCCTGACTTCCAAGTTTTCTGATCCTTACACTTCAGTCACACAAACCTTAAAGACATTATTATATTATATATCTAAGTTTGTTTTATATGTTAATTAAGCCACAGCTTTTACAGCGGAGACGTTTGTTCACACACACTTTATCAGCGAGTTCCTCTCATTGACATTGTAAGATTATATTGTTCGACCCTCATTAAAACAGGAAGTGTGTATTCCTTTTGATAAGAGGCATTTCAAAAAATACACACACACACTTCAATTATCTAAAGCTTCACAAAGAAAGAAAGAAAGAAAGAAAGAAAGAAAGAAAGAAAGAAAGAAAGAAAGAAAGAAAGAAAGAAAGAAAGAAAGAAAGAAAGAAAGGTTCAGCTTTACACCACAGGAAACTATTTTAAACAGGTTTAACTCATAATAATTGAGACTCAACATGGAATATTTCTATGTTTAATAGTTCATTTGTCACAATACAGGAACATTTAAAGTTAGTGATTGTGAGTGACCATTTATATTTTATAAAATGATCATCTTCCTTTCATGTACACATTCATTTACATATTTAGCTCAAATCCTCATGCTAATGAATATAAAGTTCCTGTACACATTATTGATCAACTCTTCATTATAGAGAATAAAAGCATCACATTCATCACACAAACATCTTAAATTAATTAGAAACACAGATATTGATCTATAATCAAGACTGTGGTGTTTTAATGCAAAATTAACTTGGCAGTAAATTACACCAAAACTTCATACACTTGCTTAAAGTCCTTGAAACTACCCAGAACACACCAGTTATCATTAAGCAACATCATAATAGCACCCTAGCAACCGCCTAGAAACCACTCAAAGTACCATAGCAACAGCATAGCAACCACCCAGAACCCTGTCCGTCAGTCTGGCCTTAAAAGCGTCAAACTTTTAAAACTACTGCAGACTTTCTGAAGTCTTTATCCAGTTAAGACCGCTGTGATTGTGTTTGACATCTTTTTGAGCATTAATGTGTCGTACATGCATTATAAAAGTCGTTGATGTTTCTCACCTGTTTAGAGGTGAATCTGATCAAGGATCCTTCATAACCCTGATGAAGAGAAGCACAGATGAAGAAGTGTCAGGATAAACACTGAGTGTGTCCTAACTCTCAGATCTCACCTGGAAGGGCCTGAAGAGCAGGTAGAGCTCTCTGGGTCTGATGTCCAGCGGTAACCCACTGACGAACAGAGTCCTGACCTGCACAAGCACAGCTGCTTTATCACGCGTCCGAGGAATACTTTAGTGTTTTATTCTCTAAAGATTGTAGTTTTCAGGTCAGATGAACAGTGATGCAGCAAAAAAACACACAAACTGAGTCTGAACTTCTGAAGTAAAAACACACGAGAAATGACCAAGATCTGATCATTGACACATGAACACTGATGTCGTGTAATTAACATCATCCAATAGCATGCCAGTTTCAGTTTTAATGTTGCTAATATTTTAAACTAAGCTAGTGATTTTCATTGTTATTAGCAAGTAAATAGTAGCTCACCTCCCCATCCGGGCTGTTCAATTCATTCTCGCTGGAATTATTCATTCTGGAGCAGAAATATGAAATTAAACTCATGAGCTCGAGCTGCACGTCCGACTGTTCCAGCGCGCTCCCGCGGTGAGATGCGCGCGCCCGCACTGCGCGTCATGGTGGCGTCGTGCGCGAGTTTTATTTAAAAAGAAAATCATTTTCATTTTTCTTGAAACTTAAAAAACAAATACAAAACAAAAAAGCATCAGTTTCAAACAAACACTGAAAATAACACACAGATCTGTAGGAAAAACACCCCTAATGTTTAAACTGTACGGAAAACACAGTGAAGAAGAGATGAGGAGTTCAGCTCGAGATAAAGGTCATCCGTCACAACACTGGTCATGACGTCACTGCTATTTATACACTCTGACTGTCATATTCAATAAAACCATTAGAAACTTATGTGTTCTATACCCAACTCTGGTGGACTAAACAACTTTAAACGCCTGGAATTTCTATACATGTGGAGCAACAGCTGGAAGTGCG
>FLSR01004873.1:2403218-2427072 GCA_900092035.1 Leuciscus waleckii | reverse complement strand
CTTTGGTCAGTTTGCACAGAAAAAGGTGCATAAAAAACAAAAGAGGTAACTGAACAGACTGAGGTAGCCCCTACTTTTCCACTTACAAAAAAAAAAAAAAAATGACCTAGGCACCTCTTGCCTTGGCCTACCTAGGCTACATATCTGACCTATCTGATCACAAAGTGCATAACACAAAACAGTGCACAGTAGTAGGCTAACATTAAGTTTCCTTTTGAAACAAAATAAACATCTTGCTCACATTTGACCCAGGAACATCTCAAAGTGCATAAAATAAAAAGTGCACAGTATTCACAACTATAAATAACACATGAATACAAGGTGTACTACTGAACACTGAGGGAACATATTTTAAACTACCACATGTGTGATTAGGCATGCCTTTGTTACACATCCCACATTATATTGATGTATATTGATTGACGCAAAATAAATCGAAGAAGTATTGCCAACGGGGCCAAGAAGATGGAATGGTTTAATTATTAAATGTACTTTAGTATTGTAAATATTTTTGTTGCTAGTTGTGTCTTTATCGCAGGAATATAATAAATGCAGTATTCATAAAGGCTATAGAGATAAAGGCTGTAATACTAATGTTGTCAGAATGCAGGTGGCGATTGCTAGTGACGTCAAGAGTGAATGTGCATGTGCAAGTCTGCCGCTAGACCCTATTGGAGAATTTATGGTTTTAACACTTTTACGAGAATAAAGCAGATCTTGCATTATCTCATGTCTGTAGAGATGAAAACAGATGCTCTTTGATACCAAGGCACATCATGCAATCCATTCTGAAGGAAAATACACCCAGAGATATCAATAACATGTACAGGAAAAACAGAATTCTTAAGGAAAAGATTAATAAGGAAAACTGAATAAAATAAATTAATAAAAGACATCAATAAATTGAAAAAATTGAGTAGATTCAAATAAGAAAGATTTTGCATACACCAATAACCAATACAATATCAAATCATCACAGCAGCTAGCAGACCTAGAGTGGGCTAACTAGCGTGCTTATTGGCTGCTTGCGCAACTGCAGCAGCCTACAACTGAGCCCTGCGTGACGTTGCGCCCCCACGCGTCATAGCCCGCCAGAATGGGCGTGGCTTGGCGTATAAAAGGACGGGCTCGGGAGCTGCTTACCTGGTTTTCATCGACTGAAGCGAGACCAACTCGAGGCGCGAGCACGGCAGGTTACACAATACTCGTTCCCTCTTCTAGAGAGAACCGAGGTTACGTTAGTAACCGAGTACGTTCTCTTACGAGAGGTTCTCTCGTATTGCGTAAGTTGCTTACGCTACGGGAACCCCTTGTCAACGCCGTGCGCGGCAAGCATCAACCACATATAGTCCCAGGGGCACACCCGGGGGACACAGATTAGTGGGAATAAGACGGCCAACTTGAGTGGGCCTGTATATGTACGTAAGCACACAGTGTCATGTGGCAGGGAATACAGAGTGGCACAGCCGGTCCATACTGAAAAGGGAATATCTACCCTTATAGTGCAGCTCAACCAGGGGAGCTAGGATTAATGTGAGAGTAGCCTGCACTCGAACGAATCTGAGCAGAACATACTCGTAACTTAGACTGACAAAAGTCTAGCCTGCAGGGCAGGAACTTCTACGGGGTTCTAGGGACAGGCCGAACGGGAGGACGGTGTATTGATATACCTGTCCGTCGAAGGCGAATCTCAAGAATGGCCTGTGACGGGGTATTATCTGAAAGTATGCGTCTTTCAGATCGAGAGAGATAAACCAGTCCCTCGGGCGAATTTGCGCGAGGATTTGTCTGGTCGTGAGCATTTTGAACGGTCGCCTCAGGAGAGCTTTGTTCAAATATCTCAGATCTAAGATAGGTCTGAGAGCCCCATCCTTCTTTGGTACGAGGAAATACCGGCTGTAGAAGCCTGACTCGCTCTGGGAAGGTGGTACTGGTTCTATGGCCCCTTTGCATAGCAGCTTATTTCTGCGCGAAGTAGGTGTGCTACTTCTTGATTCACTTTTGTCTCGGTCCGTGCTAGAAAGCACGGAGGACGGCGAGCGAATTGAGCGATAGCCCTGCTTTACTGTATTCAGCACCCATTTCTGACACTCCCGGAATAACTTCCCATGCTTTTGCGTGCATAGCTAGGGGTAGAATGGCCTCTTGGTTCCGGTCGCCACACCGCGTGGGCTCGTGAACCTGAATCTGAGGTATCGGCGCGGTGAGCGCGCTCTCGATGCTTGAACACAGCGGCGCGCTGAAAGCGGCGGCTGGCCGGTTCACATGTAACGTCCCGGTCACCTTGAACGGGGAACATTTCATGGGGAAAAACCCAGAACACGTGTGTAGCGCCGGGCATGTTGTGTTTATCAGTAAGCGTGAGCGCTCGTGGGCAGACACAGGACTTACAACATAGCCGGTGTGTGTCGGTTTTATAGGTTTTGTCCCCTGGGATAAAAGTGTAGCAGAGCGGGCAGTGAGTAGGTGTGGGCACTGTTTTGTGGGCACATTTTCTACACTCAAGACACCATCGGCATGAGCCGGATAACCAGAAATTGCACTCTTTATGAGATTTCTCTGGGTCGCCGTAAAAACGGCGTTTGGGTGCAGGTGAGCGGGTTGTACAACGCGCTCGTTGGCTGCAAAATACACATCTGCAGTCGCCTTTATTAACCCCCTGAGGTCTACGGTATCGCTGGCGATACCAGCTCGCTTTTTTTTTATTAGTGTAAAAGAAACTCATAAATACTCTGTTGACTTTGATTTTCCACAGGAGTTTCATACATCAATCGATTCTGTTAAATGTCTATTATTTTTGTGTATACTCACAATAAAAACAAAGAGTTGTGCTTTTTGCCAAATAAAGAAAAATAAACAAGAAGCGAGTTCTGCCCTCTCTCTGCCAGTGAAGTCCATTCTGAAACGCGTCCGAAAATGAACAATAACTCAGCGAATACTCAGTCAAACAGGCATACAGACACACAGGCATGAAGCTTGAAATCTCTTCTTTTAAATGAAGTAATTTATATAAAAAACAAATATTATCAGCTTCTGTAATCTGTATAAAAAGAGAGCGACCCCAGTCGAGCTGATTACGAGCCATTCAAAAGTAATTTGACCACGCCCCGGAGAGCGCAGGCTATTCAAACGCAAATTCTGAGAACCATTTCAGTCTGTGAAACGCCCCCACATCAGCTGTAAACAAAGAGGCATAATATAGCCTACCTTATGGAGAAAATTTTCCGTGCTGATATGAGGAGCACATCCCGCTGAGGAGTGAGGTAGGCTAAGTTATCCTTTCTCAAGTGTTAATGTGGAATAACGTTATGGAATAAAGTTGTAGGCTTATGTAAACAAAAAGATGAATCGCGTTTCTATAATATGAATCGCGTTTCTGTGAATGAATGAAGGGTACATATTTGTAAAGAGTGTTTAGCCTAAATATGAATCGCGCGTCTGTGTGTGAAAGAATAAACTGCTATTTCAAAAACTTTAATTTTTAGTTTTTTCGATAACCACGCATAAACATTATTCTCTCAAAAATGAAAACATGTACATACATGTGGCTCACATATTATTGTAGTCCTGTTTGTGCTATATAGAGTGAATTTACACCTTTGCCATTAATATGTTTCTAAGCAACTGAAAAAAGCACAAATGTCAGAGCATGTCAGAACACCCCCAGGGCCCAAAAAAACGTTCAGACTCCAGAGGGTTAAGGGAACTGACAGAGCGAAATGATTTGATGGCGGTCCGGCCGCGGCGGGACTCGACCATCTTCTCCTCCTTGAAGCTGCTAGAAGGACTTCGCGGGCTCAGGCGTCAGCGCAATCCTAGGCCGGGGTCCCCGCTGGGGAGGCGGCCTGCAGCGGCTTGACGAGCGCGATCTCTGGCGAGCGCATTGGCGTCGTTGCGAAGGCGGAGGCTGGGAGGACTGCTGGGTAGAGCTCCGGGCAGGAGGCCGCTTTTGAGAGCGGCCTGCGGCAGAGCTCGAGCGTGTCCACGCTCGCCAGACCTTCATGGCCTGTGTGGTCTTCTGCACTTCAGAGAACCGGTCGACAATCCTACTTACAGCTGGGCCAAAGAGGCCGGACGGAGAGAGCGGGGCGTTCAGAAACACGGCTCGCTCAGCCTTCCTCATGTCTGCAAGCATCAACCAAAGATGCCTCTCCGTAACGGTGAGCGAGGCCATGCTCCTCCCAATAGCCTGGGCCGCGAATTTAGTAGCACGAAGGGAAAGGTCCGTCGCGCTCCTTAAATCCGTGATGATGGACTGGTCCGCGCCTTTCTCGTCCCACTCACGGAGGAGATCAGCTTGGAGAATCTGAAGAACTGCCATCGAGTGCAGGGCGGAAGCAGCCTGTCCAGCGGCGGTGAAAGCGCGGCCGACGAGCGCTGATGTGGCCCGGCAAGCTTAGACGGGGGGCAGCCTTTGCACGCCATCCCGCAGAGGGCGGACAAAGATGCGCTGCTACCGCCTCTTCCACGGGGGGGCTAGACTTGTATCCTTTCTCACTGGCGCCGTCCACTTGGGAGAGCGTCGAGGAGACGGAGGAGTGAAGTCTCACGGAGAATGGTGCGTTCCACGATTTCGTGAGCTCGTTGTGGAGCTCTGGCAGGAAGGGCGCTGACCTGGAGGCGGGCGCGTGGTGGTGGCCAGGTAAAAAGCACCCATCGAGCCTGTTGGGCGCGGGCTCTTCAGGTGGGGACCACTCGAGGCCGAGTTGGCCGACGGCCTTGGTGAGGAGGCGAATGAGTTCGGCCTCCACGCTGGCCCGAGTCCCACCGGACTCCTGGAGCGAAGGGGCGGGGTCCGGATTAGATCCAGACCAGTCTTCACTTCCTGAAGCCAGGAGGGAACAGCTGTCTCCCGAAGCGGCAACAGTGAGGGTGGCGGCCGGCATCTGTGCGTCCGTAAGGGAGATCGGAGAAGGAGATAGCGAGGCTCGAGGCTCGAGGGGAAGGTACCGGCGAGCGCTCGTAGGCGCTGGGAGCGCTGGGAGCGACGCTTCTTACTGCGCAGTCCAGCAGAGGCAGGCGGAGGTGCAGCTTCAGCGGCGAACATGTCAAATCGAGCCCGCAGGGTCGACATTGTCATATCGTCGCAGTGGACACAGCCGCCTGAAGACAGAGCGAGGGCTGCGTGGTCTCGGCCCAGGCAGAGAGCGCAGATGACGTGGCGGTCTCCGTCGCTGAGCGGGGCTCTGCAAGAGCCACAGGAAATATAAAAACGCCTTGCGCTCTTTCAGAAGAAGAGAGAGTGTGAGCGGCGAACACACACTGTAGAAAAAGGATATTGACGCCGAATAGCATAGCAGGCACGGATGGCTGAAGGCGGCGAGAAATCGTCCGGCTTCCTCAGGCGCTGTCCTAAGCTTGCTCTGTCGCTTGCTTCAACGGCGGCGGCTTCTTCTCAAGGATCCAGCGATGCGGAGAGTTCGCTGAGAGATGAAAATCAGGTAAGCACCTCCCGAGCGAAGCGCCCCCATTGGGCGTGACGTCACGCAGGGCTCAGTGGTAGGGTGCTGCAGTTGCCGCAGAGCAGCCATTGAGTGCGCTAGTTAGCCCGCTCTAGGTCTGCTAGCTGCTGCAACGCGTTGAAAATAAATAAAAAAGCTAGGATAATTTTTGGCTTCAATATCTCGAGAAAAGATGACTTTACCCCGTAGCGTAAGCAACTTACGCAATACGAGAGAACCTCTCGTAAGAGAACTGTATTTACATGTGCTGTTTCAGGAGTGCTGAAGAGACGAGATCAGTTTTCCAGAAGCATCGTCCGACACACGTCATTCATTTGGCCGCCATGGTGGGCGGGCTCTACAAAAACATGAGACAGAACCTGGACTTCTGGGTAATTATAACATTAAGTAGTATACGGTTGGAAATATCACTGTTGGATTAGGTGGTCTTTTATGTTGACTCTTTCTGATGTATTTTCCTTTTATGTATTGTATCTTAATGCTGACTCAAAGAGCTTTGCTACAAAAATTCCTATGTACCTGTATTGCGGTATAAGTACAAATGGCAAATAAAACTTTCAACTTCAACTTCAACTTTCATCCACTTGATCGCCTTTATGGTTTAAAATGGAAATATTTCCAATATTGCAACATGACATTTTTCTTTATCAACAATTGCTCACATGAGTAAATAAACAAGTAAGCTAAATTATTTAAATTAGATTTATAAAAACCCCCGTGAGATTTCTTCATGTTTGAACATTCCATTCTATCATTTTGAAAATGTTATCAAAACGTTATTTCTGAATGTTTTCTGAACATTTTTTCTTGTTAATGCAAAAATCCTCCAAACATTCCCCATGGAAAAACTCATCCATTCTCAGTCTCTGACCTGAGGAAACACACGCTGACACACGGAGAACATCGAGACTCAAACCGGGGACCTTCTTTCTGGATAAGACTAGATAAGACAGATAAGACTTTACTGTAACGTTCACATTTTACTGTAGTAGAACACTGTACTGTATAAGAGTCTCTGGGAAGCACACAGTCCAAAACATGGAATCATAAAGAGCAAAGCTAACATTTTCTAAACCAAAAACAACACTAACTCTAGACAGCACACAAGTCAATCCTAACAAGACATGTGGCAAACAACACAATAGAAAAAGAAAACAGCACAAACTTGTGTTCTGTTTATATGAGCTGTTTCATACGGAGTTTAAACATGCTTCGTGAAGCTTCAGACTGAAGAGAGAGCTTTGGTGAGGCGCATGTGCAGAGATGTGAGTAACAGAGAGACAATGAGAGAATTCAGTTCAGAATCAGATGAAGAGCTGTTAGAGAAGGGGAAGTTCAAAGTCCTGATTGTGTAAACATTCAGAAACTGCCTTCCATGAATGATGTATAAATAATGTTTTTGTGCTAACATTTTGAGAATGTTTTTAAGACCTGGGGCCGTATTCACAAACATTTGATCTTACCACTGAGAGATCTCCTAAATGGCAGTAAAAGTTCTTAGTTAAGAGTTCTCTTAAAACCAATTCACAAAGCTGTTGAGACCAACTTTTACTAAGAAACAGAGAGAAGTCTTAAGCTTAGAGAAAGGTTGCTTGGTTGATGGGGGAGGAGTCTCTGACAGTGATTTAATCATAGAAATATTGTAGAACGAGGTATCATGTTGTAATATACAAATAAATATTCTAAAATGAAAATGTTGCCATATTCAAATAAAGATTTCAAAATAAATATGTTGCTATATTCAAATAAAGATTTTAAAATAAATATGTTGTCATATTCAAATAAAGATTTTAAAATGTAGGCTAAGTGTCACTAATTAAACCAGTATATGTTCAGCTAATGGTCAGCCTCCTACATGTCAGCATCTCAAGAGATTGCAGAATTCAAGCGACAAATTATGTTTTATGAACAAAGTTCGGAAGGAGCTTGTTCAAGCGGTATAATCAGCTCCAGATAGGGATATAATACACATGGCAAAACTCACCTAGTGACCTCCACAGTTCCCGGCATCCCTCCCCGATACGGGAATAACTCTGGGTTTGGCCTAAACTCCTCACTCTCAGCTGGGAATACTGGGAATAACTCTGGGTTTGGGATAAACTCCTCACTCTCGGCTGGGAATACAGGGAATAACTCTGGGTTTGGGCTAAACTCCTCACTCTCGGCTGGGAATACTGGGAATAACTCTGGGTTTGGGCTGAACTCCTCATTCTCGGCTGGGGATACTGGGAATAACTCTGGGCAAGGATAAATCGAGCTCGGAGCCCTCGATCTCCTCGGACAGCACGCCAAATACACTTATTATATTCTTTACTCTATTCGATCATTTGTAAGTGTGAACTTGTATAAACAACTTCCACAGGTAATCAGACATTATTCATTTATTTATTAAAGATTTATTTTTGGCATTAAAATCATAAATCAGAATATGTATTGCATTTATGAAGAAAAGGTTTAGCACCCAAGGCTCTATCGCTATTGCCTCAATGGTGTTCAGTGTCTTTGGGAGGATTGATGAGGCGGGGACAGCAACAGCCATTAGGATTGTTTGTGATTTGGTCTTAGTGACTCAGGAGTCTTCTTGACTGCTCCTAACGGTTCACAGATTTAGGAGCTTGTTTTATCGTTCAAATGCTTTGTGAAATACTCTTAGAGGAAAAATGTTGGAGTTTTCCTAATACAAATAGGACTGCCACACCCATTATTTTTAAGAGTTTGTCAGAAATCGGCAAGTTAGGAGCTCCTCCTTAAGATGTTTTGTGAATACGGCCCCAGATCATTTTGAATGAACAATCTATTAACGTTACTGTCAAGGCAAGTCATCTTTAACAACACTTTATACAGATTGTTTCAAAGCAGCTTCACAGTGATAAACAGGGAAATTACGCTTGTTGTTCAGCTGAAGTCAGTTCAGTGTTGATTCAGTTCCGTTGTAAAGATCATGAATTATTAATTTAGTACATTTCATCTATAAAGCAGTTCTGTAGAAAACAGTGATGTCATCATCAGCTCAGTTCAGTTCTCATACAGCCGCGTCAGTACAGTCAGATCAATAAAACTGATGAATATTAAGTGGAAGAAACTGGAAGAAAGTTTGTTGATAACTTTGAGAGAACCTTGTTAGTCAAAGTTCTGAGAACGTTCTGCTAGCTGACTATATGGCAATGTTCCAGGAACGTTTTCGCTCAGCATTATGAGAATGTTTATAATGTTATAAGAACGTGCCAAAAAACATTTTCTATAGAAAGTTTTCTTATAACAAATAAGTAACCTTTAAAAACATTAGTGAAAGTTGTGGGAACATTCCTGTTAGCTGGGTCTCCAGATGCCTGTTACGTCTCATCATGCAATGAAAAGCTATTAAAACTCCTTCTCCCTGTATATAATCGCTTTCCTTGCGATAAATTGAGTTTAAAGCGAAGGGTCTCTCCATCTCAATCAATGCAGCTTCTGTGTTTGCAGTGGGAGGGGATTCGAGTCAAAGGTCAGCATTTCCAGTCTCAGCATAAAGGTTCTGCTTTGAAGTGTGTTTAAAAAGCCCCAGCGCAGTGTGAAGCTGCCAGTCGTCCCACCGAGGACAGAGAGAGTGTGTGAACAATCATCTCTATCTGTGCTGAGTTACACAGCAGGCCACTGGAGTTCAAATACATTTACCTCTACAGATGCCCATTATCTATTCATTAGAATCGAAATGTTGCTTCGGTTCCAATGGCAGTTTTGTTTTGTTTGTAGACATTATGCTACTATACGCACCCATATTCCTCCCTCCATTTCCCCTGTCCTGTCATTATTCTTTCATTAATACACAAAAATTTGAAACTTTTAAATGCCATAAACTGCTGTTCTCCTGCATGTTAGGGGATGTTTTGCTCACAAACCCTCTTATTACTCATGCCTGAGTAGTAAATAGATCCAGAATGACTGTCTATAAAGCTGCTCCATCATCAGAAAGTAGGAGATTAATTCACATGAAGGTATTACGCACAACTTGCCTTCATCATTTGCATATAAGCGCATGTGGTTTTGTGTGATATGTAACCATATCTTTCACTCTCAGCATAGTTATATATTAAACTGACTACTCAGAGAGGAAGAGAGCGTCTTTATTTGGGTAAATCCAACATAACAGAGAGAAATATACAGTTCTGATCAAGGGTATCTTATTTACTTCAACATGTCCCAGAGAAAACACTTCCTGAATGTCTGTCTAAACCTGATATCATGGTGGTTTTGCAACTGTTTTTGAAGACTGTTCATCATAACAGATCATAACAGAAAAACTCAGAAGGCCTTGTGCACAACACAGAGAGAACACAGGACTTTATTATCGTTAACTGAAACTAAACAAAAAATGTGAAATGTTGCCTTGGTAATGAACTGAAACAAGCATTAACATTACTAACTGGAAATAAATTAAAACTAATCAAAACTGAAATATAAATAAATTAAACCTAAATAGTAATATAAAATAAAATAAACTACATAACGAAATTACAAAATATTTAATTTAATTTACATGATAACTAAAAATATGAAAATAAAAGCCAATTTAAAATGTGTATGCGTTCGGTTTAAAAAAGTCCTTTAAACCTGCAAACTGACAAACATTTTGAGGAAATCATTCTTTATAGTCACACAGCCTGGATAGGGGTCCTCGAATAATGGACCGAACCCTAGCTTTGTTCCAACTGGACCGCGAGACATCAGAATCAGAATGGGCTTTATTCGCCAAGTGTGCGCAAACACTCAAGGAATTTGTTGTGGTTTTCCAGGATAAATATATACCTACATGTATGAAATGAGAACAGAAAGAACATTTAAATAAGACTAAGAAAAAAAAACAAGAAAAAAAAAATTTATAAAAGACTAAGAAAAAAAAAAAAAAAAAAAAACAATAATAATAATAATAAAGTTGTAAACAGCTGGAATAGAAGACTTATGTACAGATTTGTACATTATGTACTGTATGTACACCTGTATAAATAAAATATATGTATTTACACAATATTTAATTATTGCTTCACTCTCAAGCACTGAGAATGAATGATAAAAACAGGTGGTGATTGCTGTATTAGCTGTTTAAGCTGGGGATAGCATGGGGGAAAAACTGTTTTTGTGTGGCCAGATGTTCTAGTGCACAGAGATCTGTAACTTCAGCAGAAGAGCACACAGATGTTCGGGGTCTGTGATGATGTTCCTGCCCGTTTCTTCACTCTGGAGATGTACAGGTCCTGAAGGTTGGGCAGGTGCACATCAGTGATCCTCTCAGCTGTCCTAACAGTCCATTACAGTTTCTTATGTCTGACCCAAACCAGTCAGTTATAGAAGTGCAGAGAACCGACTCATAACAGCTGATAAACGGTGTCATTTGCGCCTGTGGCAGGTTGGACGATTTCAGTTGACGAAGAAAATACAACTTCTGTTGGGCCTTTTCACAGTGAAGTCAATGTGATTGTCCCACTTCAGGTCTGGAGAGATGGTGGAGCGCAGGAACCGAAATGACTCCACTGGGGTGTTTATGATGCTGAGAGGGAATATGCTGTGGTGTTTCTCCAGCATTATCTCCACTGATCTGAGCCTGTTCAGCTCCAGCAACACACACACAGCTCCTACTTCACTGTAAGCAGACTCATCATCATCCTGTGCTGTATCTGTTGCTCTTATCTTTTAGGAATAACAGAAATTACTGCTATCAATATATATATATATATATATATAGGTCTATATGTGTGTTGGGGGCTGACACTGACTCCGGGTCTATATGTGAGTACGGGGTTGACACTGACTCCGGGTCTATATGTGTGTTGGGGGCTGACACTGACTCCGGGTCTATATGTGAGTTCCGGGCTGACACTGACTCCGGGTCTATATGTGAGTTCGGGGCTGACACTGACTCCGGGTCTATATCAGTCTTGTGTGGAATGACAAGCAGTCGGTTACACATAGATCAAAATAACCCTGTCAATCACTATATCATGTTCTCAGTCCGTCACAACACAGAGACTCAGACTCTATCACTGCATCGTTCCTAAAAACTACACTGGAACTTTTAGAGATTCAACTTTAGATTGCTGGATTACACTTTCTGTGATAGTTGTTCATGTTTGTCCTTCAGGTCCAGCATCTTTTGCACATTTGTGCTCTTCCTGACAGCGGCTGTATAATGAGGAGATCCAGCTTTCACATGATTGACAGTCTCAAACAACCTTCATTTATATAGCGCTTTTAACAGCAAAACACAACAAACACACAATATGAAGAAACTGTTCAACAGGACAATCTTTCAATATTTGAATAAAAGAATAAGATTTTTTGTATCTTATAATTCTCTTATAATTCTGGAGGTGTTTACCATCTTTAGAACAACCTTTCTGCAAACTACCTGAAAAGTTGTGCACGTGTTACCAATGAAGATTTTAAAACCAAACATTGATTTATTAAGGCGAGACACGGCAGGCAAAAACATTGATTTTGCATGCTGTGCTCAGTTTTGAGATTTAGGGCTAGTTTACTCTTCAATATTGTTTCAGCTGCTATAAAGAAAACGCTGAAAATATACATTAAGATGTTTTTTTATTACATTTTGTTTACTTGCGGCAGTAAGTTTCTCCCGAATTTATCAAGAAGTTAGCATTCCAACGCGACATGCCGAGATCCGTCTGTTTACTGAAGTCTGTCATGACCGGGATCGTTGTAAAGCTCTGAGTCTCCTGCACAACCTATGTAACCCAAATATGGGCATTTCCTTTCTTTCAGTAACCAATCATGAATGTCCAAAGGGGGATTTAAAGCTAATGACGAAATCTCATTTAGAGCTATTTAAATCTTTAACTGCCGTTTTCTCAAAATGAGTTTTTTGTCATTCTCCAGTACAAACATCTCAGCCTATGTAGCACCTGTGCACACCAAACTCTCCAGTTATACACTTAGCAGTATTCTGAAGATATTTTCAGAGGGATTTGTTAATAAATCATTCCTGGCCTGATTTATGTGACATTTTAATTAAAAAAATATGTCGAAAATCGATATTTTTAAGGCTATGGACAGTATATTTTGATATCCTAGGTAATGAAAGATGTTTGTTCAGATCTGTCTACCGTAAATATATGCAAAATCACGCATATTTAATGAGATAATGCCTAATTTGCATAATTAAACATAAATTTTTAAAACTTGTAATACATTTTTTTATATACTTGTGTAAGTAATCAACTGAGGAAGTTTCATGGTGATATTTATTATTTTAAAATTGTACCCTATTCACCTGTAGTGTCTCGCCTAATTGATAAATAAAAACTGTTGATGGCATAATGTTTGAAATCATTTTTGCTAAACTCTTCATTCCGTCGTTTGCAGATTGTCTTGAAGCGTCTTGGAGAAGTTATTTCTGCAGATGCTTTCATATGATTACCTGTGACATTCCAGGCTCATTGTGTTTGTTTACTACTTTAGTAAGAGATATAATGGCTTCTGCTCTGTGTTCTTCTTCTTCTTTTCTATCCCTCTCTCCCTCCCTCTCTCCCTCGCTCTCTCTCTCTCTCTCTCTCTCCCTCTCTCTCTCTCTCTCTCTCTCTCTCTCTCTCTCTCTCTCTCTCTCTCTCTCTCTCTCACGTGGTGCATGTTGGGAGTTTGTGGGTGAGAGTGGTGCGGGGTGAGACCTGGGCTGTGTTCTTCTACATAGTCTTAATTACGGTGTTTTTGTTTTCTCTTATTTTCTGCATGGTTTAAAATGAGTTTTTTTACTTAGTTTTTGCGGGTTTTGCGCAGGGAGAGATGGCGTCTCATGAGGAGATGCCGTCTTTGTCCTTGCACAATGGCTTTAGGTGTGTGCCTGAGGATGGCGTCACAGTGGAAGACGTACTTATTTCGTCTGGAGGGGAAGTAGGACACGAGAATATAGTGTCCGCTTCTCGTATGAATAAAGCTGTAGTAGTGTTTTTGAAAGAACAAATTTTTGTCAATCGAGAATGGTCTCGTTATAAATGAAAACTTTGTTCAGGTGACTCCGTTATACGCTCCGACAGTTAAAATTACGGTATCGAATGTTCCACCTTTCATTCCGGATGAAGCGTTGGAACGGGAATTAGTACGTTTTGGCAAATTTGCCAGTGGTTTTAAAACAATCACGTTAGGCTGTAAACACCCGTCTTTGAAACACGTCACATCTTTTAGAAGACAGATGTTTATGTTTTTAGACTCCCCCGAGAACACGCTGGATGTTTCATTCCGAGTACGGCACGAAGGCAAAACGTATATGGTGTACGCAAGCACTGGTAGCTTAAGGTGCTTCGATTGCGGCGACTTAGGGCATAAAAAGTTTGCATGCCCACACAGAGAGCGCGCACCAGAGGATAGGCAAAGGCCTACTGTCTCAGGAGAGGGAGATGCGGTGGAACAGGAGCACGCTGCTCGAGAGGAACACGCAGGTCCGGCAGAGGTGAGCGTTTCTGGTGCGGCGCCGTCCGCTATTGAAGTACATGATAATGCTGTGACTAATACTAATGTGCATGAAGTCAGCAAAATGAAAATATGCAAATACTGTTCAAAATATCAATGCTGATGAGCAGCAAGATGATGGTGTGGAAATTGCAGGGCCAAGCAGGTGTGAATCGGCTATAAGAAAGAGAGAGTTGTGTTTGAGTAATGATGGTAGTGCAGTAGATGATGATGCATCTGACGAAAATGTTTCTCTTCTTGATTACAAATGTGACTCCCAAGGAGGGTCTGTATGTGGAGTTGAGGGCGATTCTCAAGATATGTCCATTAAAGATCCCTCTTTGTATACATTAGATGAAATTGATGAGTTTCTTGATGAGACATTTGGAAAACAAGTCAACATCAAATAATTTTTTCCTGATGTTGGAAAATTTGAGAGGTCAGTGGCGGTTCTTCAAAAGACTGTAAATCTTGATCAGCTGAGTGAAAAGAAACGTTTTAGCTTAAAAAAACATGTTACAGTTATTAGAAAATGTAGAATGGTGGATAAAAAGAAGAGGCTAAAAGCATTTTTGTAAACGATTAGCCATGCATCACGCGGTGTTCTTCTCTTTATTTCTTCTGGTTTCTTCTGCCGTTGTCTCTTTTCTCTCCTCCCTAAATGTATACATGGATTCTTTGAGGGTGGGTTCATTAAATATTAATGGAGGGAGGGATAGTCATAAACGGGGTTTGGTGTCTGAAATCATGAAAAATAAAAAGTTACATGTCATTTTACTGCAAGAAACACATAGTGATATGGATAACGAAGTAGAGTGGGGAATGTGGTGGAAAGGTCAACATGTACTTAGCCATGGTACAAATCTGAGCGCTGGAATTGCTCTTCTTTTTTCTCCAGATATAAAAGTTAGCATTGAAAAAACGGAGGAATTTGTAAAAGGTCGTCTGGTTCTTGTCAAAACTATTGCGCTACTCCCCACCGGCACGGGCCGACTTCAAACGCGCCGGGAAGTTGGCTGGGGTACTTTTTTTTCAAGCAGAAGACGGCATACGAGATACTAGAGTGACTGGAGTGTAAAATGGATAACTATATTGTATGGCGGAATACCATAGCAAGTGCTTGTAAGCACTTCGACTTGCCGCAGTAATATCTTCACTCGTGAAAAATCCTCTCACCGGCCCCCGCTCCCTCTAGTGAAGATATTTCTGTTTAGACAGAATTTATGTTTCCAAAAATTTAAATAACAGGATTATTGATTGTTTTATTACTCCTGTAGGTTTTTCTGATCACCATCTGGTATGTATTTCACTAAATATGGCACAATTTCCAAGAAAATCTTCTTATTGGCATTTTAATGCTAAACTGTTACAGGATGCTTTATTTTCCGAACATTTTGTTGTTTTTTGGAATCATTGGAAGGGGAAGAAAAATGATTTTGAAAATTTAAAACAATGGTGGGAGGTTGGGAAAACTCAAATAAAGCTATCCTGTCAACAGTACACTGCATATTGTACGACTACTCAACGAGAAACAATTCAAGCTCTCGAAAGAGACATAGAGTTTATAGAGACAGAAATGATAAGAACACATGACCCAGCTTTTATCAACAACTTGCAACAGAAAAAGAAAAAGCTAAGTTTTCATTTGAATGAGAGGGTGAAAGCAGCTTTGGTGAGGTCACGTTTTACATCAGTTACCGAGATGGATGCCCCAAGTGCCTATTTTTTTTATTTAGAGCGTTCAATGGCACAGTCTAAGCAGATGACATGTTTACGTCTTCCAGATGGGAAGATTACAAATGATATTATAGAAATGCGTCATCATGCTGTTGGTTTTTATTCTTCTCTATACAAAGCTGATCATTGTAACTCTAGTTGTGCAGCGCAACTTTTGCATGAACTTCCTCAAATAGACTCTGTTTCTAAGACTGCTTTGACACACACATTACTTTTCAGAACTCACTATTGCTGTTGGACAGCTGAAATCCGGACGTTCTCCTGGAATTGATGGGTTGACTTCTGAATTTTATAAACATTTTTGGGAGTATATTTGAATGGACCTTTATGAAGTTTTCTGTGAAAGTTATAAAGATGGCACTTTACCTGCTACATGTCAACGTGCTGTATTGTCCCTATTGCCTAAAAAGGGAGACTTGACTCTGTTAAAGAACTGGAGATCTGTTGCTTTATTAACAACAGAGTATAAAATCTTGTCTAAATGTCTGTCCAATAGGCTTAAGAAGTTTTTACATTTGATAATTCATCAAGACCAAACCTATTGCATTCCAAAAAGATCCATAATGGATAATCTTTTTTTAGTGAGGGTTACCTTGGATATCTGTAAAATGTTTAATGCAGAGGTTGGATTGATTGCTTTAGATCAAGAAAAGGAGTTTGATCGCGTTGATCATAACTATCTTTTTAATCTACTTACTGCATTCGGGTTTGGTCAGGATTTTATCAAATGGATCTACAATTACTGCTTACGCTGATGATGTTACAGTTTTTGTTAATGATAATAATGATATAGAAGCTTTGTCTAGAGCACTTGAGCTGTATGAAGGGGCATCATCAGCTAAAGTAAACTGGGATAAGACTGAAGCTTTCTGGTCAGGTCAAAGAAATGTAGAAAATCTCCAACAACTACCAGGTAGTTTAAACTGGAATAGAAAAGGGCTGAAATTACTTGGTGTGTTTTTGGGATCAGAAGAGTTTCAGAAGAAAAATTGGGATGGAGTTTTGGAGAGAGCGTGTACCCGATTGTCTAGATGGAACTGGTTGCTACCCCAGCTATCCTATAGGGGGAGAGTTCTAGTTGCCAATAACTTGGTCGCTTCTGCGCTGTGGCATAAATGTATTGTGCTACAGCCTCCTATTGGACTAGTTCAAGACATTGAAAGGATGCTGGTGAATTTTTTTTGGTCAGGACAGCATTCGGTCCGATCAGCTGTTCTTTTTTGCCAGTGCAAGAAGGGGGCAAGGTCTTGTGGACATCAGATCAAGACTCATGGCCTTTCGTCTGCAAGCTGCTCAGAGACTGCTGTATTATGGTGACATTGCTTGGTCCAACACTGCAGTGGCACTCTTGAGGAAAGCAGGCAACATGGGACTTGACAAACATCTCTTTTTATTGAACCTGAATGAATCAACTCTTACAGATTTGACTCCCTTCTACAGATCTGTGATGGAAGCATGGAAAGTTTTCTCTGTCTCAAGACCTGCTGGAATACATGCGGGTTTTTGGCTGATGGAGGAGCCATTGTTCCAGAACCCCTTTTTACCTTCTAGACACCTATGCTCAGTTAATTTGTCATCACAGCTGATGGCTGTTGGATGTGTAAAACTTGGACACATTTTAAGCATCAGTTCGGAGACCCTGAGTGAGAGAACAGGGATAAAATCTATTCGATTTTTGAAACAAGTTACTGATGAAGTACTTGGAGAACTGAACTATGATCAGATACTTTTTATCAACAACTCTAATCATATCAAAGAGTGGATGGCTGGATGTGACTATGATTTTCCATCATTGATGATAGCTGCTGACGTAAGGGGATGGCAGGAGGAGGAAAATCTCATATTGTCTTTCAAAACTCCTCAGCTGGATACTTTTGAGTCTGTTGGGAAAAAAGCTCTGATTGTGACTTGTGTGAAGGTGACCAATACACATTTTCTCTCCGGAGTAAAGTCATCTAAATGGATAGATTTTTTTGGAGTGGATATCTCCCCCAAAGGTAGCAGGCGGTCACTGTATAAACGCCCCATTGATAAACGGACTGGTGATTTACAATGGAGGATTGTACACAGTGCAATAGCTACGAACAGACATGTGGTGCACCTCAATCCAAATGTAGAGGTGGGTTGTTTATTTTGTTCTGAAAACGAAACTATTTTTCATCTCTTTGTGCAATGTGTACGGTTGGGTAATTTACTCTCCTTTTTATCTCAATGGGTATCATCTTTAGGTGAAGATTTATCTCCTCAATTGTTTTTTTTTGGGCCAAAGTATTTTGCTAGTCGTAAATATGTTTTGGTTTAACTAAATTTTGTGTTTGGAACTGCCAAACTCACTTTTTTTTTTATAAATTTTTTTGAAAACAAGGAAAAATAAGATGCTTGGCAAAGATACTTTAGATCCTTTGATGATGTTCAAGGGTTTGGTAGCATCAAGGCTTAGGATAGAATATGCATACTATAAATTGGTTGGGTGCTTACCAGTGTTTGTGAATACTTGGGTCATAAATGGAGTGTTATGCACAGTTAATGAAAATGATGATTTAATGTTGACTTTTTAAGTCATTTTGTTGTCTTTTTTATCTTCATTTTTATTTATTTTGTTTGTTTGTGTGTTTTTCGTAATTGAGATTGTGTAATGCAGATTGTTAGTGGTAACACAGACTTGTTTTACCTATGTCGTAAATAAAGGTGATCTCTCTCTCTCTCTCTCTCTCTCTCTCTCTCTCTCTCTTCCTCTTCCTTCCCCCCCCTGTGTTTTCCACCACTTCTTCCCCTTCTAAACCTCCCGCTCCCTAGGTCCCGAGGAGGTTTCACGTCCCGCCCGACACCTCGATGGAGGAGTGGTTATACTTTACATGTTTTTGTAGACGGTAGTCTAATTTTATTCAGGCCAAGTTAATATATTCATGTTCCTACAAGTACGTAAGTTCCAATGAGAGGTGCAGTCATGCTGCTAAAAGAATGATTTGGACAAATCAAATAAACAATGGAAGAATCAAATAATTGGAAAGCTTTAAAAAAAATACAACCTGTTGATTTGTGTTTTTAAACCTTCCATAATGCATTATTTGCATTGTTACCATGACTTCTGTTTGAGACATGTCAGATTTGTCAGATATCTGTGACAATCGAAACTGTCAAATGCGATTAGTAGCTCAACTTTGAAAAACGTTCAAGCTTGAAATTTCTTTAATGTCATGACTTTTGAAAATGATGTTATCTACATTACAATAGAAATGATATATTTGAACATGTTTACCTAGACAACCTTAATATGATATATTTGAACATGTTTACCTAGACATACCTTAATAAAAAAAAAAATGTTGTGTGACTAGTAAGATTGATGACACATTTATTATCTCAGAGCATCAGCAAACTTCAGACATCTCAGACCATTTACACCTCACAAATGGTTGTCCATACTGCATATGAGTGTAATGATTCATAAAAGCATAGGCTATAGGGGCCTGGAGGGACCCCTTAGCCTTAATTGCTGAGGAAATAAGTTCTGCATTACGTGATAGAGAGACACACACATACATATTGGAAACAAGAAACAGATCCATGCAGATTTGTCAGATATCTGTGACAATCGAAACTGCCACAAGCTGTTGCTAGGCAAACTTGTTTTGAAGTGGTTTAACGTTCCTTCAACATCATGATTTTTTGTTTTTCTACATTTCAATAAAAATGACGTATGTGAACACGTTTACATGCCTTAATAAAGAAAATTATAAAATAATGTTGTGTGACTAGTAAGATTCATGACACATTTATTATCTCAGAGCATCAGCTAAGATATTTCACCTTACATTTATTTTGTTAGTCAACTTCAACATCTCTGACAATAAACACCTCACAAATGGTTGTCCATACTGTACATATGAGTGTAGGCTACACATAATGATTCATAAAAGTGTAGGCTATAGCTGTTTGGCAAAGTAGAAGTAAGTCATCCATAACTGAAATGGAGAGAGGAAACTTTCACTCAATTCACAATGTTATGAACATATTTAGATATATTTTTAAGATTAAAAGTATTGTATGAACATTTGATTTGTCTTTAAGATTCAGATTGAGAGGGGAAATGTCATGCAGCTGGTTTTTATTATGAACAGAGATAATCAAAGGTTTTCTATGGTTCTATGCTCCTCACTTTCAGTTTAGCCAGTAAAATGTGAACACACATGATTTGTTTAAACCCTCTAGTAACTTGTTTGTCTGGTTCTGCATTGTGTACATCAGATACAGATGGCTGCTTTCTCTTTTAAAAAACATTATGTTTTTTATGTTTTTAACACATAATGATTTCATGACAAAAACTCTTTAATTGCTGGTCCGTTTTAGTAAAGCATGCAGGTTAGATACATTTTGCCACTAAGTTCAAGAACGCAGGACACATTCTGAAACATTAAAACTGTTCAAACATTATTAGAAGACTCCAAATTCCAGCCATTATGTGTCATATTTCTTTATTAGATATCCATGACACACAGACTTAAAGATGAACTATTTAAATTCATCTTTAGATATCAAACCAGTGACAATTGAAAAGTTAACATTTATAGATATTTAAAGAAGGACATCATACCCGTTGAGAGAGTGTTGGATGGATTGAAACACAAAGTTAAAACTGAACAAAATGCATGAAAAACAAAACAAAGAAACATATAAGCTTTAGTTATGTCACAGTGGAAGCTAGTTAGTGGAAGGAGGTAGTAGGGAGAACTAGTTTGAACTGTTCTCACTGATAATCAAATACAAATATATTAATATTATCAAATATATGATAATCAGATAAACAAATACCTATATAGTAGAGATATTGAATATATTTTTGCCAAGAAATGTATCAAAATACATTCGAGCAGTAACACCTAAGTTGTACATGCATCAATCATCTTCATTAAATACAGACAAAGACATTTAAAAGGACAGGAGGATTTTTTTAATTCAAGGTGAGTGAAATTATATGTAATTTTCAGGGTTATGTCCTGTTTTATCTGTGATTAAGTTTTACTATGAGTTGTTGGTAACGCTTTAGATTACAGCCCGGAAAGTACTGCGTAATTAAAGTGATTTTAAAGTGTAACTTTTGTTAATTATAGTGTACCTATAAAGTACTTACATGTAAGTATAAGGGACCACTATGTAATAGTTTGGAGAATAAAGAGGTAACAACCAGGAGAATTAAAAAAATATTTATACTGTAAGTATTATAGAACTAGGGGGTACTTATTCTACTATTATGATACAACAATCTTACATTTGGGAGCAATTCAGCAAGAACATACATCAGTTCCTTTTTGTAATAATGTTTTTTTATTTTTTTTATTATAGGGTACATATCTTGCATTTACAGTAATCTTTTTAACAAAAGTGCACTGAAATATATAAATATGGGGGAAAGATACTCTTGTTTCATGTAGTGGTGCTTGTTACCCTTTTGTTACATGTAGTTACAGGGTAAAGGCCTATTTATACTTATGCGTCGGACCTACGCCTCTACGCTGTAGGCAACGTGTTGGTTTTAATTTATACTTCTGCGTTGTTGTCCGCGTTGACGCGCAATTACTCATGCAGAGGGACCATGTGAAACCAGAGGGAGGGGTTCTAGCAGACCAATCACAGCACTTGCGTCCGCGTAGAATTGACGCGTAGTTACATTTTTGGAGAGGTACGCGTCAGGGTACGTGCGCTAAACACAGCCTACGACGTAGCTACGGCGTAAGTTCGACGCAGAAGTATAAATAGGTCTTAAGTGTGACATTGCGGGCCGTAAATTAAAGTGGTGCTTTTTACCCTCTTGTTCCATAGTTACAGGGTAAGTACAATAAAAATACATACACGCAATCTTATATCACTGACTCTGAAACCTTTATTGAAAAACAACTTAATTCAAAACAGATTTACAACTCTACTTTTTTAAAAGTGCTCTTTTTAATCAACCATTCTTTTCAAATGTTTAAGTCTTGACAGTAAGTAGCACGTTTTGTCCCCCCTTTTTTCTCTTCTTCCTTTTGTTCCTCTTCTTCTTTTTATTTCTTTCCACTGATGAATCTGAAGAAGAAATTGTCTCTTGCTATCCCAATGGATGCATCAATGTCTTCTGAAGTGAAACGAAATCCATACGATCCCAATGGATGCATAAATGTCTTCTGAAGTGAAACGACTTCGCTTCAGACCAATTGTAATAAGTTGTTTTTCATATAAAGGTTTCCGAGTTAGTGATATTAGATTGTGTATGTATTTTTATTGTACTTACCCTGTAATTACATGGAACAAGAGGGTAACAAGCACTACTTTAATTACGGCCCGCAATGTCACACTTACCCTGTCACTACATGAAACAAGATTTTTTTTCAATAGTTTAAGCTTTACTTGCCTTGAAACATGTAAGCCCAAACTTAAACATCTGCACTTTTGCTATAAAAAAATTATAAAAATAAAAAACCTGTATAAATGCTTAGATATGTACAATTTAAAAAGCCTATACAGTATGTATTGGTGCACCATTATTTCAAAAAGGTTCATAAATTGCTCCCAAATGTAAGATTGTTGTATCATAAGTACCTCTTTGTTCTATAATGCTTACAGTATAAATATTTTTTAATTTTCCTGGTTGTTACCTCTTTATTCCCCAAACTTTACATATTGTTCCCTTATACTAACATGCAAATACTTTATAGGTACACTATAATTACCAAAAGTTACGCTGTAAATTCATCTTAATTACGCAGTACTTTCCGGGTTGTAATCTAAAGCGTTACCGAGTTGTTTTTTGCACTGTTTTCTGTTTCTTTTGTTCATTTTCCATGGTTTCCTAGGTTACTCATTGTTGATTATCGTTTGTACATGATGTTCATTTAGTTCATTGGTTTGTTGTTGTTTATTCGGGTGAGTGAGGCACACTAAATATTTTCTTTAAATGTGTATATCTAAAAGTTAATTTGATCAACTTTAGCAGTGCATTAGAACACAAGTGGCATGAAAGATAACACATATGAACTAAAAGACATATTATAGAAATACGTTATGGCAGTCATGCTGTCATGTATAATTATTATGAAATAATATAAGGCAAATGTGTGATCTGATTTGGCCTCATAACGGGATGCTTTGATAAGTTAAAGAAAAAGATTTACTTCTGAATTTTGTATCTGTTTATACACTGTATTAGGCCTTTCATGTGTTCTTTTGAATGTACAGGACATTATGAGAGTCAGTGGCATAACTATCAGCATCTGTATATCTTATAGATAAGTATGGTACATTTTGGACACCTTTCAGTATAATGTTTACTTCACTAAAGGTCAATTATCAATGCTATTTAGAAATGGACTTTCTGCAGTCACCCATTATGAATCTGACATTGTCTAAACAGGGAGATAACTGAAATAGTATCATGTGATTTCAAATTCCCTTTTGTGTTTTCAACAGGTTTCTTTACCCTCATGCAGTGTGTCCCTCAGTATGTCTTTGTGAATGAATCCAAGACTTGGGCAGAAGCTCAGAGATACTGTAGAGATAAATACACTGATCTGGCCTCCATTGAGAATGAACAACAGACGGTCCAGTTATTGGACACAGTGAATGACGATTCCATTGATTTGGCCTGGATTGGACTCTATGATGATCTGAACAGTTGGAAATGGACTCTAGAGGACAGTGATTTCTTCAACGAAGGACGGAAAGACTTCAGGAACTGGTATAACCAAGAATCAAATAATTATGGAGGACAAAGTGTGTGTGTGATTATGTACATGGGGATATGGTATACAACAGGTTGCACCAGTTCATATTATCCTGTTGTCTGCTATGATGGTAAGCTGTTCCAATAGAATGTCTAAGACAGTAAACAAAAATGTAAAACAACCAAACCATACTCTCTCTAAACTTAATATGATATTAATATCTTTCAGGAAGAGAAAACGCCAGTGATACTTATGTTAACATTTACCAGTACAAAACCTGGACTGAAGCTCAGAGTTACTGCAGAGAACATCACACAGACCTCGTCAGTATCAGGAATGAGACTGAAAACCTCAAAATTCAGTCTTTATTTCAGTATTATTCCTCTTTTTGGATTGGACTGTCTAGAACCAGATCTTGGTCAGATCAGAGCAACTCTTCATTCAGTAACTGGAGGACAGGACAGCCAGATAATGCTGGAAACAGTGAATACTGCACTGCAGTGTCATTTAGTGACTCTGGGA
>FLSR01004873.1:2390361-2403192 GCA_900092035.1 Leuciscus waleckii | reverse complement strand
GTAATAACTAGGTACTAACCCTGAACCTACCCCTAAACCTAATCTTAACCCATGTAGTTACTACTCAGTAGTAACTACATGGGTGTAAGAACACTGTAAGTACACGTAAGTGCACCATCATCTTTTGTCTTCCACAGGAGAATGAATGTGATGGAATGACATGAGGGTCAGTAAATCATGACAGAATTATTCTGTATCCCTTTATTATCTTTTCTATCAATAATCCATTAAATCTATCACACACTGCCTCAGTGTGGTCACATCAATTGCAAGAAAGAGTAGATATGTTTAGTTGGGTTCAAAAGTCTGATCAAATAAGGAAATTTGTGACACAAGAAAAAGAAAGACAAACCAAATACTAGATATTCTAAAATTCATGTTAATTTTTCAATAAATTTTTCACTAAATGTTTAATGCTGATCATTAATTTATAACCATAAAAGCTGTATTGAATGAGAAAGCAAAAAAAGCAAAATCTTTTCCAGCATTCTCAGATTTTGGACCATACTGAATTTATCACAAATATTTAGGATACTTATACATTAAAAAAAACTTAACTTTATTTTAGAAACGTTTGTTTACTTTATTTACAGCATTAGCATCATCCCGAGAGTATCACTTTGTGAATGAGTCTAAGACCTGGACTGAAGCTCAGAGACACTGCAGAGAGAATTACACTGATCTGGCCACCATTGATAACATGGAGGAAATGAACAGTCTGATTAACACAGTTAATGGAAGTTACACTGGTTCAGCCTGGATTGGACAGTATGATGATGTGAACAGCTGGAGATGGTCATTGGAGGATAATGATTTTTATCAGGAAGGAGAGGGAGATTTCAGGAACTGGTATCATGAACCAGACAACAGTGGGGGGAACCAGCTGTGTGTTTACATTGATTACAATGGGAAATGGTTGATTTTTCATGTGACAACACAGTGCAATTTGTTTGCTATGACGGTAAGGACATTTAGTTTGTTTTATATATTAATTTAAATTTGATTATTTTTATTTTTTTTCAATGAGAGCTAATTTGTCATATTTTATATCTTAGGTAGAGAGAATGCTATACAGAGTTACATCAGAATCTATGACAGGAAAACCTGGTCAGAGGCTCGTAGATACTGCAGAGATCAGTACACAGATCTCGCCAATGTGAGAAATCAGACTGAGAACCAGAGGATCCTTGAGACAGCAGGTGGAGGAGTCTGGATCGGCCTGTACAGAAACAGGGTTTGGTCAAACAATCAGATTACCAGTTATCAAAACTGGAGACCACAAATTTCTGGGTTACAGGCACAACCAGATAATGGAAATAATGAAGCATATGAATATGGATATCAGCACTGCACTGCAGTATCATTCCAGTATTCAGGCCGATGGACAGATGAGGTCTGTGTATCCAGCAGGCCTTTCTTCTGCTACAGCAGTAAGTTCACTCAACCAGTTATCAAAACTGGAGACCACAAATTCCTGGGTTACAGGCACAACCAGATAATGGAAATAATGAAGCATATGAATATGGATATCAGCACTGCACTGCAGTATCATTCCAGTATTCAGGCCGATGGACAGATGAGGTTGTGTATCCAGCAGGCCTTTCTTCTGCTACAGCAGTAAGTTCACTCACTCTGATGGGTGCCTTTATTTGGCAGGAATGAGAAAGACTTTAGCACTAGTGTCTCCAACATGAAAGATCAACGTTTAAATTAGGCTAAAGGCACCAGGCCTATACATATGTGGATTCAAATTATATTGTGAAACTTATTGTTGAAAGCTCTGAAAACCCTTAACATTTTAATTTTAAAATAAAAAATAGATAAAGTAAACCACCTCAATGGTGACCTAAAACAGAACTTTTACAACAAAACATCACCAAATGCAATAAAAGAGATAAAGCATCTGTTGGGGGTCCAAGCAGAGATTTTATTATTATTATAATTCCAAACAGCATCCTGTCAGTTACCAACAAACTTGACTTTGTATGTTCTTTATTATTATTATTATTATTATTATTATTATTATTCAAGTTGCTTCTATAAAATTATCTTGAGTTTAGTTTTATGTTTTTTTTAAATAATCTATTTTGAAATCTATATATTTGGTATGCATCTCGGCAGGAAAATAATTAGTTTAGCTGTAATATTTAATTCAGCACTGTAAAAAAAGAAAACAAAAAGAATATACTATATCTACTCAATAAAATTGTGGCAACAGATTACAATAAATATTATTTATTAAATAAAAAAATAAGAATTGAGTTAGAATTAATTCCTTAAAAGTTGGCTTTTTAAGTCAGTTTATGCGTTTTCACTGACAATATTTTTTTTTTTTTGCACAGATCAAACATTCTGAATTACATTTTTTAAATATACTGTATGATTTTTTTTAATACACAGACATACAGAATCAGCATATGAATCTCAACAATGGTGACATACTTCTTGTCACAATGCATGCTGGGAGTCATGAGTTGTATACTATGGTGGCTCCCAGGATGCATTGGGGTGAGAAGCATGTCACCATTGTTGAGATTAATATGCTGATTCTGTACGCATCAAAAAAAAAAAAAAAAAAAAAAATTTAAAAAAAATTAGCATTTAAAAATTCAATCCTCTTTGAGGTCCTCGCGCATTCTGTTTAACGTGGGTCTCACGATTACAAACTCGTCAGTTTTCGGTCACTAAAGAGAGTTAATTGGCTATATACCTGAGATGGTCGCATTCACACGGTTTTTGTATACACTTGAATTTAAAGTAACTTTTACTGCAGGCAGAGGTATGGCCACTACTATAGATATAAGTCGACCAACATTACTTCTCTTATAATAGCTTTGGATTGACCATGGTTTCCCACGTACACTTATCTAAAGTAACATTACTGTAAATTAAAACAGATGTAAGACACACGCAAATTTAGGTTGGTCGAGCAGCATTCTGCTGTCCTAAATGGAAATTCACTTCTTGACTTTACAAAACCAAGTACACTTGAATTACTGGCAAATATTAGTGCGGTAACATACAAATTCATTTAACCTACTTGGAAAAATAATTTCAGAGCAAGTCAGAATAAAATCAAATGTTTACAATTTTATAATGTCAGGTAAATGTATCATGCCAATTTCATAATCAGTTCAAAAATAATCAATACGATAACATCAAAATGCTCAGAGATAAAGAGTAAAAGATGTAGACAAAACCCGATATTTAGAAAATACATAATGCTGAAGTCTTTGAGGTCCTTCAACATTATGGGCTGATCTAAGTTACAGAATCGTGCCCTGAGCCCTCTTCAGCATCTCGCTAAATACTCCGACCAAGGCAGTAACCTCTTTTCAAATGTAAAAATTCGTCCACAGTGGGAATTTGCATTAATCACCGTCCCAGACTTAATGGGGACAGAAGTTGATTTACATGGGGGCACACCCACAGCTGTTAACAATTTATCTCTAAACTCTCCACACCTTATTACCTTTTTGGTTTACTTCTGTGGGAATGAGACCTTTGTACCAGTCGCACTGAGACATTTCAAATGATACCTAACATGTTTAGTGTTGTATTATAATTGTTCACATTTAAACCATATAGATTTTTTGGGTGAATTTCAGGTGATCTCAGCATGAGAGAGAGAAGGAATGGGGGACTGGGTGGTCAATGGAAAGAGATGTAGATTAGGATGATGCTTAGGTGAGGCTTGTGTCTCGAATGGTGATGCTAATTTTACAAGAGAGAGTTCAAATGTTAATTTCCAGTAAGGTCCTTTGTCTTCTCAGGGAGTGATTGTTCTCAATCAGACAGCCTGGCATTTTCTAATTTCTCAAGTCTTACAACACAAAACATAATACTGTTGGTAACCAAATGTACCTGCTTTTTTACTATTTACAATTTTATTATGTCAGGTAAATGTATCATGCCAATTTCATAATCCGTTCAAAAATAATCAATACGATAACATCAAAATGCTCAGAGATAAAGAGTAAAAGATGAAGGCAAAACCTGATATGTAGAAAAAATATATAATGCTGAAGTCTTTGAGGTCCTTCAACATTATGGGCTGATCTAAGTTACAGAATCGTGCCCTGAGCCCTCTTCAGCATCTCCCTAAATACTCAGACCAAATACTTTTTTTGTGGTTAGAAAATAATGCTTTACTTGAATTAAAAAAACATGTAGAACATCTGTTAATATTATGATTCTGTCTTGTTTAGTTCACAAACTGCTTGATCATTACTCTCAATCATTGATCACTTTTGTACATTTCCATTTCCCCCACCTGGCCAGCATTAGCATCATCACACCAGTATCATTTTGTGAATGACTCTAAGACCTGGACTGAAGCTCAGAGATACTGCAGACAGAATTACACTGATCTGGCCACCATTGATAACATGGAGGAAATGAACAGTCTGATTAACACAGTTAATGGGAGTTACAGTGGTTCAGCCTGGATTGGACTGTATGATGATGTGAACAGCTGGAGATGGTCATTGGAAGACAACGATTTCTATCAGGAAGGAGAGAGAGATTTCAGAAACTTTTATCATGAACCAAACAACTACGATGGGAACGAACTGTGTGTTTCCATAGATCCTAATGGAAACTGGTTTGATTCATCATGTGGCAATACTTTAAGATTTGTTTGCTATGATGGTAAGACATTTCATTTATGTTCAAAATATTTTTTTTATATAATCCCTCCCATCGCTTTACTATAAGGATGCAGTAATATGCAATAATTAATTCTTAACTAATGCACAAATAATCTTGAGTTATGTATGATTTGCTATTAATAAAATGTGTCATCATAATTAATTACTCTTGTAAAAAAAGTTTCAGTTGGGTTCTATATACAACTCTTGGGTTCTTGACTCAGTTTTAAAGAACCCTTTATGCCAAAAAGTTTCTTTAAAGAAGAAATGTCTAAAATGATTGTTTCGTGAGCTGCTTAATTCATAAAATTTCATTAAATTAAAAGTGACTAAAACTAAATCCTGATGGGAACCCTGAAAAGGTTCATGAGATGCCTGGCAGAGCCCTTTATGGTTCTGTATAGAACATTTTCCTCTCAGATCCACTAACATGAGGTGTAGTGGTTTGCACCATATTTTTTCACATAAGAGTGGATCTGGCCATTTGTCATTTGAATGTGTTTGGCTTCCGATATAATCCGCTTCCAGTTATTTTTAGCTCTACAAAATTAATTAATTTTGCTGCTTGATATTGCAAACTGGTATTTCTTATGACATTATTTTAATGTATTGTCGCAATTATAAACACACTTGTCTGTAGCGCAAATGATTTTACTGTTTACTGCACTTTGTTGTTCTTCTCGTTATTTCCCTATAGTGGCTAATGAATAGGAAGTCAGAGAATCGGCATATTCAAAGAAAACTTCCGCATTGAAAAATAAAGTGGATAGTTTCTCTGGATTTATTGATTGAGAAGACATTGATTTGGCCGTTTTTGAGGTCTTCATTTTAAACTGTATAATTAAACCTTCACTGGTCCAGAAAAGTCTGCTGTCATCAGCTTTATGAGGAAAAACATTGATGTCTTGTGTTGACACTTGGGATTTTTATAATTTATTCTGTTGTAGTTGGTGAAATTGGTGAAGAGCTCAACACTGCACAGCTGTGTCTTTAAATACTTTGGTCAGTGGACGGATGATAGATGCTTTGCCAGTTTGCCTTTCTTTTGTTACAGTGGTAAGCTATTATACCTTATTTAATGAAATAAATAAATAAACATCAAGTTACACACAAAACAAGCAAATTGTAAATTCAATATCCTTTTATGCTTCGTCTTCTGTTTGCTTTCTGGTGAACGTGATGATCATCATATTGACCCACCATTTCAGATGAGTATGGTAGGTTTGTGTAAAGTTATCAATCCAAAATGAACATTATTCAAATGATTACCTTAATGCATTCAAATTATTATCTTGATAAAAATATTTTCTATTTTCACAGTACTGACCCGTTTTGTTTTGCTTTGTTTTTTCCTGAACAGTAGTGGGACTGAGAGTGACACTAACCAGTGCAGAATATTTATCAAAGTCTCAGATTGAAGAGCTAGTAATTATACAGGTAAAAAATCAAATAAAAAACAATGTCCCAATGTGAAAAAATATCATGAAAGTTAAATTAATTAACACCATGTTAAATAGCTCAAAATATCTTACAAAACAAATTTTCAGCTCCAGGAAGAATTTCTGAGATGGGGCTTCCCAACAACTTCACCATGCATTTGAGGAACTATCGTAAAACCAGTCCATGAGATCCTAGGACATTGTTCGTCACACAAAGAAAATGGTTTTAGGGTTCTTTTTTTCCCCTTCAAACTATCAATCCACTGTTTACACATTTTGCAATTCTTATAATAAATCTGTCTTTAAATCCGAGCCATAAGTTAAACACTTTTAACAAATATATACGTAAATATACGTAAATAAATATATTTGGCGGGTTTGCAGGACAGATTCATGGCAGGAGGTCGGTCCGGTGCGGTAGTCGCTCTGCTACTTTATACACTACTTCTGAAGTTTATACAACCGACAAACATCAATCCACCTAATCAATCTCTTAACAACAAATATGCAAATATTATTCACAACAACGACGAACCAATTTCCTATGGGATTTATTGGTATAAACAAACAAACAAGATCCACTGCATTTTCGGGTACGGGGAGTACACCTTGGCCACTCTTTTTAAAACCCCAAATCGATACAACTGCAGGGTGAAAAGGATAAAAACAACATGTAAACAACGAACCAGCCAGGCTGTGATAATAGCCATTTGTTTGCTTCTGTCGGGGGACATTCATCAGTGTCCTGGTCCGACCACAAATGGAGCAGGTATCTCTGAAATTTCTACACGCAACTCTACCTCAGCTCAGGTATGTAGTAACGTTGCTACTGTTAGAGATTACTTAAGCCCCAAACTTATACGGCAAACTTACTTTCCCCGATGTGCACTCTCCCCGAGCACCATGGAGGATCCGATAGCGTCAACAATCCACCTGGACAGACTCTGTTTCGAGGTGGCGAGGCCTTTGGTGCGTCCACCGAACGAAACGAACCGCGTGATATAAACCCTTAGCGCTCTAACAGGGCAGAGGAGGTTAACATCGACTTCGCTACCGGAGCCCGGCAGGGCCGATAACGTAATAACCTGCGCTCTGAAAGGAGTGCCGAGCACTTTGGGGACATAACCATGTCTAGGCTTGAGGATGACTTTAGAGTCATTAGGCCCAAACTCGAGACACGCGGCGTTAACAGATAACGCGTGTAGGTCACCCACGGCTTGACTGATAACAGGGCTATCAGAAAAGCGGTTTTGAGCGAAAGGTATTTCAGATCCACAGTCTGTAACGGTTCAAAGGGGTGTGCTTTCATGGCCTCCATGACCACAGAAAGATCCCAAATAGGAACCGACGGAGCGGATGACGAATTTGTTCCTTCCTATTGCCTGGCCGCACGTCGACTCTGCGAACGCCGCAATGGCCGCAACGTAAACTTTGAGCGTGGAAGGGGTCCAGGTTTGTGGGTCCAGGTCTTTTCCCGCGCACCAGCTAGTAAACACAGACCATTTCGACGCGTAGAGCCTTCTCGTGGAGGGAGCTCTAGACTGCGTGATCGTATTCACCACCCCTTCTGGCAGGATAACGGGTATCCGTTGATTACCCATGCATGCAGAGACCAGCGCTCTGGATGAGGATGCCAAATCGAGCCGCCAGCTTGAGAGAGGAGATTCCTTCTCACCGGAATTGGCCATGGGGCTAGGTCCATCAGCTGCATCAGCTCTGGGAACCAGGCTTGGTTTTCCCATCGCGGGGCTACGAGGAGCACCGAGTGGCCCGCCTCCCTGATTCTCTGATTACCTGTGGTAACAGCGAGATCGGGGGGAGGGGGGAAAGCGTACAGCGGGCAGCTGGGCCACGCTTGGGCCAGCACGTCCTCGTTCTTTGAAAAGAACCGTGGGCAACGAGCGTTGTCTTTCGACGCAAATAGGTCGACTTTCGCTTTGCCGAAATGGCGCCACAGCAGCTGAACTGTCTGGGAATGCAGGGACCATTCTCCCGGGGAACATCTCCCGGGGGAACACTCCAGGTGGCTGAGAAGCAGCGTTCTGTGAGATATTAATTTTATCTCTGACTGCGCTAGAATCAGCCAATCGTCCAAGTAATTCAATATTCGCATGCCCTGACTTCTGAGGGGAGCGAGAGCCGCGTCCATGCACTTCGTAAATGTACGGGGTGCAAGGGACAGGCCAAACGGGAGGACGGTGTATTGATATACCTGACCGTCGAAGGCGAATCTCAAGAATGGCCTGTGATGGGGTATTATCTGAATCTGAAAATATGCGTCTTTCAGATCGAGAGAGATAAACCAGTCCCTCGGGCGAATTTGCGCAAGGATTTGTCTGGTCGTGAGCATTTTGAACGGTCGCTTCATGAGAGCTTTGTTCAAATGTCTCAGATCTAAGATAGGTCTGAGAGCCCCATCCTTCTTTGGTACGAGGAAATAGCGGCTGTAGAAGCCTGACCCGCTCTGGGAAGGTGGTACTGGTTCTATAGCCCCTTTGCATAGCAGCTTTGCTATTTCTGCGCGAAGTAGGTGTGCTACTTCTTGATTCACTTTCGTCTCGGTCCGAGCTTGAAAGCGCGGAGGGCGGCGAGCGAATTGCAGAGAATAGCCCTGCTTCACTGTATTTAGCACCCACTCTGACACTCCTGGTATAGCTTCCCACGCTTCTGCGTGCATAGCTAGGGGAAGAATCGTCTCTCGGTCCCGATCGCCGCACAGTGTGGGTTCGTGAACCTGAGTCTGAGGTATTGGCACGGTGCTTGCATACAGCGGCGCGCTGAAAGTTAAGGCATCACTGGATACAGGCGGGTGGTAGGGGCTGTGTTCCTTGACTTAAAAAAAGCATTTGACACGGTTAATCATAACATCCTATTGTATAAATTACTGAATTTCAATTTTTCTTCAGAGTTGGTCAATCTTATCCAATCTTATCTCTCACTCCGCTCTCAACATGTTAAAATTGGTAACTATAAATCTAACTCCCTATGTCTTTCAACCGGGGTGCCGCAGGGCTCCATACTTGGTCCAACCCTTTTTAGCATATATATTAATGATTTACCCCTCCTCCTGTCCATACGGTAATCTCTCTACTGTGCGACAGAGAGTCGCGTGGTTATGACTCAATCGTTAGCCTATTTTTACAAAAACTGCTTCTATGGGGCCATAACGTAAGATACAAGGTAATGGAGCCTTTTATACATTTTCGTGTTTCTTTAGAAATAAATAATGGACAAATTGAGTCTTTAAACGCCTCAGATGTAAAGTTATTCGCTGTCAAAGTGACGCCAAAATGAATGGGAGTCAATGGAATGCTAACAGCAGGTGGGGGTCTGCTAATCAATGGCGGCGCCCGGGGAAGCTTCAATGTTTGCTGAAACATTACCCCCTTGGTACTATACCACCTTGAGATCTGCTGTCACCGCTTCAGTTCACTTGCGAATTGCTACAATGGTAAACTTTTTTTTGTTTTGTTTTTTTTGCATTTTGCATTTTGCATTTTGTTATGATTCGTTCTGTGAGTAACATTTAATGTATCATCAAAAGCTGTTGAGTCTGATAGGCATATCAAATAGACCTATAGCCTATGGACAGAAGGAGCTCCTCTTTCCTAAATGTAACTAAATTGAGTTGATCAAACTTAAATAAATGTTATAGATGTCACTATTTAAATATTTTGTGTTAGACTCATTAAATATAAATATGCATTACTCTTAATTAGATATAAGTAAAGTGAACACAATTTAAATGTGTCATATCTATGAAGGGCCTGAATCTTTTTTCTTTTCTTTTTTTTTGAGTGATGTATATGGAGCAACATTGTTCTTAACAAATAATGGAATATGCATATCTTCTGTCTGTTGCACATTTTACTTTTCTATGAATGTTAAAGCGTATTTCATTAATATAATGATTACATGTAATAAAATCAGCATATTATTTGCAGATAATCGTAATTAGCGTTTATAAAAAGCATTTTAGATGCATGTTGTCAATAGCATGTTATCATTCAAGGCAAACGTACGAGAATGTGTGCTCTAACTATATTTTACATGCAAATACCTGCAACTTATTAATGAGATGTAACATATAACATAACCAAAACCACCACATGAAGCTATAAGTCAGTGTGCAATGGTGGCCCTTTAAGGCTACACAGGAAAAAGAAAAGCAATAGATCAGCTCCAAAAACTGAATTTATAATTTTCCAGTATAATAAAATAATAAATAACTATATTTAGCATAAAATGATTTAATTTAACAGCCAATTAATTTATCAATTATTTAAAATGATTAAATAACAACTAAGTCATATATCACCATTTCATGGTGCACAAGAGCAGGAACATTTCCCAGTGCGGTGCAGATAAAGAGCAGGCTGAACAAAACCAGCCAGTATATAACACATCAAACCTGTGATCCAAAGTTCATGACTATAGTGGTTTGTTAGAATGGTAAACAATCCTGTTGAGGCAAATGGGACATATATGATAGTCATGCTCACAGTAGTTATTAGAATGATTTGAAACGCTCTTCTCTTCATGTGGTTTTCCTCCTCTCTCTCTCTTCTTCTCTCTCCGGTCCTGACTGCTTCAGCGCTCTGAGAACAGCCACAAGACAAAACAACTGGATGCAGAGGTAGAGGACCAACTGCAGCGAGAAAAAATGTGTATATATTTGTCCATTTTCTGTCAAGTTAATAAATAAGCAACAGAAGCAGGAGCCAAGAATAGTTATCCAGGCTGCAGTGCAGCAGATCACTCTATATCTGAGAGGTTTGTACTTCAGAAAGGTTACAGGATGAACCACTGCTAGGTAACGCTCAACACAGATCAGACACTGATACAGAGGACGTCCAGTAAGGGATAGGCCTATTAAAAAGAGTGGTAATTTTGAGATTCCCTGATAGCAAACTGACATTATATAAAACAAACAATTCAGACAGACACCAAGCTCACAAACAGAGATATTGAGGTTGAAGAACTCTGATGCGACTCCACTTGCTGTTCCTGTGATGATGAGCCATATAATATAGGAGTGAGTAGGAAAACCAAACAGGAGATTCATGCTGAACATAAACATTTTCGGACTTTCAAGTAACCAGAAAGAATCAGTTGTGGAGTTTGTAGATGCTTCAGGTGTGGTGAAGTTCACTGTGTAGTTGTTCATCTCCATCTTTTTGTCTTCAGCAATATATCCTGCAACTGTGATTTACTGGAAAAGAGAAGCGTAAATGAACCAGTGAATTATACAGAGTGAATAAAATATTTTTTAATGCATCCAGTTTGAACGATCCAGTTTAGAATTCTAAAAATTCTTTGTTTACATTCAAATAACCAGAGCACTTCATTATGAAATGATATACAGTCTCTTTTAATTCAATATCTCTAAACAATTACACTTGACTTCATTCGCCCCAATGGAAAGCATATTTACACCGTCTGAATCATTCCCTATCCCCTATATAGTGCACTGTGTGCCATTCGCCATATAGAAAATAGTAACTGTGAACGAATTGATTTCAGGCGGAGCTTCAGCGTCTATGTATAATGTAGGGGGCGGGACGCTTTAGATTCTAGAGAACATTTGATTGGACAGAAAATCCAATGAGAAGCTGAAGAGTGATTATGCATTAATCTGAGGAGAGTCTCTGCATGAAAGACCCGTGACTGCAGATCAACATGCTTCTGCATTTCTCTCCGATACAGTAGAAAATGAAATAAAATGAAATGTGGAGGATTTTATCTTTGACAAGATGATTGACAGGTCAGTTTGCGTGACAGGATGCGACAGAGAGCAACCGTTAAAGACTCAATTGTATGACGTGATAGTATGTCCCAACGCTGGTCTACTCTTCTGCTACACACTCAAAAGTAAGCACTTTTTCTTCACAAAAAGAGTACATACTTTTAGGGCGTATTATAAGTAGGCCAATTGAGAGGCAGCATATAGTCTTCAGTAACGCTCTTTTCCTTTCGAAAAGAGCAATGTACTCTGATTTGCCCGCTGGACAGTGTGTTGCGATTGGTCAACCGATTCGAGCCGGTTTCGAAAATGTCACCCTCCTTACCATAACCGCGAGTTTCAACACACTACTAACGCACTCAACCAGACCCTGACCCATTTTTTTTGCGCATGTGTGACACTCACAAAATAAGTTTTGTTGAGATTATTACTTTTTGTGTTTCCTTTCCTTCTATTGCAATAGTATTTTATTTTATTCTGATTTATATAATTGAATATTAATGAGAGGGTACGGAAAAAGCACACAATGACATGTAATCGCGAGTAGCGTCACACGGGGACATTTAGCGATGCGCAGAGCAAGATGAGCTCATAATCCGAGTCAGTGGAGAATGGGCAACTGTGTTCCTGCGTCACTGATTTCTCTGTAATATTTAATATATGTCCAGAGCACTCCTAGGAGAGGATTATATATATAGCCTATATATCTGCTAGCGGAGACCTAGCCGGGACCCGCTACACATGTCTTAGGCAGGAATTGTTTAAATAAGGGATATTGTGACGTGACCTTCCCAGAAAAAAAACTCAAGACTACAATCGATGCTCAGAATGTTCAGAATGTTCAGAATGTTCGAATGATGATGTTCAGAAATGGTTTTATTGATATACAGAATAACTCTCTTTGGAGTGACTTGGTGCTTTGTAACTTTTCAGACCTTTTTCATACTCAAACAGCAACATTCACACTGAGTTGAAAATGTAAAAAAAGCATAATAGGTCC
>FLSR01004873.1:2368547-2390261 GCA_900092035.1 Leuciscus waleckii | reverse complement strand
TAATAGATAATTATTACAGTTTATCTGAATTGCTAAAACACATTTCTTGAAACCATCACCCACTTTCTCAAAACCTTAAACAAAACAAATCTGAACATCTGAATCTGCTGGCAAAATCAAACAATTGCCTTAAAATCATTTTATCTGTGCTCAAAATCAAACATGGCTTTCAGATCATACACACAACAAGTCAATATTATAAACACTACAGATCATTCATTAGACACTACATAAAAAAAAAAAAAAATGGAGAACACAATCCAAAGCATGCAGTTACAAAAAAAGTATATTGTAAGGAAGTAAACTGATTTTGCAATTACGTTAAAAAGTATAGTAATCACAACTTACAGTAGTAAGGTAAATAAATTGTACACTGTCTGCACTGCAAGTATAGTATTGTACTGAATATTGTATAGTAGGCCAGTTGAATGTCTGTATATTCAGCACTTGCATACTGTGAAAATACAGTGACACAATTGCAAAAGCCAAAAAGGTTAAAAAACTCTAAATGAGTGCATGTTACAGTAAAGTACACTCAGAAGAGTTGTGCAACTGCAAAATCAAGGTCAGTGAGAGATTCATTCTGTTTCAGCATCATGTCTTCATGTTGGGTCCGGCTTGAGGACTTTGTCACGTCACAAGCAATATCATCTCTGCAGGCAAAGGGAAAAATCTTAATGCAGATCTAGCCTTGACAACATTCTCCACACCTGCTCTTCCTCGTCCTCTTCCTCCTTGTTCACTCTTATACATATACTCTTCCTCCTCTCCTTCTTATATTGTTTCCATCCATTGTTGGTATCAACATTCAGTGCAACATTTTGAGTCAGTTTTGGCACTCTGAACTGACTTGTATGTGCAGTTGGTTTGGCCACATCATTAGAAATAAGTGTGAACAATTTTGAATTGTTGTGTGTAAACGATGACAACAGTGTTGTAGTTGTGTTTAACTTTTGCCTGCCTGTGTTTAGAGTTTTGAAACACAAGTGCATCACAGTGTGAAATGTAGTGAGTGAGAATGTGTTTAGAGTTTTAGCAAAAGAGTTCATCAGATCTGCAAAAGGTGTCTTAACTACCTGAACTTGTTTAATGTTTTACTGAAAGAGTGATTTATTCGACAAATTGGTTCAGAGAATGGAGTTGTTTTAGCAATTCAGAAAACAATTAAAACTGCATGGCAAGAAGATTCCAGCATGCTGTAAAGAGGCCTCGAGTGCTGAGAAGAGCACCCTTGTGATGCTGTGGCAGAGACAAGGAGAAAGCGGGATCCAAATGCAGTGTAACTTATTAAATAGACTCTAGACTTTACAAACATAGATTCCATGAACATGACTCAGGACAGGACCACCAGGAACAGCAATCAACAATGAAACAAGAACTCACAAAGACTGAACTCAAACACAAGGCTTAAATACAAGGACAAACAAGCTAAACAAGATAACAAGGGGGCGTGGTCAATCTGAAACACCTGGGGAGACTAATCAACATAATGGGGAACAGATGAACACGGGACATGACAGAGAAACACAGACCTGAATCATTACATAGCCCCCCCCTTAAGAGTGGCTACCAGACACTCCCCAGAAAACAAAAGTCCAGGAGGGTGGTGAAGCGGATAACAAAGAGGGGAAAAAATATTACAAGCAATAAACAGAGTGCTTTCAGTATTTAAGAGTAGGCTGTCTGAACGTTTTCATCTCTTTTGAAATTATAAGATGTGGTTTGTCCTGTCTGTTTAATAACTTAAGATATAACTGACTGTGTCACATTAATTTCTCGTCATAGCATTTTGAGATGCAAGTACATTTAACCACGTAGACGGAGTCGCTCACAGCCGCATGCTCAAACGCTCTTCACAAAGCGCGCGCGAGTATTTGAAATTGAAAGCAGCTTCTGTCTGTGATTTTCATATTTTTAATAATAAAGCCAACTGCATTCCAAGACATATGATGATGATGCCTTCGTAGAACATTTGTAAGTAAAATACCGGCGGGTGAGACCGCGCACTACAAAAGTAACATCACGCAGACCGCGCATCTCTCATTTCTTGTGCAATTCAACTTTTCCGAACTTTATTAAAGATTATTTCTTGTAAGGTTCGAGTGGTGTCGTGTGTGTGTGTGTGTGTGTGTGTGCGCGTGTGAGACAGAGGAATTAGAAGCAAGCAGATGTTTATAAAGCACACGCGTCATCACGTATCTGTGTTTAAAACTAAGCTCAGACATAAATCTGAAATTATCTTAATCGATACAGAATTGTTGGAGAGAATCTATAACACAATCTCACATAAATTAAACATAAACTGTTATTTCCTGTAGCGTTCCAAGTTGATGCTTCATCTGCAATACTGACTACTCTCGCGTGTCACGTGACCAGACCGCATGCTTTGAGGTTAAAAAAATCGCATTTCATCATATCGCGATGTTATCGCAAATGCAATTAATCGTTCAGCCCTAGTGTTCAAGACCATTGTTTCTACTGCAGATCTGCATGTATAGAGAGGGTCAAGCAGAGACACAGTTTGTGTTGCGGGACCTTGAGAGATAAAGCAGTGAAGATTTGAAGTAAAGATGCGTCTGTTTATCGTGAGCGTCTCTGCGCTGCTGGTGCTGAGTTTTTCATGCATCACGTCTGAACTTGTAGACAAATTCAGTAAATGCAGTGACTTTTTTTTTAAAGGAAAACCTCCAGTTATCCCTGGTATTCTAAAGGATTCGGCTGCACAGGATAACTGTTACAAAATAATCTGTCAAAAATATAAAGAAAGAATACGATTTGCAACACTCTACAATACAACAAAGAGGATCGCTCTTTTCTCAGCTTACAAATTCACCGGAACACATGAGAAGATTAAGATTCCCTGGATGATCGAGTCAAAGGTGATGTTTCTAATAGTGTTTTTTTTTTTTTTTATGATTAAAAAAATTAGCATATCAGCGCTTTCTATATCTGCAGTCCAGAAGTTAATTAATCCAGTCTCTTATTTTGTAATGTTCTTATTGTTCAATGGACTGTGTCTCTTTTAATGTTTTGTCCTATAGCTTGAACCTTCAAATGCTGAGGCTCATGTGCCATTCGTCAATCAGGCTATCAATGAAGATTACTAAGATAACATACAAAATGTGAGTGCCGGTCAGCTATTTCCAGTCTGTCATGCAGCTGATAGAGAAACTGCTAAATCTACATTCACACTCACCAACAGCGTTCCACAGAAGAACAAATTAAGGGATGGCAGATGGAACCGCACTGAACAAGAGATTAGAACAAATATGAACAATTACTGTCGTGACCCTAAATGAAGAAGAGCCGGAGCCAGCAACAGACCCTCCCTCACCTGTCTCTTCCAGAAGAGCCCTAGCCCCTGAGTACCCACATGACTCTCATGTAGCCCCAATTCCTGACCCTCAAACTGCGCTTTTACAGCAGTTACTAGAAGTAAGAAATCAAGGTAGACTAATCAAGCGCTGTATGCTTGGTAAAGGCCACTCCTCACGGTCTCGTTCAGGACCATCCCCTGAAACCCTTGGCCCTCAGTTAGTAGCATCACAAGCCCAGCATGCTGCATACACCCCAGGCTACCACAAGTGACTATAAGCCCTTTTCTTCTCCACCTCGGCAGCAGCTTCCTTATCCACCTCCTGTAAGCCGTGCCCCTGCCATTCAGCCCTTAGCTCAGTCCTGGCAGCACACGAATCCTTCTGACCATAGTCAGTTCCCTGCCACCTGTCAAGTCCCAGTCTTACGTAACCCCTTGCTCCCAGCCTACATGTCGTCACCTCAAATTTCGCCTAGAGTTATGGCCCACTCTACCCAGCCAGCATACCAGCCCCGCAATGTGCAGCTTCACCACCTTACTTCTGCAGCCCCGCCAAGCCATTTAGCTCCCCCTTCAGGCCGACTGCAGTCATATAGCAAGATAGAAGGTCCCTCATTCCCTGATCTTACTAGAGAGGATGAAAGCCAGTATATGATGTTAAAGATGGCCCTATCCAACCTGTTGGACCCAGGAGAGTCGGAGCAGTATAAATATCACATCTTGCTGGATCACTTAAAGGTAGATCAGGCGAAGCGGCTTGCCTTAGCTTATGTTTATGCCCAAGATCCCTATACTCAAGCTATGCGGGCCCTAGATGAACGTTATGGCCAACCTAGACAGCTCGCTCTGAGAGAGCTCCGGGCTATAATGGAGATGCCTTCAATCCGGATAGGTGATGGTAGAGGCCTAGATCAGTTTTCCCTTAGAGTACAGGCCTTAGTGGGTCTCCTCCAGTCCATGGGCCGCGAAGGTTTCTCAGAGCTTACCTGTGGCTCACATGTCGAGCGGCTACTAGAGAAACTACCCAGTGAGCACTTTTGTCAGTTTAAGAGAAGCATGAGTTTGAGCAGACCAGGTCCCCTTTCCTATAACCTTCTAGATTTCTCCTCCTGGCTGCAACAGGAAACCCGTTGCCAGGCCTATGGGCGCGCGAGCTGTCTCGCCCATGTCTGCATGCTGCTGCAATGCGTTTTACATTATTGCAAAATTAAGGATAATTTTTGGCTTCAATATCTCGAGGAAAAGAGGTTTTCCCCTAGCGTAAGATAACTTACGCAAGTACTCGTTCCCTCTTCTAGAGAGAACCGAGGTTACGTTAGTAACCGAGTACGTTTTCTATCTTTGAAAATTACGTATTAATACCTACGTATTAACAATGAGACCTCATGACAGCAATTGCTGTTCATCCTACAGTCTTCCTTTATCAATCAGCAGGTTCACTCATCTGAAATCTCGCCATAACCAGTTTATGTTATTTGCTGCATTGACACTGTGTAATTATTAGACTTATTTTCGAAGTCAAATATTTTAGCATCCAAAAAGTAATGTTTTAATGGTGAAAGAGTACTGTGAAAAAAATGTAATGTCCGCAACACTGCTTTTTTCTCCCATATTTAATAAACAAGGCAACGTTTCGACCCTGCTGGGTCATCTTCAGGCAAAATGAAAGAGTCATACTGAATCTTATACACATCATACTGTTTGCAATAATAACAGTAGATTAAACCGCTGTGATTAGAACGGTCAGTGCATCACGTGATCAACTGCTAAATTCAAACGCGCTCATTTTAGATTTCAGACATTTAAATTCACATACGTACAAAAAACAAAACAAAAAAACAATACATTTAGAGTTTGTAAAATAGGCTACTCACTGATGTTTATTAGGAAACAGAATAATAATCATTTTAGACAACACGTTTTAGTCATATCAGATACATTGTGTAAGTAGCTTTAAAGTTTTCTCTATTCTTCTCCCAGTTCACCGGCCACTCACGTTCATGTATTTCGGGAGAAGTGGATGAATTGACGTTTTGTAAATCCAACAGATCCGATTCTCTGAACAGCGGCACAAACATGCGCCGCCCATCACGCATACAGCTCAACTAATGCCATCGTTATAAAGGTGTTTAAACCAAAACAATTCCATTTGCACATAAAAACTCACGCTGGGGGTCAGCCCGAATATTTTAAACTTACATGTGAAAAGGTTAATGTTATCCTAATTATTAACATTAACATTATTTTTTTTATGTGTTTTTAGTAATGGTGATCACATATAAATAATGTAAAAAAAAAAGTCTAAATCCATTGCCATATTAAATAGAATAAAACATTTTTTGAATGAAAAATCATTATTGTTTGGAAGTTTTTCCTCTGTCTTGCAGTTGCCACGCCCCCAATTTTCTTTGCCACTCAGTTCCCCATGCAGTTCACCACACCTGCAACTAATTAGCCTCAATCAGCCACATACTTAATTAGACAGCACCTGTACACACAGCCCCTGCCTCTTGTTCATGCTACATGGAGGAATCCTTGTGTGTTGCTGCTGGAAATGCTGTGTCTCCTGCCTTGTGTGTGTTATTGAACTATAAACCACACACACAAACACACACATACCTAATAAAAAAAGACGCTGTGTAATTGAAGTAACTGGACTGGATTGTTCTTACCGACACCTCCACTGGTTTTCAAGCCAGCCACCTACACATCTCTCTCAAACCTCCTTTTCATGGTCCTTCGAGCCGGAGCCATTGACGACCAATGGAGATGTCCAGTCACTCTTTGCCTTCATTTCTTCAGCGTCCTCACCGCCAAGTCCTGCGTCCTGTACGCTATGATGACTACGTCATGGAATATGGTCAACGGCCACAACATCCTGCTGAAGCACCAGAGCAACCACTGCTTCACTCTGCAGACATCTGTGGTGTTGGACCTCAGTATCAACCACAGTACGAGTCGGAGGAGGAAGAGCCACCTCAACTACCCAGCGAGGAGGATGAAGAAGAGCCGGAGCCAGCAACAGACCCTCCCTCACCTGTCTCTTCCAGAAGAGCCCTAGCCCCTGAGTACCCACATGACTCTCATGTAGCCCCAATTCCTGACCCTCAAACTGCGCTTTTACAGCAGTTACTAGAAGTAAGAAATCAAGGTAGACTAATCAAGCGCTGTATGCTTGGTAAAGGCCACTCCTCACGGTCTCGTTCAGGACCATCATGATCATACTTTCTTGACCTAGTAAGAACTCTAGCAGCTGCATTTTGGACTAATTGTAGCTTGTTTATTGAGGATGGAGGGCAACCAGCTAGTAATGCATTACAGTAATCTAGTCTAGAGGTCATGAATGCATGAACTAACTTTTCTGCATCAGAAACAGATTGCATGTTCCATAGCTTAGAAATGTTTCTGAGGTGGAAGAAGGTTATTTTTGTGACATATAAAATATGATTTTCGAAAGACAAGTTGCTGTCTAATATAACACCCAGGTCTTTCTTTCTCAGTACATTCTTCTAAATGCATATTGTATTCTAAGAGATTCTCTGTACAGGTTTCTGGTATTATTATTAGTGCTAAATAATCTCTGTTTAAAATGTTTTGATCGGTCTCTATATCTGGGTTATCTGGGTTATATTTGGGTTGATCGCTCCTATCTGGGTTATATTACATGAAAGTTAATATCTGAAAAAGCCTAATAGGGGGCAGTGCACTTTAAGGAGAGTTTACGCAAAAATATTGTTCATGTTGTACAATGCCATTTCATGTTGGCTTTAGTTGCTACTTAAAATTTTCTTTGCCATTCCTTTAAGCAGTCCTAATCTTTAAAAAGCTTTCTGACCTTAACATGTGTCATGTGTAGCATATATATATATGTGCTGGAATTATAGATAAAAATAGTGGACCAATGGTCCAGGAGGAAAAGGTGAAATTCAATGATACACGGAGTCAAGGCTGCAGTGCAATTGTGAATTGTATTACATACAGGACAACAAGCATTTACAATATTTACACGTGCACATAGGAAATATTCAGTTCAAAGTTATTAATGAACATACAGCAATCTCAGAATTCAAAATTCTCTCAATCATCAACAGTGCTTGAAGCCGCAGCACTTCACAACACACAGCCCTCGAGACAGGCAAAGTCCAAGGAGTCCATGATGGAACAGTTCATAAGTTCAGTACCAATATGTAGATGTGTGAAAATGTCCAAATGTGTGTGAAAATGCAGGTGTATCAACTTAGCAGCTGCAGCACCTCCTACCACATCGGTAGATGCATGCACTCCGAATCATCAGTTTTGGGCCTAGTGGCTCGCCATCAATGCACAGAACCTGGCCTGTACAAAACGGGACCAATTAATACATCACTCTGGTTCCAAGCATCACAACTATATCACCATAATCATAATATCATAAAGTCATCATATTATCATAATCAATCTCAGTTAATTCGTTTATCATGTACATGATTCAGTATAAATACTGCATTTAGCAATATAAATAATTTAACAGTCAGCAAGAGTACTCTTATAAATAGACAATATCAATAATAGCTTCAAAATGCATTTCAGAATCAAAGAATAGTTGACAACATAATTTAACAACAATATTAAGATTAAGGTTAATTATTAATGCATTGCTCATTTAAATAGGCACTATATATAATATACATGTACATACATAGTCAGACTCAGTATGATTAAAGTACAGCCAGCGCCAGCACCGGCTAACAGATCCATATACACATACAATACACTATTAGCAATACACGTATAACAAACAATAACAACTCACCATCTCCCGTATCATTAAGTCACTCAACAGCAGTCAATTGAAAGGTAGAGGCAATCTAAAAGGCATAATAGTTAAACCAACTTATAACCAACGTTTAATTAATAGAATAGTTTACAGGGCTAAACGCCTACCTGCAGCAGCTCAATGAACCGACTCCCGCACACACACACCAAACAACAGCGCGCGGCATATTAAAGGAAAGTGACGCAACTGTCAAGTGTCGCGATACTTCACGAAGTCTCGCGACGACGCGAACACAGAGGGGAGCCGCGAATAAGGAGAATAAGGCAAAAACACCAGGGTTACAGTCACTATATCTCCTTTAAATGTCCACCTGATGACATCCACCACAATGTGCAAAAACTGTGGCAGCTGGACACAGTACCTTCGAGGAACACAAAAATGGTTGTTCGCTCTAAACAGGACCAAGATGAAATTCACCAGCTGGAGACTCAAACCATCCGAATTCCTGTTGATGACGTCCTAAGGTATGCCACACCTCTCCTCCGAGCAGATCCCTGGCCCCCCCAAAGGCCCCTAAGGAAGCAGTTATGTCCCGTCTTCGCAGCTGTGAGAGGCGACTGCTCCAAAACCCTTCACAGGCGGAGACCTATACCAGAGAGATCCAGAAGTTAGTTGATGCTGGGTATGTCAAGAAGTTAACCTTATCTGAAGTAGCAGATGCTCCTGAGTCTTGGTACATACCTCATCACATTGTCCGTCATAATGGAAAGGACCGCATTGTATTTGATTGTTCTTTCTCCTATCAGAATCAATGCCTGAATTCGCAATTGCTCCCTGGTCCAACCCTTGGGCCTTCCCTCCTTGGAGTTCTCCTCCGTTTCAGGCAGCATAGGATTGCCATCAGTGGAGACGTTAAGTCCATGTTCCACCAGGTGCGCCTGCTACCCCGAGATAAACCCCTCCTGCGCTTCCTCTGGCGTGACCTAGACAGTAGATCTCCTCCAACTGTATATGAATGGCAAGTCATTCCATTTGGCACCACCGCCAGCCCATGCTGTGCCATTTACGCCCTACAGAGGATCGCCAAGGATGCACAGACAGATGAGCGTGTTACCTATTCCATACAGCATTGTTTCTATGTGGATAACTGCCTTCAAAGTCTCCCCACACCAGAGGAAGCTAAGGACCTTCTTCACTGCATGCGTGCAACACTCTCCTCTGGTGGCTTTGAGATTAGACAATGGGCTAGTAATGACCCCAAGGTCATCTATGATCTCCCTCCCAATGCTAGGTCAGACCAGGCAGAGCATGGAGTGACTCTACCACCGTCCTCTATTGGCTTCTCTCAGAATCATGCCGCTATAAGGTCTTTGTTGGAACCAGGGTGGCTGAAATTCAGGAACTCACCAAAGGCCAGGAATGGCGCTATGTGGATTCCCAGAACAACCCAGCTCACGATCTGACTAGAGGAAAGCAGCTGTCTGATCTAAGTAAGCCTTGCAGGTGCAACCAAGGACCTGCCTTCCTCCTGCAACCCTCTGACCTGTGGCCAACAAACCCCAATAGATCAGGCCGAAGATCCTGTAGAGCTACGTAAGCCCAGTTTCTGTGGTGCCGTATTTCTTGGCCAAAATCCCTCCATCTCTGACCCTACCCAGTTCACCACCTTTCAGGATCTCCTTGACTCTACCGCTGCCTCCCATCATGGCGTGGCAGAGCCTCCTGCAACACCATCGGCAGCAACCTACCTCGAGGCAGAGATTGCCATCCTAAGACAGACCCAGCTGGATGCCTTTGGAAATGATCTGGCATGTCTTCAGACCCACAAACCCCTTCCACATTCCAGTCGTCTTCTCTCTCTTGCTCCAGAACTAGATCCAGTGTCAGGTCTCATTCGAGTAGGCGGAAGGTTACGACAAAGTAGTGACCTGCCCCCTGATGCCATACATCCAGTTGTCCTGGACCCTGCCCATCCGATCACAAAACTTATAATTAAAGATTGTCATGACCAACTACATCATTCTGGGCCCGAGAGGCTATTCGCTGAGCTGAGGAGACGATTCTGGATCCTGACGGGTCGTGAGGCTGTCAGCAAACATCAGCACAGGTGTGCTAAGTGCCAGCAGTCCCGTGCAAAGCCCCTTATCCCCCAAATGGCCGATCTCCCTCCTGCTCCACTACGCCTACGCAAACCTCCATTCTATTCCACCGGGACAGATTGTTTCGGGCCCTACACTGTGAAAGTTGGACGGCGGGTTGAGAAAAGGTGGGGAATTATTTTCAAATGCCTGACAACTAGGTGTGTACATCTAGATCTACTCAGTCACATGAATACAGATTCATTTTTAATGGCACTAAGGCATGTATAGCTCGCAGAGGCAAACCTTTTGAGCTGCTTTCTGACAGAGGTACCAAGTTCATTGGAGGCAACAGAGAGCTACAGGAAGTCTACCGATCCCTGACCCCTGACCTCCAGGCAGTCCTGGCTAAACAGAGGATCTCCTTCAAGTTCAACCCCCCACACGCACCCCACTTTGGTGGGACGTGGGAGCGTGAAATACGTTCCATCAAGATTCCCTGCAACCACCCTAGGTGCCCAAGCTGTCACTGAAGAGGTGCTACGCACAGTGATGATTGAAATCGAAGGTATCCTCAATTCAAAGCCCCTAGGTTATGTCTCTTCTGACGTTGCGGATCCTGATCCGGTGACTCCTAACCTGTTGCTCATGGGGCGGCATGACTCTTCCCTCCCCTTGATAACGTATCCTGACTCTGAGCTGCGCAGCCGCCGTCAGTGGCGTCATAGTCAGATTCTTTCCGATAATTTTTGGTCCCACTTCCTTAGAAATGATCTTCCTTCTCTCCAGTCTAGACCGAAGTGGCGCACTGATAATCCTAACCTCCAACTAAACACTGTTGTTCTCATTCTTGACCCTCAGCTCCCCCGATCCCTCTGGCCAGTAGGTAAAGTGATTTCCCTCCATCCCGGCAAGGACGGCCGTTGTAGGGTTGCAGATGTCCAGGTGGGGGACAAACAGTACACAAGACCCGTTGCCCGCCTCATCCCACTCCCTGCCCTACCTGAACCCCCATGACCTTCCACTCTAGCAAATTTGCAAGGCAAATTTGGGGGCGGCTGTTTGGAAGTTTTTCCTCTGTCTTGCAGTTGCCACGCCCCCAATTTTCCTTGCCACTCAGTTCCCCATGCAGTTCACCACACCTGCAACTAATTAGCCTCAATCAGCCACATACTTAATTAGACAGTACCTGTACACACAGCCCCTGCCTCTTGTTCATGCCTCATGGAGGAATCCTTGTGTGTTGCTGCTGGAAATGCTGTGTCTCCTGCCTTGTGTGCGTTATTGAACTATGTAAGTTCCATATGTTTCTCCTTTGATGGTATGTTAACTATGAGAAAGTGAGCACGAATCTTGTATTCCTTTCAGTTTGTCTGTTTAAATGTTTGATTGTCATTCAAATGAATTGTGGCCTTGTATTGTGGCATTATGTGGTTAATTGTATCCCATATCCTTTTCCCTCCTAGAAACCACACACACACACACACACACACAAACACACATACCTAATAAAGAAAGACGCTGTGTAATTGAAGTGACTGGACTGGATTGTTCTTACCGACACCTCCACTGGTTTTCAAGCCAGCCACCTACACATCTCTCTCAAACCTCCTTTTCAATTATATATATGGTATTGTTCGCTCATAGTTCCATACATGACTTATTGTGTGAAGGTGTTGGGTCATACATATAAAACTAATACAAATTAAATATATATGTTACAAAAGAAAGCAATAAGGATTGTAAAACGGGCTGACTATTATGAACCAACAAATATATTATTTATTAATTTACAAACTTGAGCTTTATACTGCACAGATCATGTATAAAGTATATAATAATTTACTTCCAAATTGTGTTCAGAGGCTGTTTGAAATAAGAGAAAGTAAAATAAGAGGAACAAATAAGTTTAGAAAGGGCAATAACTAATACAAAACATAGATGTATTACAATTAAAATTTTCATTTTACAATTTCAATAAAAACATAATATATTACCTTCAATCTCAAAGTTGTGCGCTTTTTTTCGCAGTGTGTTTTTTTCTGTCTTGCTCAACCCATCAGTGTATGTCCCATGGGACTTGTAGGAAAACATTTCTTCGTAAATCCCAGCATCCATTGGAAAAACAACGTGATAATTATTCGTAAATCCCAGGATCCATTGGAAAAACAACGTGATAATTAAGTGTGCAAACAAGGTACCGTTAGCTACCGATGTGCACTTTCACAAGTGCACATCCGCCCTGATGAATTCGACATTCAGACAATTTCTAAGTAAAACTTTATATGTATATTTTTAATTATTCATAAATTAATATATAAGAGTATATTATATTAAATATTATTAAAATATATATAAAAAAAAAAAAAAAAAAAAAAAAAAAAGCCCAATTGGGCTTTTTTAAAACAATGCCAATTGGGCATTGTTTAAATGTCACGGCCTACCTGAGCATTGTTTCTGACCATGTCCATCCCTTTATGTAATCAAACATTCATCAGTAATCATGATGCAGGATGTGTTCAGTGTACACTTTTGTTTTATTTATATGGGTGGATAATTTTCCACTGCATTTTAGTTTCCTTTTTAATATATCAACAATGTTTCCTTTTTTAATATTAAAAAAATTTTTTTTTTTTTTTTTTTTTTTTTTACATTTCTACATTGTTAGTATACTTTCAATGTAAATTCTCAAATGTAAATGTTTAATAAATATTGAAAATCAATCAATTGGAAAATTGATTGGAGAACACAGTAAATTAAGTTTAGTTTAGTTTACTGCAGACATATTTAAGAGAATGCCACCAAATATTTATTAACTCTACACTGTTACACATTTTAGTGTGAAATTGTTGAAAGATGATGTCACACCTTTCAGAGATAAATCTCAGCACCTGCTTCACTATTGTGAAATATCCATCTACAAACAATTATGAATTTGAAATAAGATATTGGTAAGTCTTTATACTGAAATAACGCTAACAATAGTATAGTTTGACTAACTTAAATTCAGCCAATCCGCTTATTTTATATTCTAGCTTGTCATTGTTTCAACAAATGTTTTCATTTCTTACTCTTCTGATTTGGTTAGATCAGAAATGTGAATATGAATATACAAGGTTCAAGATCCCAAGCTAATGGAACATTAATCAATCATTATAACGACTTCAAAACAATTGCAATACTAAACAACATAATTTCTTACTAGTGAAATGGTTAAAGACAACTTAATAATGTGAGTTATTAGTAAAACAAGAGTAGTAAATTACTGTGATGTCAGCATCGTTCTGCTGTTGATGAACAGTAATTCGAAGGAAAATTACCCATAATGCATTCATTTTACTGTAAATTTCTGACTACAGTAATTTATTGTAAAATAATCTCTTTAAACTCCTGTAAATTTCTGCCATTTTTACAGTGTACAATGTTTTTATGTAAAGTGTCTTGAGCCTATGCCATTACAAACCTTGAGCGTATGCCTCCCTCCCCTCCCTTTACCTCTCTACAGATAAAGCGCTGTCGGGATAATTCCGGAAGTTGTTTATGCCGTATCCAGATCTGATGAAGGACCTGCGCCTGGACACGATGACAATGCAGTCCTGAAGTGTCAACCAGTCCCTCCCCTGTTTACTGATCATTTATCCAGATCAGATGGTGGACCTGCACCTGGACCCATCCATGATGCATCCCTGAAGGTCCAGCCTCATCAGCCCTGTGAAGGCCTTTTCGACACAACAGCCATCGGCACTGATCCTCAACAACACATATCATACCGGCAGGGATGTAGTGGAGGCTAAACGCACGTAAACGCCGTTTACGCACCTCCCAAAATTTGGAAATAGCGTTTGCCCACCTCCAAAGTGCGTTTATCCACCTCTACATTGCGTTTATCCACCTCGGAATTTCACGTTATTTGGGTAATTTATTCGTTTTTGTATTACCTGTATCGTCTGATCGTATTATTTTATGTCATCATAATTAATGAACTGCAAGGAACGCGAAATGTTATGCTATATTATTACAGGCATGTGGTGTAATTCATATCTATTAAAATCTTCTTTACTGTAACTGTTATGTTACTTGTACAATAAAAAATGATAATTTATTTGCTTACCTGTCTATCAATACACTCGCGAGAGCAGAGTCTCTGTCAAGTCCAAGATTGTCGCGCAGCTCTCTCCGTCTCGAAAACGCCTGGCCGATATTTATCCGGGTTTTATTCCTCCGTTTGTCGCACAGTCTGCGTGTATCCGAATATGGACGCTTTCATTTTGTTGGCACTTCAATACTCGCAAAAGAGTAATCGTGATCCATAACAGCTATAATCACGAGCCAGGACAAAACCACTGTGAGGCAACGGAGGGGGACTCAAAATGTTTCTAATCATATTTTGCATTTGTTTGCATTTGTATTGTTTTACTAGTACTTTCACAAACATTTAGGCCTATATAAAGTATATATTATGTAATTAATTTTACACATGCTTTAAATGATATTTTTACCGACCCCCTCGCGATTTCCGCCTGTGCAACTCCATTATATGATTTTATAAGTTGTTAATAAGCACAGTTAAAGAAAGACAGAAAGATGGAGTTTCTGAAATATTACCGTGAAGAAGGGGAAAAAATTATACAAAAATATAAATGTATTGTAAAAGGTAGTGATGACAAACATGGCCGTAGCCAGCTATGAGGTCACCGAGGTCCGGACCTCTGTAATTTTTTTTTATATTCAAAAAAAAAGTTTCAAGCTCTCTGAATGATTAATTAGCTATTTAAACACTTCATATGATGTTTGCAATTCATGTCGCTGCCAGAAGCTAGAACAGTGAACGGGGCTTGAGAGCGTGTTCTGTGAGTGAGGGCGCGGGTGCAGCCTCCGTGTTGCCAGATCCACCTATTATACGTCTTTTTGGACTCTTTTTTTTCCCATTTATTGTGACACTTTAGGAAGTTAATAAAGTGGGAATACATTTATGAAAATTAAGGATAATTTTTTGCTTCAGTATTTCGTGAAAAGAGAACCTTTCCCGTAGCGTTTTTACAAAAACGCAGTACGAGAGGACTCTCGTAAGAGAACACTTCACATATGCTCACGCTCATGACCGCTACTGAGCATCTGAACACAAACAATGATCAAATGCACATTGACGGATGATCTTCTGTTTGTTCACCAAAATGTAATCAAATGTATATTTCTGCAGGCGCGTGTACACTAGCTAACTGCGTCTAAGCAAAGACATTCAAGACGAACAGTTCGCTGCCACTGTGCAATACTCACAAAATACTGAGGGTAGGCAGGCGTTCATTCATTTAATGTAAATTAAGGTACATGTCCAAACTGGTAATGTATTGGTACTTTGTAGTGGTGGTATCATGGTGTAACAACCTGTTTGGTAAACCTGTTTTAGGTAAACCTGTTTTTAGTAAAATGTATTACCTGAATGAACTGAAATCAAATGTAGCTCATTCACAAACGCATATGTTAAACATAAATATCTTCATCCCTGGCAAACAAAATGATGCATTTGCAGATTTGCTTTTAACGGACTGTAGGCCACAGCCACTTAATCTAATGCTCTTGATGCTCTCAAATTTTCTGCTATGACTCCGAGTATGAAACTGCTTGAGATGATTTTGTGCGTGCAGGAAACTGAACAAATAATTCAAACTGATTCACAAACCAATTCAACATGTTCAACAATTCAGATACTGCTCTGAATAGAATGCGATCCAAAAAGAGATGAGAGCGGCATACTCTCACGAGAGAGCAGCTCGTCTCAGTAAGAGTGGTGTCCGCGTGGGCTTTACCCAGGCAGGCGACACACTCACTGCGTTTATCCTCAACATGCAGAGAGGCTCTGCATGTGCCACAGCCGTGGCGTGACATTTGCAACAACATCGCTGCTCTTTTAGAAAAAATACCACCTTAAATGCACTCGCCAGAGAAAGCAGGGAAACATATGGATCTGCTTGCAGTCCACAGGCTTGCTTGCTGTTCCATTGCTGGCTCTGCGAAGAAGGTGAAGGCTTGTAGTTGAGTAATTTCTGTGAGGTCCGTGGATCGTCTCTGAAGGGGATAAATCTGAATCTATGGCAAAATCGAGAGTCTTTTATAGGCAGATGCCCCGCCCTTTCTGGCGGGCTCTGCGCTCAGCGGGCTGTGCACCGATTGGTTCGCGCAGTTACTCCGCTCTGCCATAGGTTTGTGCAGTTACCACTGACCAGCCAATAGCGTGCGAGTAGTCTCTGCACTGTTATGGCTGTGCAGTAGCACAGCATTATTATGCAAAAAGGCTTCAGTATTCTGAGAAAAAGGAGTTTTCCCCAAAGCGTATAGCTACGCAATACGACTGACTGATCAAAAGGGAACTCAGTTTCATTAATTCATGTTATAAAAAGTAATTCCATTTTGTAAGATCATTTAGTAAGATCATTTTCATCTAAGTAATTCCAAATTACTTTTGGAATTAATTACTAAGTAATTTGTGCACACCCCTAGTTAAAAGAGAAATCCACAAAATGTTATCAACTATAAAATGTACTAAAGTTCACAGCAAAATTCTAAGTGTTAAACTAATACTGAGGAAGTGTAAAAGTTTATGAGATAGGCTATTAAAGGGGTGGTATAATGCCCCTTTTTAAAAGATGTAAAATAAGTCTCTGATGTCCCCAGAGTGTTTATGTGAAGTTTTATCTAAAAAATACCCCACAAATAAATTTTGATAGCATTTAAAATTATCCCTTTTTGAGGGTGAGCAAAAATGTGTGTCCCTTTAAATGCAGGTGCATTTGTGCATCAGTTGCAGTGTGATGATCGTACATTCAAATGTACTTTAAAAAGTCCCTAAAGTCTTTGGTTTAATCAATTTAAAATCGGAAGCAGCATGTGTTTTGTCACTGCCAATATCAATGAATGAGAGAGTTCATATCGGAACGTAAGAGTGATGGCCGATCCTGTCATTCATTAACATAGGCAGCAAGCTTTTGTGAAAACTAAGCGAATATTTAATAACTACAATAATAATTTTTCACAAGAAATAACATCAAAAGTGGAAAACAATGGTCAAAAAACATACATTTACACAAACTGACTAACAATAACTAACATTATCTGATCATCTTTGTTTTTGGCTTAATGTCTTAATTATGTCTCATCACTTAATTAATCACTGAAGCAGTCCCCGAAGTGTCCCGCCGGAAAATAAATTGTCATAATTTATAAACGACTTTTTTGTACGACATACTGCAATATGTCAAAAACATCATACAGTTCAGATAGTCCTGTGTCATATGTCATTTGAAAGGTCTCAATGAGTAGAATACAGCAAGCATAATTGTTTCAGGCATTTTACTAAACTTAACAAGGTTTTTGTAAAATAAGCCCCTCAAGAGACCCATGGGTAACCCATATATGGATGCTGAATTTTAGACACATTTCCACTTGTAACTTCATGAAACATGCTCCGATTGTGGAAAATGACACATCATTATTTACATCAGATGAATACAATTAAAATGAGTCCAAATTCAACATAATCCATCACTCAGAACTAAAGATATTCCTCATGTAGTTCTAATACACAAAAAAATCCACAAACGCACGTAGCCAAGCAAGGTAGCTTAGACTTGTCCTTTTTACTCGTATCTTCATGAAACATACATCGATCATGAAAAATGACACACCGTTATTTACAGCAGGAGCTCACGATTAAAAAGAGCCCAAACTCAATATATTCCATCAATCAGATCTAAGATTTTTCCTCATGGCGTTCTAACACAAAAATACCTCAGACGCGCCTATCCTATATTTACCCATGAAGCACTTGCGTTTGGTTTTCACTTATAACTTCACGAAGCATGCACAGATCGTAGAAAAATGCACATCATTATTTTCAGCAGACTCTCAAGATTAAAAAGAGCCCAAACTCAGCATAATCCATCACTCAGATCGAAAGATATTCCTCGTGCAGTTGTAACACACGAACCCCCAAATGTGCACATAGAACTTTGTTATAGATGTAGCACTTATGTCGCGTTCTAACTCATAACTCAATGAAGCATGCATCAATTGTGGAAAATGGCACATCATTATTTACAGCAGACTGTTAAGGTTAAAAAGAGCCCAAACTCACCATAATCCATCACTCAGATCTAAAGATATTCCTCGTGGAGTTGTAACACACGGACCCCCAAATGCGCACATAGACTTTATTATAGATGTAGCACTTATGTCGCGTTCTAACTCATAACTCAATGAAGCATGCATCAATTGTGGAAAATGGCACATCATTATTTACAGCAGATTGTTAAGGTTAAAAAGAGCCCAAACTCACCATAATCCATCACTCAGATCTAAAGATATTCCTTATGGCGTTCTAACACAAAAATACCAGAGGCGCATCTATGAAGAAGCAATAGCAGTGAATGCTATGTTGTTTTGATGTGACGTTTCAGCTCATAACTCAATGAAACATGCATGGATTGTGAAAAATCGAACATCTTTATTGACAGCAGATTCTCATGATTACAAAGAGCCCAAACACAACATAATCCATGGCTTTGATCACGAGATATTCCTCACGAAGTGATGCATACTTGGCTAAAAAAAAATTCTCTCATCCTTCCTGGGTGCAAAGTGTTTTCCAATTTTCCCGGAACCGTCCGTGCTTGTTTTCAAACGTGGAATAACACAAAATATGTATCATCTTGTATAGATTTTTTTTTTTCATAATCTATAAAATACTTTTTTGTACTATGTACTGCAATGTGTCAAAACATCATACATCTCATGAAACATTCAAAAATCGTTGAAAATGGCACTTAATGACCCAAAATGAACTTTATCTATTGCTTTTATGACAAGATATTCTTCATGGTGAAACCATTTTAAAAATGCCCATGAGGGGGCGTCAAGGTCTCAACAAAAAGGCTATCTCGGTTCCAAATGCTCTAACTTTTGATTACTTTATCCAATCACCACAAAATGTTATCCAGATGCAGCTCATATGTAGAGGGACTTCCCCCAAAAATAATTATCCTCCTACCTTATTTACTTCCTGGGTTATTCCATGTCAAATAAGAAAGATATGCATTATCATTATAAAAATTATATATGTTTTTTTGTATTTATCAGCAGTTTCTCTTGGCAAGAGAATGTCCAAATGTAATGTAATTTATATTTTCAAAAAATTTGAAAAGAGTTCTATCAAACGATACCTACCTTTTGACTCTCCTTGTTATAGTTTTGGAGTTATGAGTCTTTAGTTTTGTGTGTGTCACTCAGACAAAACAACTCTAAAAATGCCTTCAGGGGTTAAGGGGTTAATGAGATAATTAAGTGATTAATTGAGTGATGAATGAGCATTACTGAAGACATCTGATGTTAACAAGCAGTCCATAAAAATTATGAACAGAACCGGCGACAAAGGGCAGCCCTGCCGGAGTCCAACATGCACCGGGAACAAGTCTGACTTACTGCCGGCAATGCGAACCAAGCTCCTGCTCCGGTCGTACAGGGACCAGATACCCCTTAGCAAAGGGCCCCGAACCCCATACTCCCAGAGCACCCTCCACAAGATGCCGTGAGGGACACAGTCGAATGCCTTCTCCAAATCCACAAAGCACATGTGGATTGGTTGGGCAAACTCCCATGAACCCTCCAGCACCCTGTAGAGGGTATAGAGCTGGTCCAGTGTTCCACGACCAGGACGAAAACCACACTGTTCCTCCTGAATCCGAGGTTCTACTATCGGCCGGATTCTCCTCTCCAGTACCCTGGAATAGACTTTCCCGGGGAGGCTGAGAAGTGTGATCCCCCTATAGTTGGAGCACACCCTCCGATCCCCCTTCTTGAAAAGAGGGACCACCACCCCGGTCTGCCAGTCAAAAGGTACGGACTCCTTCTTCAGCTTGACGGCATCCCTTACTTCCGGTGTCCACCACCGGGTTCGGGGATTGCCGCCTCGACAGGCACCGGAGACCTTACGGCCACAGCTCCGAGTGGCCGCGTTGGCAATGGAGGTGGAGAACATGGTCCACTCGGACTCAATATCTCCAGACTCCCTCGGGATCTGGTCGAAGCTCTGCCGGAGGTGGGAGTTGAAGATCTCTCTGACAGGGGATTCGGCCAAATGTTCCCAACAGACCCTCACAGTACGTTTGGGTCTGCCGAGTCTGTCCAGCTTCCTCCCCCGCCATCGGATCCAACTCACCAGCAGGTGGTGATCAGTTGACAGCTCCGCCCCTCTCTTCACCCGAGTGTCCAAGACATACAGCCAGAGGTCAGATGAAACAACCACAAAGTCGATCATCGACCTCCGGCCTAGGGTATCCTGGTGCCATGTGCACTGATGGCACCCTTATGCTTGAACATGGTGTTCGTTATGGACAAGCTGTAACTAGCACAGAAGTCAATAACACAACACCACTCGGGTTCAGATCAGGGGGGCCGTTCCTCCCAATCACGTTGAAGTCCCCCAGTAGAACGACTGTCCCCAGTCCCCAGTCAGAGCACTTTCCAGCACCCCTCCCAGTCTCCAAGAAGGCCGGGTACTCTACACTGCCGTTTGGCCCATAGGCGCACACGACAGTGAGAGACCTATCCCCGACCCGAAGGCGCAGGGAAGCAACCCTCTCGTTCACTGGGGTGAACTTCAACACATGGCGGCTGAGCTGGGGGGCAATAAGCAAACCCACACCAGCCCGCCGCCTCTCACCATGGGCAACTCCAGAGTGGTGAAGAGTCCATCCTCTCTCAAGGAGTGTGGTTCCAGAGCCCAAGCCGTGCGTTGAGGTGATCCCAACTATCTCTAGTCGGAATCTCTGAACCTCATGCACAATCTCAGGCTCTTTCCCCGCCAGAGAGGTGCCGTTCCATGTCCCTAGAGCTAGATTCCGCGTCCAGGGATCGGGTTGTCGAGGCCCCCGCCTTCGACTGCCGCCCGATCCACTAAGCACCGGCCCCTTACAGTCCCTCCTGCAGGTGGTGGGTCCACGGGAGGGCGGCCCCACATCGCTCCTTCGGGCTGAGCCCAGCCGGACCCCATGGGGGGAGGCCCGACCACCAGGCACTCGCATACGAGCCCCAACCCCGGGCCTGGCTCCAGGGCGACATCACGGTCCTCAATTTTATAGGCACCATAAGGGTTTTTGAACCGCTCTTAGTTTGACCCGTCACCTAGGACCTGTTTGCCTTGGGAGACCCTACCAGGGGCATATAGCCCCAGACGACATAGCTCCTAGGGTCATTCGGGTACTCAAACCCCTCCACCATGGTAAGGTGGCAGTTCAAGGACCAGTTACTAGGACCACCGGGGGGCGATCGAGACGTTTTGTCTTCACTTTTCAGGGCTTGTGCGGCACACTTGGTGTGGACCATATAAACACTGAGGGCCCTATCTTGCACCCAGCACAATTGACTTTGTACACCGACGCTGTATCATTCCTATTTTGCACCTGCGCAAAGCGGAGTTTTCCCTCCACAGATGCACGTCGGTTAACTAAGAAATACACTTGCGCTCCCCGGGGCGGTTCAGCGCAAAGAGGAGGCGTGTTCCGGCGCAAACG
>FLSR01004873.1:2334880-2366880 GCA_900092035.1 Leuciscus waleckii | reverse complement strand
TGCGCACTAGCTTGCTTGAGTTACGCTAGTTACGCGCATTTACGTGTTACGTTCAGTGTTTCCCGCCTGAGGTACTGTGTGTTACACGTTGCCATGACGTTCACCCGCGCACGAAACTATTGCGATGGACACCTCAACGTGTGTTGTTGGACACAATAAGTGTGTCCCCACATTAAGTCCATGAGTTTGAGGGTATTGGACCTGGAAAGAGCTTGAATTTGAAGTTATCCGAAGTCTGGGAACCCTGTGCCCAGCAGCAAATGGCAAACGAAATGAAAGCGTAACGAAACTGCGCTACTCATATGTGACCCTGGACTACAAACCAGTCACATGGGTCATTTTTTTTAAATTGAGATTTATACATCATCTGAAAGCTGAACAAATACGCTGTATTACGCATACATTGATGTATAGTTTGTGAGGATAGGACAATATTTGGTCGAGATACAACTATTGATAATCTGGAATCTGAGAGTTTTTCCAGCACTACAAAACTATAATATCATATTTAAATGTTATTTTTATTGTGATGACTAAAAAAAATGTTGTTCATCCTTCAAAGATTGTCCCCATTTATAATGTAGGAAAGATGTAAGATGTAGGAAAACTCACACTTATTTAAAAATAAAAAAAGATTAGATTAGCATTGTAACCAGTAGGTGGCAGCAGAGGCTTATTGGCTTATCAGCGATTATCAATTTTTTTTTCACTCGTTTTGCTCTTGAATTAATATTAAGACATTAACTTTAATTACTATCATTCATAATGATTTAAGTTAATTTTATCTACACCTCAAAGTAAGCTCAATGCTTTATTGTTAGTCTGGAGCCCTTGAACTTAAAGGTGTAGTGTGTAATATTTAGGAGGATCTGTTGACAGAAATGCATTATCATAAACATAACTATGTTGTCAGTGGTGTATAAAGACCTTACATAATGAACCGTTATGTGTTTATTAGCTTAGAATGAGGCATTTCTCTCTACACACACCGCAGGTCCGCTTACATCCACATGTTTCTACGTGGCCCTGAACGGACAAACGCGTTTCGTCACTATGTTGTTCCTCGTGCAGAGAAGCTTCAGCTAAAGTCAGCGAGTAAGACACTGACACAATGATGAACAAGTGACAATAATAACTGTAACAATAATACTCTCTGCTGTCTCAGAAGACGACATCACTTCCTGTCGGCCACCCTAACTTCTGTTGGGTGCAATTCACAACCTCACCACTAGATGCCGCTAAAACTTACACACTGCACCTTTAAAATAAAACTGCACATTGTAATTTCTGTACGTTAAGTCTATTTATTACCAAGACATTTGTCAGTAATACAGTCAAAATGGGGGAAATGTGAGTAACAGCGTTGCAGGTTTGATTTAAGGAGTATTTTCTTACATTTTCATCCTGTGCTCCTAGAAATGTTCAGTTCGGACAGTCATTCTTCAGCCTTACTCATGTACTGTGTCCGTCCACAGGGAGCTGGCTCATGAGAAGGGATACCCGTGGGCCGAGGACTGGGATTTCCTCCAGTGCTTCATTGACCTGTCCAGCAGGGAAGGGTTGCAGATGCTGGATGAGCACCTGAGGATCACAGAGGACCGCCTGATCCATGCAGACGCTCCCCGTACATCACGCTTGATCCATGCAGACGCTCCCCGTACATCACGCTTGAGTCTTAATCCGGCAGAAGACGAGGATCCTGAAGGATCCCGACGGTTCCCGGTCTGTGACCTCATGCAGGAGTTTGAGAAGGTTTTGCTCTCGGTGAATCACATGATCAGACGTGATGAAGCAGATGATGGATCCAGTGTCAGCTCTGAGGAATATTTCACAGCTGATGAAGATGATGATGACGAGCGTCTTCATCGGCATCGGATGACTCGGGATCATCGTTTAAATCCACTCGCAGCTCAGCGGATCGGGACAGCGGCTCTGTGGATCGACACCGATCTGACGTCTATATCCTAGGGTGAGGAATAACACACAGCTGGAGGAAAGTGCATTATTAAAACATGTACAGTCAAACCAGACACCAGATTTTAATTTTTTCACTAGTGTGTGCAGGACACTATAGTTCATTTATGAGTGAGGAGAGCAAAGTAAAGTAAACTGTGATATTATACCCAAATATTCTTCATACAGGGACTACCAGTGAAACTTTGGAGCAAAAATGATTGGGACACTTTGAGCTGAATCATGTTTTGCTGAAGTGTTTTGTCTTTAATTGCTAATGCTCTTTTTACACACAGACTGAACAAAATGAAGCATTGCTTGGTGGGGGTAGTTAAATTTAACAGCTGACAGATATTCAACATAATTCATGTGTGAGACAGTCTAACAGAAGGACGGACAAAACCAGTCAAATATCAACTGAGTTCTGCTCATATTTTAGTACCATTTTCTAAACTATAGCGAATAAACTGTGATGATGTGAGAAATGTTGAAGAAGGCGTCTGAATACATGTTGGTTTGACTGATGCTCTTTAGTAATTTTTTTTCCTTTATTTTGTCTAGTGATTCTCCTACTAAACTGGACAGTGAGGTTCTCCTGGCGCTGAGAGATGTGGAGGTCGACCCGCTCGCGCTCCCCAACGTCTCCAGATGGAGGAACCGGGTTCTGTCCTATTCTTCATCGGAAACTCAACGGTAGAGATTATCCCCGCCCATGGGCTTCTCAAACTGGGGAGAAAAACAGTGTGAAAAATGTCAAAATAAATAACTTATTAGAAAGCGAGATTAAACTAAAGAAAATAAAATAAAAATGGATTTAAATGAAAATTAAATATTTAACTAAATTAGCAAAAATATTGCATTTAAAAATAAAAAACATGATTTAAGTAAATAAAATTGATTAGAATAATAGAATAATTGTATTTAATAGTGAATAATACTAAAACAATCATAAATAATACATCCAGCTGAACAGTACGATGCTATGAAATAATGTAATTAAAACTACATAGAAATGTATTAAAATAAAAATATTAAAATGAAAAAGAAATTATTTTCAATAAATAATACATATGATTAAAATAAATTAAACATGATTTAATTAAATAAATTGATTAGAATAAGTAAATTAAAATAAAATTGGATTTAAATAAATGATTTCTAACAGTACAGTATGATAGCAAGTAGAAAAGAATGCAATTAATTAACCTTATAGAAACTAAATAAATAAAATGAAAAAATAAATGATTTTCAATAAATAATAAAAATAATAAAATAATTGGTTCAGATAAATTAGCAAATTTTATTAAAAGAAACTGATAAGAAAAAAAAACTAAAACTAAATAAATACCTAAATAAGCAAAAACATTTTATTTAAAATGAATAAATGAAACTTGATGTAAATAAATACTACATTAACAGTACAAGTACAACAGAGAGGAGAAAAGAATACAATGACATTGTAATAGAAACTCATTAAATAAAAACATGATATAAATAAATACATTTGAATAAAAAAAAATGATTGAATAAATGAAAATGTATTTCAGCAAATAAATAATAAATTAATACATTTAATAGATAAAAATAAATAGATAAAAATAAATAAAACATTAATTAAATCTGTACATGATTAAAAAAAGTATAGAAAAATAATCAAATTTGGTGTGAAATAAACAAAAGCATATACATAAATAAAACAATGAAAAATATTAATATATTTAAATGAATATGTATATTAAAAATAAATAAATACATTTTAAATGAATAAGCAATCTAAAAAATCGAACAGTACAGTACTATAGTGAGTAGAAAAGAATGCAATGATGTAATGTAATAGAAAAAATATATTTTCCAAACAGTATTTTACACATATTTATAATATAAAATGTTCACAGTATTAACTGGGCCTTTATACTTAAAACATGTCTGAACGTTTGCACGTTTCCATGCTTGATGTTTAATTGCACCACAGTTGCAGCATAATTCATATGATAAAAACACGACTTGTAATCTGTAAAATGCATTGAAATGAAATGTTGTGTGTGATTTCCAGCTGGCCGTCAGCTTCACCGAGCAGAAGCGCTGAGAGTCGCAGTCCATCGGCCTTCACACTGAACCGGTTACCCGTCTCCCGAAGCTCAGGAGCGCCGGTCACTTTCACCCGGGACAGTTCATGTTCAGTCCACCGAGCAGATCCTACACTCCCCTCTAACCAGAGGTGCACTGACATCAACACTGACATCTTCTGGCACACTCTACAAGCTCTTATATTCACATTTTATAACAGCTGAGTTTTACTACTTCCTAAACACTAATGCAAGTTAGAGAATATGTTTCTGTGTTTGCACAGCAGTTGTGTTGCCTTTATCATGCTGGAGTTATTAACATTTGCATCTGAAGTATGATGCATATTTAATTTATAATTATGTAATGAAATGTGTTTGTTTGTTACATAAAGACTTGTTAAGAAAACAGTTGGGTTGGTTTGTTTTCTGAGTCCAGAATGAGAGATCGTGTGCCTGTGAGTGTTGCAGGATTAATGGTGTTTATTCTCTGCACCAGCAGGGGGCGCCGGTGAAGGACTCCTGTAAACAGCTTTTATTTATTACCCTAACTACCAAATCAGAGATCATTTAACATGACTTCTCAAATTAATTTGTGTTTTATAAATGTTTAAAAATGGAAAATAAATAAAATAAGAAATGTATTAAAAATAAGTGAATAAAAATGCATTTAAATTAATATATTTTATTAAAATAAATGTCGTAAAATAAATAAAATTTAATGTAAATACACAATTAAATAAACAAAAACATATGATTTAACCCTCATGTGGTGTTCGGGACATTTGTGTCCGGAGAAGATTTTCTTTTTCCCGAAAATACTAGTTAATGTTATCGCTTTGGACTGAAACTTGGTGACTTTTTTTCACAAATGGTATACATACTTCTGAAATGTTTTGTGACATTTTCTTAAACATACTTCTGAAATGTTTTGTGACACTTTTCTTAATTTTTTAAGGGGGGGGGGGGTTTGTCACCTTGTCACTCTTGTGGTGCTCCCGGACAAAAATGTCCGGACTATAAAAAATAGCTTATAAATCACTCGTTATGCAATATTTTCACCCAATATTGGATTCAATCTTTTTGTCAACTTGTTCTCTTTCAGTTAGGACTGGTTTTATATTCTATTTGCATCTGATTAATCATAGGCCTTGTTTATTTGAGAGTAGGCATCTCATTTTTTTAGTAAAAAAAAAACATTATTTTTGAATAATTTTGGAAATATTTAATAAAATCTGAAGAAAATTGGCACTGTTGATCACATTAGTCTACTTTAATTTTTCACCAGGAATTTTGTTTTGACTTTTATTTTGTACAAAATGGCACAGAGTTGCACTTGAGAGTCTGCATCGCAAATTAATCAGCAATTGAGAAATTCAGGTTTAAATAACTTTATTGGCATGGTAAAAAAAGGCTTTACATTGCCAAAGTTGAATCAGGCAGTGATTGACAGCGCTCTGGTCCAGTGGCATCGGTCTGATACAGTACTCTTTGTTCTGTAGGCTACAGTACAGATACTGTACAGTACTCTAGCCCAATGATGTTTGGGGTGGCTGGGGGGGAATATGATCTAATCGAAGACTGTAACCGAATGTAAACAAGTCATGTAATGATTGGGCTAAGTTAAATCAAGACAACACTGCTGTATAGTGTTATGGGCTCTCGCTGAGCTCTAAAATGCCTCTCCATCTGAAAAAAGTACTGTATTATAAATAGTATTAGTATAGTATTAATAAAATAAAATAAAAATCTGACTTACCACGAGTAGGCTATCCAGTATCCTGATAGCGACGATGACTAATGATAATGATATCATTCATCTGTATTCCTTCTATAAGAAATCATCTCAACAATATAGTGTAGCAGCAAAAAAATAAAGATATGAACTTAATATCACTTGTTGTGAATTCTTTACATTGTATGTCTTATCCACGAGTATTATCCACGACTGTATTCTACAGGAGGAAAATAAGTATTTGAACACCCTGCTATTTTGCAAGTTCTCCCACTTCCCCCTTGTGATTGGTCGTAGTGTTATCCTATTGCGTGCAGTGAGATTTTCAAATGCATGCTTGGTGCCGCCCCTCGAGCTGGGCGATTTTCATTAGTCGACGCCAGACCATTAATCTTTTAGATTTACGTCTGGATTTCCAGGATACAAATCCAAAGGAGCAAAGAAACGAATGAGACTAAATAGCAGACAAATGAAAAACTAAACAGTGCAAGCGAGGCTACATTAGTCACATTAGAAAATGAAGTTGTAGGTTGTGTTAATTACGTATCTTATTTAGCTGAGGTAAATAAAACGCAATACTCACGTATGCCTATCCTTGCTCGATGGGTTGAAATTTAAAAGTCTGATTTTCACGCTTCAGGGCAGTGACGAGTTCATATGTAGTCCAGTGGTTGTCAAGACACCGTTGGCACAACCTTAAGCAATGGCCTTGAAAGGTGGTTCAATGTCAACATTGTGACAACGCTGTAACAACCTTCACCACACAACGTAGTTACAGCAACCTTTTGGCCATGTTGATAAAACGTTGTTAGAAGGTTGGGTACGTTGTGCCAACGTTCTGTGTTTGCTGGGTAGTCAGAAAGACATTGTTGATATAGATCATTGTTGATAGTCAAACTTAGCTTTTAAATGTTAAAAGGGCTTGCCATAGATATTGGTTTATTTCGAGTCAGAGGGATTGTCAGGCATGTCCAAAAGTGAGTAACTTTAGTTATTTGTGGATCAGCGCTGACGCAAGACGCGAACTGTTTTAAACGATTCAGTCCGATTTAATGTAGCCTACTGGTTCGACCGGTTCACTGAAAAGAACCGGTTCAAAAGAACGATTCGTTCACGAACCGGGACATCACTATTCTCTGGTGGAGCTCAGCTCACGTCACCGTCTCGAGTGCAGGCAAGACAGAAGAGTTCGAGGGCGATTTCACAGTTTTATATGATTTGACTGTAACCACATACATGGATATAATAAATGATGCATGGAAAAGAAACTGTCGACAGTCTCAGTGAGTTTAATTCATACATTATTGGTGGTTTAAAGATTACTGAATAAATGAAGCACATGTTATTTCTCTAACAAAATAAACATTTTACTGGGTCCTAGAGCAAATTTAAACCTGTTGCCCTGTTTTACTAGATGTTCAGAATCAGAACGCCACACTTGATGAAGAATAAACGTGTTAATAATGGATTTAAAAAAAAAAGAAAAGGTAACAATATATTAATAAGGGGATGATATTTCTCTTTATTTAGAAGTTATTACACACTGTATGCTGTGACTCTGATCTGGGGAACATTAAAGAAATTCATAGCCAGACATCAGACTCTGTTTCCTTTTAATCAAATTACTAATCATCTAAATGACTCATTTAATTGGAAGTAGTGCATTAATTAACTGCATTAAATTGCTGTACTTCAAGTGTAATTTCCAACAGCAACCTTGATGGACAACAGAATGGTCAGGAGATCAACGTGTTCAGCTATTCTCCACCCATCACTGGTGATTGTGTCGCAAGTGCAAATAAGAAGCAAGGTTGATGGAGAAGAGTTGATATGAAAGAAAAATTGAGAGTTGATGGAGAAAAAGTTATTATAAAGTGTTATTAAGACAGAGTCACTTGTCGCCACCTACTGGCGTAATGATGTAACCTGCAGAAAGAGTCCCTGAAAAATCACTTTGGGAACACTGCTCAGCCAATCAAGAATAAGGATCAGAATTAATTCAATCTTTGTCTTTAATAAGATTGGTAAGTGATCCGCGGCCATGTCTACACCAAGCGCAACCTTCCGGTCTCTCTCTTGAATCCATCACAGAAGTGACTTAAACTGCAATTCATCGACTGGCCGCTAGAGACTGGCTGCAAAAGAGAGTCAATCCCATAGACCCCCATGTTAAAATGCCCAACTTTACAGCAGAAACATATGTTTACAGCCTGGTACAAAAAGTGATTTTGGTCTATATATCTAATTTTGTCCTTCATGACAACTGTGAAGGGGGTATATCAAGCATTAAACTTCTGCATAATTAAGGGCGTGGCCACTTGAGTGACAGGTGGATTGCCACTGCTGTCACTACTAGCCGTTTGTCTGCTGTCTGTTAGCGTCACCTCAGCTAATCCGCCTCGCTGGCCATTTTCTTTTTAAAATGGTTTACACTAAAATGCAGCGAAAAAAAACAAAAAACAAAAAAAAACTACCACTTCTGTCAATGGTTGTTGAGAAAGAGATGAGAATTAGGTGCGTTTACATGACAACGATGTACTAAAAACAGAAAAGTTTTTCCTTTGTGTTTTCACGTAAGGCGACAATTGTCAAAATGATCCTCATCGGGCCAGTTCGCTGTCCAGCCAGTAGTTGTGCGTGACGTCACTGTTTTCACAAATTCGCATTTTTGTAGTTTACACGGACACAATAACGATATCATTTTCAAAAACTGGCACTTTCAAAACGGTTTTCTATAGTTTATTTTGAGGCTCCCAAAACGGCATTGTTGTTTAAATAAACGGCCAAAACGTCTAAAAAGTTTTTAGTTGAAAACGGTGTCGTGTAAAAGCCCTCTTAGTGAATTTTAGCGGCCGTCGTCATATACACGAAATATGCTAAGAAAAATATTTGCATTACATCATTGTCATGTAAACATACCTACAGTTGCTAAATCATTGTCATTTCAATTCAAGTTTATTTATGGCACTTTTCACAATACATATTGTTTTAAAACCAACTTTAAAACAATGTCATTTTGGAGTAAAAACGTCCGGATCTTTCAACAATTAATCGTGTGGCTCTATAGGCTGCATTTGAAAAACACATCTGCTAAAATCACATTTGCATTTACATTTATTTATTTTGCAAGCACTTTATTCCAGAGCAGAGGTTTGTTTAACTGGTTACATTAAGTAGTATATTAAAACCACAATACATTAATATCAGTTTCTTTGTGATAGATCTCCACATCAAGGGTACATCAGCAGGGCGAGCATTGTACTCTTCAGCAAACTTAGCATTGAACCGGGCCATCACATATTTCCAGTAATCTGAGGCCTGTATGCTAGCATCTGCTGGGATGTGCCAGTCAGGAAAGATTTCTCTGTATCTTTTGTAAGGATGAGACTTGTTATTAGTCTCAAAGCACGTAAATGTTGTTTCACTGTGGACATCTGTTGAGCAGATATCAGTCACTAATTTTTCATTGCATATATACATGTAGGATCCAAGGCCCTGTGGTCTGTGTACGGAAGCACAGTGATCAGTGTGAGCTTCTCCACCAGCCTCACATGGAGCTTTGCAGAATGGACACTGTTTCCCACATCCAAACACTCTCTTGAAGAGCTCATCCTGGGGTTTAATCTTGAGTTTGCAGAGTTTGCCCTGTATGTCAACTTTCTTCAGTTGTTCCTTCAGTGTCTGTTCCATCTCCTCTACAGATTTGGTTAGCCAGTCAGCAAATGGCTCTTGAGATGCATTGTTTAGGACCATCACTGTTTCTAGAGCATCTTTGGGAATTATTAGCTTTTGTTCAAGCTTCTTGCATATGCAATGTATGAATCCTTTGATACCATCTTCATTTGTCTCATTCTGTGCCATTTTGACAGCTTCTAATATCTCGTTGGTGATTCTTCTAAGGTGACTTTCCTCCAACTCAAACACTTCATGTTCGTTTGAAAACTGCTTGGTGATTTGATCTAATATCCAGTCCTTAACAAAACGCTCATATGAGCTGATGTATTTTACATACTGTTCAAACTTATCTTCATTCACAAGTTCTTTTAAGAGTGAGTACTGAAAAAATGCACGAGTGCTGAACTGAAATGCATTTTTACCCTGAAGCATTTTGTCAACGATGTCTGGACCCAAGGAGCTGAGATGAATGTCTCAACTGCAGGCATCAAGCACAGTTTAGTGAATTCTTCTGCCTTTCTCTGACACTGGTCACGATCATGGAACAGGTCCTTGAAATCATTGTGATATTTGTCTTTAAACTGATCAAGGCGTCTACGTGGGTCATTCTCCTTGATGAAACAATTGTGCATGTCTTGAAATGTTCTTGCAGAAGACCCACAAATGTACAATTTCAGGGACAGTTCAAATTCCTCTGAAACCCCTGTATTCTTGTTGGACATTAATCTGTCATCAATCATGTGTAGGATCTCCTGAATGTAGGTGTCATGGTAATCTGAATGCTGTGAAGTTGTGTCCTGGACAAACTGAGAGCATGTCTGAATGATATTTTCAGCTAAATGTTGTAGGTCCATTGCAGAGTTGTCATTGATCATACGTTTATACCACCTTTTGTACCAGATTTCTTCAGTGATTTTGAACACTCCTGTTCCAAAATTCACCAGTTTTACTCTCATTAATTGCTCTGAACTGAACTGCCTTTCTGTTTCATGTTTTCGCGAAGTTGCCTGAAAACACAATCATATATTTGTATTTTCTTCAATTCAGTAAATGACAGCTCATTTATGGTGTCTTGCCATATTTGTCCAAAGGATCCATCAAGCTCTTTGTCAGTCGTTTGTGCATCACTCTTTGAGCGGTTGTTTTTGCGTAACTCCTCCAGTAGACCCAGCACTTTTTTCTCCATTGTATCACTGAATGTTTTCTTGATGTTGTCCAGATTATTCATTCCTCTCCTAATGTCCACCGTTGGACACTGGTCACGATCATGGAACAGGTCCTTGAAATCATTGCGATATTTGTCTTTAAACTGATCAAGGCCTCTGCGTGGGTCATTCTCCTTGATGAAACACTCATGCATTTCTTGAAATGTTCTTGCAGAAACCCCACAAATGTACAATTTCAGGGACAGTTCAAATTCCTCTGAAAACCCTATATTCTTGTTGGACATTAATCTGTCATCAATTATGTGTAGAATCTCCTGATATAGGTGTCATGGTAATCTGAATGCTTTGAAGTTGTGTCCAGGACAAACTGAGAGCATGTCTGAATGATATGATCTGCTAAAGTTTGTAGGTCCACTGTATAGTTGTAATTGAACACACGTTTGTAAATTTTTTTGAAGAAGTTCTCTTTGGCAACTTTAAACACCCCTGTGCCACAATTGTTCAGATTAACTGATGTTAATTGCTCTGCAACTGAACTGCCTTTTTGTTTCATGTTTTCTCGAAGTTGTTTGAAAACAAAATCGGAAATCTTTTTTCTCTTCAGTCCAGTAAATGACAGCTCATTTATGGTGTCCTGCCATATTCGTTCAAAGAATCTGTCAAGCTCTTTGTCAGTCGTTTGTGCATCACTCTTTGAGCGGTTGTTTTTGCGTAACTCCTCCAGTAGACCCAGCACTTTTTTCTCCATTGTATCAGTGAATGTTTTCTTGATGTTGTCCACTTTATTCATTCCTCTCCTAAGGTCCACTGTTGCCTCAAGCTGATCAGCAAAGAGCTCTCAGTTTCCCTCCTGAGACATTTTATGCTGCTCACAAAGTCTTCTTTGTATTTTTCCACAAGGTAGACATGACCCTCTGTTTGTTCAAAGTATTTGGAAAGATTTTCCATTGTGGTCTTTTCCAAGGTGTCAAGCTTTGTGACAGCTTCCTGTTTCAGTTTGCATAAGAGATCATTCAGATCTGATTTGTCTGATTTTAGTTTGAATGTCTCAAAATTTGACACTCTGGTTTCAGCTTGAGTTGACCAAGAGTGCATATGCTTCTTGAAAGACCATTCCCATTTGTGGAATTCTGTGCACAGTCTCATGTATGCATCAGCCACCAAGCTGTTCCTAAAGCTAAATATGAAGTTTTCATATTTGACTGCATTCCATAAGCTTTTTGTCCACTCCAAAAATTCTGTTATGTTGTTTCCAGATGTTTTGTTTTTGCATTTTCCAATTACTTCCATCATGTTCTTTTTAAGGTCATAGACAGCCTCGGAGTAGCCAGCGTTCACTGGTGCCATTGGAGGATTTCCATGCCAGAGCCCAGGGATATACCAGTTGCAAGTCTCTGGATCATACTCAATCACATCACTGAACTTTTTATACTCCTCCTTGTTCTCCATTTTAGCTGCCGCTTCTGTCATCTCATTCAGTTGCTCCAGCAGAAGCTTTCGATCTCTCATGTTCTTGTCATGGGCTGATACATCAGCAACATTTTGGTGGACAAACAGACACTTGGGTTTTTTACCTATTTCCTTCATTCTGATGAAAGCATGGACTACAATCTGCAGAATGTCCTTCATCTCTGTGGAATTCTCCATTGCGATGTTGATGATTGTGATATCACTCAATCCCACAACAAGTGTAGCTAATTCATTGTCATGCTCATGACTATCATCTAGTTTTGCCAGTTCAGGTGATTTCAGACCTTCAGTGTCAATTATCACTAAATAATCACAACCAAGTTCTTTCTTGAGGTCCTCTGTGACTTTGATCAGCTGCATAAAAGCTCCTCTGGTGCATCTTCCACTGCTGACGGCAAACTGAACTCCAAACATGGTGTTCAGCAAGGTGGACTTCCCTGTGCTCTGGACTCCTAAAACTGTGACCACCAAGATTTTATTGTTGGGCTGCACCGAAGAGTTTAGATACAGAAGCACATCTCTCACCCATCTGAGAGGAATATTTGATGCATCTCCATCAACCAGTTCCAGAGGAAAGCCATCCAACATCAGCTCAGCACATAGCCGAGGTAAGTGTAGCATTTGTTGACGGGATTCTACGTTTTCTGGAAGTGACACTGCGGCTTCATAGAGTTGGCCCATTTCACGCAGAAAGTGCTCTATTCCTAGAGAACTGTTAGAGATCTGTTGGTCAAGCTGTGCGATTTCCTCTTTGTTTTCTGAAAATTTCTGACACTTTTCTTTGTACTGCTCACGGAGGCTTGAGAGGCTTTTTCGCGAGAGATTGTCAAGGTTCATCCGCATCCACTTCAAGAAGTAGGGCCTCTCCTGGCTCGAACTTAGTGCACTAACAAAGCAGGACATTGCCTCTGAGATGTCATATTTACTTTGTTGTTCCCTGAGTTCATTTTTTTTGGTCTGGAGATAACTCTTGTATGTCTCTATGTTTTGATTACCAGCTTTCCGGAGTCTGCATTCCTCTTTTTCCAGTTTTGCTAAATCTTTCCAGATTTGACCTTGAAGGGGAAGCTGATCTTTCTTGAACTGCAGTGTTTCCTTTATATTTGTCGTTAAGACATGTGCATTATTTTTTGCTTTCTGGCAATCTTGAATGTCTTCATCAACTTGAATTCCGAGTTCATGTGCTATAGTGTCCATTTCCTCCAGACAAGCTTTTTTGCCATGATTATTAATTATGTGATTTACTACAGAATGCAGATTTTTGACAAAATTTGCATCGTTTTGATTGTTCTTCAGAATGATGTTGTTTTTCTTCAAACTCATTTCAGATGCGGTCCTTTTCAGCTGATCCACATTGAATGCTTTGCTTTGCACATTGCCCACTAAAAAAAACTGTGCTTTAGCGTGTTGGTTGGTGAGTAACTTGTAGTTTGTGTCCAGACTGTCAAAGAACACAAAAACTGCAGTGGAGGTCTGGCATAAGAAAGAGTACTGTGTTTCAAAGGTCCTGATGTCACCTCTCAAGTTTGCAACAGCCACAGGTTCAGGAAAAACATCAATGTTTTTGTTTCCACAAGGTAGATACCAACCCATCTCCACTAATCCATCTGATATCTTTCTTGGAATGTCTCCGCAGTCCATATCATGATGTAAAAAAGTGTCATGATATTGTTGGGGATTGCTGAGCAATTTGTTAAGATCTGGGATTTAGAAATGCTGCAGTCACCAAGTCTAACAAAAGACACTAGGGGGAACTTAGAGTGAACAATTCTTTCCTCCACAAAACCTTTTGAGTCTGACAAGGAATGAGGTCTAAATTTTTTCACAATATCTCTCATGGCCCAAAGCATGTACATGCACTGTTGTGTGTCGCACTTTGGAAGAAGTAAAGGAACAGAGAACTGACACATTGACATTTTCGATACCATTTCCTGTTGGAGGAAACAATCTGAACAAAGAAAAAGGGCGGTCACTATATCTAAAGGGTTCACACTGCTCTTCTGATCTTTAAAAAAAGATAATGGATCATTGTAAACATCTAAGTTTGACCAGTCTTCACTGTCATTACATGAATATTTGACACTTCTTGCAGTCACATTCACCATCATCAGTTTCTTCAGGAACAACCATGGCAAAGATGACAGAGACTGGGCTGGCTCATCTGTCACTGACCTTTTGTCAATCTGTAGCACATCACTGAGGAGAGTTTGTTCGGGTAGTATTGGTCCAACCCCAAATCATGTAAAAGGCTCTGGATGTTTGTTTCTGTTGAAAAAGCAAGCATTTCATCAGTTGTTTCTCCTCATTTCACAAATTTAAAAATGTATCAAATAAAATGAGGCATGTAAATGTTTGTTGTGAAGTTTGCTATATTATACTTACTGGTTTGAGCATATGTGACAGCTTCTTTGCTTCTGTTGCCATTTGGAAGAACTTTTGTAATGTGAAAAGAGTACTTCTTTCCAGGAATTAGGTCACGGAAAACCACAGTTCTTGATTCTTTTTTCTCTTCCTGAATGATTTTTCCATAGTGGCTGCAAACAACATGAAACTTGTTCTCCTCACAGCCAGATGCATCCCAAATAAGAGTAACTGATGTTGTGCCTACACTCTCAACCTTGAAATTTTCAGGTGGGACTGGCCCTGCAATCATGAAAACATTTATGTTGTTAATTCTTTTTTCAATTTCAAAGACACATTGTCATACAATTCTAATTCGTACTGCATGGATAGACAGAAAGATAATTACTGGTGCATGCAGTCACTTCAACTCCCACACTTCGTTTTTCACTGCCTGATATTGAAACAAGGGTGAAAGTGTATTCAGTTCCTGGACATAGATCTTCCACCTCTATGGCTGTGTCATTTTTGATAGTAGAGGTCTTTGTAGTGGCGGTATCATAGTAGGTCAACTCAAATGTAGAAATATTGTCTGGGCTATCCCAAGCAAGAGTAACAGAACTGGTCCCAATAAGCTGCACTACAATTCCACTTGGTGCAGGAACATCTGTGGAAACAAGAAGTATACATTTTCAACTTCTGGAAAGAGTATTAAAAAGTACTGTCAGTAGTGATTGGTTTATCTGTATAAATATGCATTCACTAATGCTCAAACAGTTATCTTAGCATGTCAGATGACAAGAAAAAAAAAATTCTTTTGTAATAATGTGCACTGATGCGTTATGCAAAATAAGACCAAAAATGTGTATTAAGAAAGAAAATGTTCCGTTACTACCGTAACCTCAGTTAAGTTAGTAACCGAACGACGGTTCACTTGACATTTCGTCAATAGCTGATGCTATGGGGAACGCAATCCTACAACACTGTTTTATTAGTGCAGGAATGTCCCAGCCCATAAGGCAGAAAAGAGGCCCTGCGAGCCTGGCCCAGGGATGGAAGCTCGATAGCATTAACAAAGTGAGCGGACTGGACAGGGGTTATTACTGGCAGTAGTTCTTGGTCCAGGGAAAAAACTTAGGCTGGGCGGCAATCCGTAATGGAAGTCGGCAAGATATGTACCATAGATAAGCACCACTCTCCAGTGGAGTGTGATGCACTTAAATATAAGTTGATGGCGTCCAGCAAACCATAGTCTAACCCTATGACTGTATGTCCTCTCTGATCTGGTTGATGACCTGTGGGAGCAGGGCCACTGGTGGAAAGGCATACAGGCGCGCTCGAGAGAAAAATATTGCTACATCGGGAAACATATTAGACAGTGAGTGATCTCCTTCGGGCGAAGGGTTCCACTTCCGCCTGCCCACAGACACTCCAGATCAACTGAACGATCTGGGGGTGAAGTCTCCATTCCCCTAGAGTCACACCACTCCGGGAAAGCATGTCCGCACCCTGGTTCAGCCTGCCCGGCACATGTACTGCCCTGACCGGAGGTTGTACTGTGCCCAGAGGAGGAGTCTCACCAGTCTATTCAGAGGGTGCGATCTCAGGCCTCCTTCGTGGTTTATGTATGCGACCACTGTCATGTTGTCCGACCGGACCAGGACATGGTGGTCTCTCAGGTCTGGCAGAAAGGCCTTACACCAGCTGCACCACCATCATCTCCAGACAGCTGATGTGCCAGTGGAGCTTCGGACCTGACCATGTGCTGAACGCTGACCTGCCATTGCACAGCACGCCCCAACCTGTGTGGGAGGCGTCTGTCGTGACCACTTTCCTCCTGGAAACCAGCCCTAAATTCACTCCCAATCAGTACAATTGCGGAGCCAGGACTAAATCGGCCACGCAAAGGCAGGCCTAGTGGAATGACTGAGGAGGCTGCTGCCATCAGCACCAGCATCCTTTGCAACATCTTGAGCAGACAAAGATTTGAATGATTCCCTGAGTCACTGAATTTTCAGAGAACGCTCCGGCAACCGCCAGCTCTGCATCTGGGCAGAGTCGAATGCTGCAAGCAGGAAATATATTCGCTGGCTGGGTGAAAGCAAGCTTTTCATCAGGTTGATTCTGAAGCCCATACACTCTAAGTGGCATAGCTCATCCCTCAACAGGGCCATAATAAATCAGTCGTTGAGATAAGGATGCGTACCATCTTCTGTCTCAGGGGGGAGAGTGCCGCATCCATTTCGGGAAGGTGAAGGGTGCCAGTGACAGTCCAAATTGTAGGACGGTAAACTGGGAAGCCACTCCTTTGAACGTTCAGTAGAATCCGATCGAGGATGGGCCTATTTTGGTTTGCAGAACATGATTCTCGCTGCCTTACTCCTCAGGAAGACTGCTTCCCGGGGTAGCGCTTAACCTCCGAGAGTGCTTGGACTCCTGGCTTTGCTTTAGGCTAGGCCTGAGCAGGTGCCGGCGTTGGCATGACGTGCTGCTGGGTCGTTGAGGACCTGGGACTATTTGAAAATGTAGCGCCTTCTGAGCCGCGGTGAAGCGTTCTACAAAGCCGTCCACTGCCGAGCCGATAAGCCAAAGGTTGTGCTCAAGGTGGCAGTCTGGCGTGGCCGCCAGGGTTGATGTGGCCCTGCAGGGGTTAGAGAGATGGGCAGCTCAGTCAGGTTCTTATAACCCCTCTGCTCCACGCCATCAACAGAGGTGAGGGTAGACAAAACTGATGAGTGGACGTGAGCCAAATAGGGGGCACGCCATGACTTAGTCAGCTTGTCATGTACTTCCGGGAGAACTGAGCCGGTCTCTGGCCCGTTGGCAGCACCCCGGCTGCAGGAATCAATAATTGAGGCGTGATGCATGAAGGCTTGGCCGGAGCCAATCAGTCCAAACCCAGCTCCTCAAAGGTCTTGGACAGGACTGGATGAGCTCGGAGTCCAGTCTAGGCTGGGAATCATCTGGCCTGCTCTGCAGCAGGATGGCGGAATCCTCCACAGGGATTGACCTCTCCCCCGTATCTGAAGCAGCCAGGGATAAGGCATCATCGCTGTCATCTTCCTCGGAACCACCGAACAAGACCGTGCTGGTTGCACCGGAAGAGGGGCACTGGTCTTCGCAGATGAAGAGCACCGGGGAATCCTCTCGCTGTGGGGAGAGTGAGGCACGTGGGATCTAGGCCGACATGAGCTCACTCTGGCCCGCTTCCTTAACACAGCAACTCCGCTGCTTCTTCCTTTTAGGCTTGTGAGAGGAGGGGGATGAGAACAGGGGAGCGTGAGGGGTGGAGTCGCTTCCCTTGGAGGCAATCCTCGAGTACAGTGAGGCGAGACTCATGCTCTCACAATGCTCTCTTGGCCTCTGCACAGCTACAATCGTGGCACAATCTTTTGAAACAAACGTTGCTGAAATTTGCTCTTTTAAAATGTGAGATCCTCAAAGGATAGCCGCAGGGGAGAGGTGTCGGTCACAGGCGAGTTCGCTCTTCAGCGTAGCCAAGTCAGCGGATGGGCTCTTCAAGTGGCAAGCAAGTAGGCTTCTTCTTCTGTGGTCAGCAAGGAAATGATCTTCATGCTGAAGGCTGAGTTCATGCTGACTCATGCTGAGTTCACGAAGTGTTTTAGTGCAGCGCGTCTGTGTTGCACGTCACACGCATCACACACATGACCAGCATCGTCCAATAGTGAGCCTTAGTGGTGACGTGCAACACAGACGCGCTGCGCTAAAACACTATGTGAACTAACTCGAGGCCCAGAGAGAAGGAAATGAATAGTGGAATAAAGTTGTTATTTTGGGGGTTTTTGCGCACAGAAAGTATTCTCGTTGCTTGATAAACTTAAGATTGAGCCACTGTAGTCACTTGGACTATATTAACGATGTCTTTAATAACTTTTCTGGGCCGGCAAGTTTCGATCCCTTAGAAGCCTATGGAGGAGTGATCCAGCTCCAGATTTAATAAAAAATATCTTAATTTATGTTCCGAAGATGAACGAAGGTCTTACGGGGTTGGAACAACATGAGGGAGAGTAATTACTGACAGAATTTTCATTTTTGGGTGAACTAACCCGGTTTGAAGGGTTACAAATTTAAGAATCTATTTTAGATATGCTTCCTTACATAACATCACGGTGAAGAATACTGATTTTAGCTTTTAAGGTTAAGATCTCAGCAAAGTTGCAATTCCTGTTCTCTCCTTATTGTCTTAAATGGCTCTTGAAGCCCCAGTTTCACTCAGACTGATGGGATTAGCACACGAATGATTCACTGAGAATCTCACCTTTTGTTCTGAAAATGGCTTTCGGACCCAAATGGCTCTTGGAGCCTTATGCTGATCAATTAGGATTGGCCAGACCCTCAGTCTAGGGTGTTAACTAAACCTGTTACATGCTTTGTTTGAATTTGTCTCCACCTTCAAAAGTCCCTCCTCCTAAAATGCCTATAAGATACCTTGTAAAGTCAGTTAGTTAGATTATGTTGGACGAACCGCAGCCGCGCTCAATAAAGAATGACTTCTGTTTGAACATGATCCCAACGTCTCCTGGTCTCTGCTTCGATGAAAGAAAACTTTCCAACAGGTCTAAAAATATACATGTAACAGAAGTAATAAAAAATTTTGAGAGCAGGAACAGTAAAGGCACTATTGTTGGTATAGCCCATTAATGTAATATAATTACAATGTTCAGAAGAGTGAATCCTCAGAATGTGTGTTCCTCATACCTCATATAAGTTAACATTTTGTGCTTTTTTTAAATCATTTTTTATTTAGTCGTTTTAATTTCTGCTTTAAAATAGTAAGCAACCAGTTAGATTTAGAATGTAATGTTTGTATTTTAACCCTTTATGCTAATGATGTATAGTGTTGGAAACTCCGAATCCAAGACCAGGAGACTTGGTTCTTTCTTCAGCAGGATTCTTTATTGAGAACACGCGCTGTCAGTAGCTGCAGTAACCAAAGTCTAACTGAGTTCTTACAGTATAGTTTTTATACTTTTACAAGGAGGAGGGACTTTTGGAGGTGGAGACAAATCAAAACAAAGCATAGGGATGATTTGATTCAATCAAGAATCAGCATAACACTATCATTCAAATGATCCAATCAGCCTGACAGTATCACCCATACCTTCACATGATCATAGCTTAACTTGGGACCATGACACTGTTCCGGAGGTGCATATAGATTTAGAATGTAATGTTTGTATTTTAACCCTTTATGCTAATGATGTATAGCATAGCCTATATTCACTATATTTGTTTTCAAAGGCTTTATATTATACGTTGTTTGGAGGACAGCATTGGGCAGGATGTGAAATAACATTGTTTAAAATAATGGATGAAAATTAAGTTATTAATTAAAAAAATAAACATTTATAATGTATAATCCATTTTTACAAATTTTCACTGATTGATCAACTAATCGAAAAAATGTATAGATTAGTTAGTTGCTGCCCTTCTCCAACTCAATGCCATCCGCGATCTGACACAATGTCGAGTGAACCGTTATTGAAAGGGAACAGGATAATTTTGATTCAGTCAGAAAGTATAAAAAAATTGTATATCAGCTTCTTGACATTGGCAATAAATCCACATTTAAAACAAATTATAGACCTTATTCAGAGCATCGGCATGACATGTATGAAAGCGAGGCTGTGAGGGATAGACTAACCATGTTTTCAATGGCATCCGCTGTAAAAAGCTGTATAAAGCTCCTACATCACTTATAATTTTCCACAGCTCATTTTTTCTGGAGTTTTTTTTGTCTACTGAAATTTCCTCGAAAGATATGTTTGCAGTTTTTCGTCAGCAGAACAATTAAAAAACAACTATTTTTACTGTTATTGAAATAGCAGTACAACCCACTAAAGAGATGCATGTCTATCCCTCACAGCCTCGCTTTCATTCCCGTTAAAAATCAAGTTGGCGCTGCTGCTGTGTGGATAAGGTCTGTTGTAATGATAAAGGCCATTTATATGCGTTTACCTGTTGTATAAGGTAAACATGTTCATTTAAATTGTGGCCAACATTCCAAAATCATTATTGTGCACAAAGATGCATACATGTATATAACTGTATTACCTTGTTGTAACTTGGAAACATCTTCCTTGTGATATGACTCAACAGCACATGCTTCTGTTTGTTGTTTGTCTTCAAGGTGTTCACCAGAGTCTTCAAATTCCTTGATTTTGAAAGTTTTTCAATAATTAGTGGCATGCAAACTCAGGTCTGTCAAGACTAAATTTGACCCAAAAAATAAATGCAAATTGTCTGCAACTCTCTATGTCTAAATCGATTTATTTGCAAATAAATCTTCCTTATGAAAGAAAGAAAAAGTGCTTACTTCATCCTCACTGGGGCAGTCCATTTTCCTTGTGAGTTGATTGAGACTTCTAAGAAATCTGATGCTGATTTAATTACATAGTAGCTATAAATATAATTCAGTAGGGTGATTAAAATGGTGGCTTCATTTCAAAATTACATTAAGCAATCTCACACTGTATTTTGGATTTAAAGCTTTCTTAATGATTTGGTAAATTTCTATTTGCAAACCATTTACTTCTATAATATGATGTAGCCCTATGTGAAATTTACAACCAGAAATTGTCTGAATCACGAAAAAATGTTGTGCAATAAACACAACCACAAAAATAATTTCTTAAACGACAAATATAACTTAACCACCAGGGATAAATCAGTAGCCTACCTATCAAACAGTTTGAACTAAGCGGGTAACGAAGATATAATAGCTTTAAAACAGACCGCATTCTTGCACTCGCATGAATTATCATTACGCGATTAACCAATTTTTGGTTTTCACAATAACAAATAACACTAGCCTATAGGCAAATAAGGACGGTGATTCAGCAAATCTTATCGATTATTACTTACAACTTATCCACTTATCAAGTGGAGGAAAACCTCTGCATTTTAAAGTCGTAGCTAACTCCAGATCTTCTTTTGACGGGGCGGGAACTCTAACCCAATTTATACCCTAAAAAAGTGAGTGACTCACCAGACTAAACCATTGTCTATTTTGCCATAGCGCTTATACCCTGTTAGTTTAAGCGCTTTAAGAATACTTATGTTTGCTTACAATTTAATTTTCTCCTTATTAACCTAAGGTTTTACGCCTTAAATTTGTGCAAAAACGCAACCACAACACATTTTCAGTGGTTTGGTCCTAACACAAAATGAAACTGTGAATTACAGCTAAAACGAAACTTAAACTAGAAGGACTACCCTACATGGCATTTCTGGTAAATCTCGAGTAGGACTGTGCAAAGGGAACGACAAAATCTTTTTTGTTTTAGCCTATTTTATTTTTTTATTTTTTTTAATAGATATATAGGCTACTGAATAGGCTATAAGAACGTAGAATATGTAATAAAAACAAGTTTAAAAATACCATGTGTGTAGTCATAAATATACATGGATGGAGGGCAAAAATCCATAGAACTGTCAATTGTTCATCTGTTTTAAACTAAATATTTAGTTTTATTTCAATAGACATACTCTGATTGCCATTTCGAACCTCTTTGACCTAATATATTTACTTGAAGTACCCCCTGAGATTTTTAAAGGGCACCTATTGTGCCCCTTTTCACAAGATGTAAAATAAGTCTCTGAGGTCCTCAGAGTGTGTATGTGAAGGTTTAGATCAAAATACCCAACAGATCATTTTTTACAGCATGTTTAAATTGTCACTTTTTGGGGCTCAGTAAAACATGCCGTTTTATCCCTTTAAATGCAAATGAGCAGCTGCTGCCGGTCCAGAGGGCGGAGCATCACAAGCTCACGCTCAGTCAGGACAATATATCTCACGGAATGATAATATCAAAACAGAAACTCGGACAATAATGCCCACAGAGCCAGATAATATATGCTGTATGGAGGTAGAACAGCTATGGTTTAGTTTAATTATGGTTATAACATATTTGTCATCTGCTTTTATCCACTATTCATGGATTCACTATTCACTATTTTTATACAAGCCTACTGTAGCGGACCCTGTCCGATTGATGGCCAAAAATATACTGTGAGTTCAATGTTTATTGTACAGAGACAGTGCTTATGATTTATGGGGATTTAAAAAAAAGCACTGGGTGGATTTTTATCATTATAGGGTGGTTGTGCACACACACTGCCAACACACATTTATGTTCAAACGCAATGTAAAAGTGAATTTTTCATAATAGGTGCCCTGGTCAATAATAATAATAAATAATAAATAATAATAATCTTAAGTTTATGGTTCTCTGATGTCGATTAATGGTCACATGACATGCAGGTAAACAAATAAAATATTTATCTTTTTTATAATTTTTAGTAAGTGTTTTATTTTGATTTGTCTCTATTTTAAAATAATTTACTTTAATTTAAAAAATGTATGATTTAATAACTTTCTAGCTTTTCATAAAACCCTGACGTAATAATGAACTTCATGTTATTGATAACAAAGAATGGAATATATTTTCTTTCTCTTTTGTATTTATATATCAATACGGTACAAGATTATCCTATTCAAATCAATTTGATAATCGAGTTAGGTCAAAAGTAATCTAAAAGTAATCAAAAAGTAGTCAATACCTTAAATGTGTAATGTAATGGATTACGTTATGTAATCTGGAATCAGTAACCGACTATAATTTGTACGTAATCTACTCAGCACTGCTCATAACATAAAACCAAATTATACTGTTTAAATATTCTAATATTCTGTCAATATGAGTTTCTATATGGTTTCTGATTTCTTGTTCTTTTGCCTTCCATGCTGGTTTCTGCGGATGAAAGCGGGAACATGAGAGTCTTGCCCTCTAGTGGTGAAACGGACCAACTGCTTGAGGAGAGCCAGGCAGTGCTGGCAGACTATGTTGATGCAGTGGAGTTCGTGCGAGGCTCACTCAACCCTGACCAGCACCAGGCCGACAACCAAGACAAAGCAGCTACCTATACACTCACAAATGTGGTTCCTCAGATCACAGACTTTTTGGAGGGCCCATGGGCCACATATATTGATATGGTGCGGCGCCGCCTGAATAACTTCTGCCGTGGGACGGCCTATGTGGTGACCGCGGTGGCTGTATCCGGGCTGACCATCCGAAGAGAAAGTGAGGAACGCATGGCTGTCCCGAAGCACTTGTGGTCGGCTTATTGCTGCCCCCGCTTTGATCGAAACTCTCCCTATGAAGTACGGTACATGTTTCCCACTTACGCAGCACATGCTTTGAATGAGATAGTGGGACACAGTGTTACAGAAGTGCCTTTGAAGGCTTTAGAGACCTTTCTGAAAGTCAGACTGACATGGACCAAAATCGTGAGCATCTTTTTCAAGGACTGCGTCTCAGAAAATACGCATACCAATGGGAAGTGAATGAAAGCGAATTTGTGAACTCTGGATTTGTGTGTGCATCTTTGCATGTAGTAAATGCAAGAGCCAGGCAAGATAATTATATAAATAAACTAATAAAGATAAAGTAAGTATAAAGAAAAATGTCTAGTAATTGTGACTTCCAGGGAGTTCTGCTATGAGAGCTGGGCAAAGACAGATAAAGGTTTAATAATTGAAACCTATGTGCTCTTACCATGTGCTGTAATAGTTTGGACTATCATATAGTTATACATTTTATAAAATAGTCAGCCAGTACAAACCCAGAACATTGCCATAATTTCCACTAATGTTCTTTAAAAGTTATGTAAATGTTAGGACAAAACGTTCTTAAACATTTTTAAAAATGAACTTTGGATGAACTTTGGATGGCCTAGGAGGAGTAGGCCTAGTAGGCTACAACTCTAATTTAATTCAACAAGGTTTTAGAATATAGAATATTTTTTAAACAAAATAAATATTTTTAAAGTTTATTATCCCGGGCCGGTGATGCGTGCGAGTGGAGGAGACGCTGAGCATGACATGTTCATGACGTGTTGCATTTTGTAACACAAGTGTTGGATCAAGGGCCGGCCCGGGTCGGGTCAAGTTCCGGCTCGGGCAGAGAATCTAAGCTCTGATTTATCTGATCCTGTCCATTAGCTTTGATCCATGTACGGCTTTTCAGAATGTCACCAAGTACAAATATTTATGTAATTTTTCAGCGCGAAAACTAGCTGGGAACAATGAAAAGGGTCCAGAGCAGCAAATGCAGTGAATGAAGTTCATGTTCTCATGATTTATTTTTATGAATAAAAATGTTTCAAAACATCCCCCCCTCTGTTTTTTTCTCAAATCGCACCCTGTATATATATATGACGTGTTCAGATGCAAAAGCCTCTAAATGCCATCTGAAATTTTCTTATAGAATGATCATTTTTATCAAGCTCGTATATTTAAATTCAATAATTTCACTTAAATGGCAATGAAGATTACCTTATAATTGTCATTTAAGTGAAATTACTGAACTTAAATACACAAGCTTGATAAAAATGATCATTCTATAAGAAAATTTCAGATGGCATTTAGAGGCTTTTGCATCTGAACTCTTCATATATATATATATATATGCATATATATATGCATATATATGCAGTGGTGCTTGAAAGTATGTGAACCCCTTGCAGAATCTGTGAAAATGTGAATAATTTTAACAAAATAAGAGGGATCATACAAAATGCATGTTATTTTTTATTTAGTACTGTCTTGAATAAGATATTTTACATAAAAGATGTTTACATATAGTCCACAAGACAACAACAAAATAGCTGAATTTATAAAAAAGGATCCCGTTCAAAAGTTTACATACCCTTGATTCTTAATACTGTGTCGTTACCTAGATGATCCAAAGCGTTTTTTTGTTTTGATGGTTGTTCTCGAGTCCTTTGTTTGTCCTTAGCAGCTAAACTGCCCAATGTTCTTCAGAAAAATCCTCCAGGCCTACAAATTCTTAATTTTTCCAGCATCTTTTGCATATTTAAACCTTTTCCAGCAGTGACTGTATGATTTTTGAGATCCATCTTTTCACACTGAGGACAATTGAGAGACTCAAACACAACTATTAAAAAGGATCAAAGATGAACTGATGCTCCAGAAATAAAACACGATGCATTAAAGCTACAATATGTAAGATTTTTGTAATAAAATATCCAAAAATCACTTGCACAGTGTGATATATTTCCCACAGTTGAGTATTTACAATATCCCAAAAGTTCCCAAAGATTTTTTATTTCAGAGAAATTCCAATTTTAAATAATGTCTCGTCCCTGTACACTTGTCGCCTGTCAATGACGTAATGTCCGCGTTATCCCTGGTTTCTGCTCGTACTGCCATAGTAACTATGGCGACAGAAGTAGACAACTGCGTTACGTCTAGCGACACGCTCACGCTGTTGTTGTTTCGTTCAAACATTATGGACCATGGCCAGCAGACTTTGGGACAAAAGGAGAAATAAAACGAGGACAATATCAGTGTTGCGTTTTCGAGATGGAATGGTAGAATTAAATGTCCTTATTCCTTTATATTCGCGGGACTCGCGTGTGGCGCAGATATCTGTCTCTCATTAGCAATCGCGCCCTGCTTCATTCCACAGTCATGTTAAAAACATGAATGTATTCACTCATCCATAAACATTATTAGATCCTTCGGCATGACGGCAAGTTCCATAATTCATTCATAATTCAAACATTAGAGAATGTTTGAACTTTTTTTAATAGTTGTGTTTCAGTCCATCAATTGTCCTCAGTGTGAAAAGATGGGTCAAAATCATACAGTCACTGCTGGAAAGGGTTAAAATATGCAAAAGATGCTGGAAAACTGAATATATATGTTTTTAATTGTTGGATTTTTTTACACAATTCACAGGTGAGTACTCATATAGTTAAAGTCTGCTCTATTGTTATTGTTTGATGGTATTTGTTAGAGTAACTGCTGACATTTTGTACTGAATGGAGAACATTGGTCAGTAGAGTTTATTGTTTTCACTGTGCTTGCGTAGATTAAGTAGATGTCAGTTAAATTTAAGATCACTTATATTGATCTTCCTTACATACATGTTATGTAATCCTTATATGTACATCCTTATATACAATGTTATCCTTATATACATTGACACCAAAGTCTAAGCGCAGCAGCACCACTCATGTTGGCTCAGAAAGCTCTGACCTATCCTGGATGAAGATCAGTTAGGCTACATGATCACATGCGTTACGTAGAAGTGTGTTTTATTCTTAGTTATTCTTTAGGCAAGAGAAAATTAGACTTAAAGTACTGGACATACTATCGTTCAAAAGTTTGGGGTCAGGAAGATTTTTTTTGAGAGAGAGATTATTTTTTCAACAAGGACACGTATATTATAAGTGACAGTAAAGACTTTTACATTGTTAAAAAATAACTATTTCAAATAAAAGCGGATTTTTTTTAACTTTCTATTCTTCATAGAATCCTGATTTTTTCCCACACAGTTTTCACAAAAATATTGATCAGCACAACCATTACCAACATTGAAAATAAGAGCCCCAAGTCAGCCATATTAGAATGATTCTGAATGATCATGTGACACTGAAGACTGGAGTAATGATGCTGAAAATTCAGCTTTGATCACAGGAATAAATTACATTTTTAAATATGTTAATATAAAAAGCAGTATATATAATATATTAAATCTATTTTAAAACAAAATGTTTATCTTCTGAAATGTGTGAATGTACGGAGCCCCTACAGGAACACAGTGATGGAAAAAATATGAGAATTGAGGGAAAATGTATTTTAAAAATTTTGGATTCTCTCGCAAAAGTTTTGCGTTCCCTCACAAAGAACTCAAAAGGTTTTCAGGGAGGCGCAAAGATTTTCCTAAAGAACGCAAAAGCATCAAAAGAGTTCTTTTCCTCCCATCTCATATTTGTTTTCCATCACCATGTCCCTTTAGAGGCTCCTCTATGAATGTGATCTGGGTATTAGTCTATTGTAATCATGACATTTGGCAAGGGGGTTTAGTCTTCTTTCTCTTCGTGCCTCTAAGTCTCTAAACCTCGAATCATTAGAGACTGCGGTCTTTAGCGCGCCGCCTCCCTATGCCGGATTAATCCCTCTCGGAGCGGGGCATTGTAGGGTTACATTAGTGCCCGTGACCTGGAAGGGAGTGAGGTTTAGTGCCAGTTAGTAAGAGCTGTGCATTAAAACCTCACTCCCCTGATCTTAGTACGGCGGGGAGTTTTCCACTGTGAACAGTACCTAATAACTGGTACTTTTTTTAGTACCACCTCGGTTGAGGTTCCAAGCTAAAATGTGAAGTGTAAACACTGCAGATCACTGATTGGTCAGAGAGAATCGTCTCTACCAGCGTCATTTGGATTTGGTGCAATCAGTCTATAAACCCACCCACGTTGAAGCTGTACTAAACTGCAGTGGAAAAGCAAACCGAGCCAAAGTAAAGCGAGCCGAGCCGTACCATGCAGTGGAAAAGCGCCATTAGAGACCTTGTGGGCGTGCCGGACATGCCAGTTCGAGTACCGCTCGGAGCGGGGTGAGTAGGACCGGAGGGATTACATATGTTAGATCTTATCACCTGTGTTTCTTATTTTTCACAGCTGGCAACTGATAAAGGAAGCAGTAACATGGAACCCTTCCCCCAATCCACCTTCATGCACAAAAACTTTGAAGACACGCAGGCTGTGTTAGAAGACTACGCCGACGTGGTCCAGTATGAACGTGGCCAACTGAACCCAGATGAGCATCAGGTAGACCCGCTGGACAAGGCCGCCACCTACACCTTGACCAATGTTGTTCCCCTGATAAGAGAGTTCAGTTTTGGTCCCTGGAGCCCACAGGTAGAGGTTACCCGCAAACGACTCAACAACTACTGCCACGGAAAGGCTTATCTTATCACTGGGGTCACAACATCAGGTAATATGATTCGACGTGAGAACCAAGATCGTGTCGCCATCCCAGAGTTCGTGTGGACGGCCTATTGCTGCACGGATTACGATCACAACGCTCCCTACTCAGAGCGGTACAAGTTCCCGGCGTTTGGTGCCTATGGTCTCAATGATCGTGTGAACAACCACATAGTGGAGGTTCCCATCAAAATCTGGAGAAGTTTCTTAAAGGGCAAAATGGAGGTGGACAAGAACTTCCAGATCTTTTACAATGACTGTGTGCCAGACTTGTAATGATTCATTGAATGAAGGCCTTCAGCCCCAGGTTAAATCATTATTATTTCAAGATATCATACAGGGTTTCTGCAGGTTTTATGAAGGTAAACTTAAGACCTTTTTAAGTCCAAGTAAAGAATATTTAAGGAGTAAATTGAAGGGAACACAATACATCAATATGTTCTCTAAATATTCATGTGAGTTGTATTAGCAACACTTCAGAGTTATGCTCAAAACCACTACAATATGGAAACAACTTTTACTGCACCTTCAGATCACACTGCAAAAAAAATTATGTTTTCCTTCAGTACAAATATCTAAAGATTCCTAAATCAGGATAAATTTACTTCAGATGTAAAATTACATAAAATATGAAGTCTTGTTTTCTGTGAAATTGATTAAAATTAAGTTTATGACTAAAACAAGAACAAATATTTCCCACCGGGATCATAAAAATTATCTTAATTTAGAAGTTTTGACAGATATTTGTTCTTGTTTAAAGCATAAACTCACATTTTTCAAGACTTCATTTTACATTTGCATCCCAAGTAAATGTGTCTTGATTTAAACTTCTTTAGATATTTGTATTGGAAAACAGGACTAAAATACTGAGGAAGATATTCATTTTTTATAATGCATGCAACATTTATTGCCATGACTTTATGAATTTAAGACTTTCTGCTATGATTTAAGACTTAATTTGTGCAAGTGAGAATAAAAAATAAATAAAAAACTTTTTTTAAACTCGCAGAAACCCTGTAATATATATGCACACATTACAACATTAATATCTATTGGGGACAAAGTAGTTCAAACTGCTTTTTTGAGATTAACAATATCTATGTGCTAAACATTTAAGTAAAGAAACTGGGCCTCATTTATGTTTTGATCTTTTTCTTTAGAATCAGTATGTTAGTATGCTTTATAGCCTCCTTGTAGTCACATTTGGGATAATTTAAAAAGAATAAATGGCTATAAATGTAAGCAAAACAGTGAGACAAACATCAAGATGCTGTTATAAGAGCCTCAGCTGTGAGAAAAAAATATTGAAATAAAATGTAGTAATAAAATGTAGTGTGGTTCCATGGAACCATGTGGTTCATTTATCAGTTTGTTATCATGGTTTGGTATTCAAATTATATTTGAGGTGCATGATAATGCAAGAAAGAAATGATCATGGAAGTCATGACATTTTTATTTAGTTAATTTATTCACGTGATGAGGTCAAAATGACAAATTATGTAAATGTAGTCAGTCACAGTATGACATCTGTAAAAATCCTCACATACAGGTTACAACAGACAATGGGAATTAATTTTTTTTTGAATCTAAGAAGAAACAGTCACTTCTTGGCACTAAGAGGCAGGCAAAGATTATAGAAAGAACACTGATCCATAGAAGCAACTGGTTTCCATGAAAACCAACTGTGCCTTTGCAAAGAGTTTTTATCCAAGGGACAGCCAAAGTAGTGAGGGTCCATAACAAGCAGATAACTCTCCTGTTTACCGGTGCACACACCTAAGATCCCCTTAGAGAATTATCCCTGTCTCCTCCCATCATAACAGGTGACCCACGGGTAAGAAAGTGGTTGTGAAGATCCTCAACGGTTTGATTAAGCTCCTTTCCGTACCGCACATGCACTATGCGGCAGGGAACATCATAGAGCTGGTCAAGAACAAGACTTGCCTCAAATGTCCCTATCCAATCCCTGGATCCCATGAATGAATCAGGTTTGTCCCCTATTTCCACCAAAGTTTGTTGTATTTCAGGAAGACTAGGTGGCTGTCTGCGCCTAAGGCTCACACTCTGAGGTTGATTAAGACACAACCATGAAGACATGGTCTGAATAGTCCTGTATCCACAACCCCAGCCTCTGTCCTCCTTGCCATCACAACCATAATGATAATAGAGACAGTCTCCTGATATCACTGAGCATCTGTCACAGTCTGAAGACGGCTGAGGTAGTCCATCATGAGCATTCTTTACTAATATATCATCCCATGTTTCGTTGTTAGCTGTTATTTGTCCACAAACATGTCCACCCCAATCTATGCACTCAGTTTGTTCGGTCTCTTCCATGGCAGTACATGTGTATAAGCTACGATACTTTACAAGACGAATGAACGTATGTGATTATGGCATCTCGTAACAAACGTCCATCTCCGAAAGTCTTCCCTGTGGTGTATGAGCTCGTTCGAAAACAGTTCCGCCTCAATCTCTTCTGTTTTACACATAATAAGGGTAATAATTATGAACATTAAATAAATGAATAGCGTCTATAAATAAAAAAACTGATTATTGTAAAACTAAAAAAGTACTGTTGGCTCTGTAGACGAGACACATCTAAATTAAAACGGTTTTGAATTTGGACATTAGACCCTTTGGCCTTTTCACAGACTGTGATGACGCGTCATCAAGCGTCGTTAATCCTGCAAAGTTTTTTTTATAGCCTACTTTGCATCAAATTAAAAAAAAAAAAAAACGAATTAACGCCGATGTGAGGGTGTTTCTAATAGGCCTACACCGGCTTTGGGAGTAAAGGTAAAGTTCTCTCTCTTCTGACTGCTGTTATCAATCTCTCTTTATTTTATTTTCCTCTTTTGTTGTGAAAATTTGTTGTGAATTTTACATTTTGCTATTTGAGCAAGTGGAAACATGAAAAATATCAAATGTAATTATCTCATTGTTGATTTATGTATTATTCATGTAATTATTCTCTCATTCAAGTTTACCCAGCTATGACAACTTCTGCTTCTGAGAAACTCAGAAATGTGAAAAGGGTCAAACAACGATAGGCCACAGCTAAATAAGGTTTATGAAACTCAGTTATTATCAAATAAAGAAACACGGACGTAGAGTAGCCTATGCATTTATTTACAATGAAGGCTAAGGAAGCCTTCGCAAACGGTCCAGGTGAACTTCAGATGAATAAAAAAATCTCTCAAAGGAAGCTGTGAATCTTTTTGAACGATTCATCAAAAGAAATATGAAAATAATAGATTGTAAATACAGATTGTATGTTCAGATTGAAGGTTCATTGTAGGTTGATTCAGATTGTAAATTCGCACAACTCGGCTAAAATATTATTTCTTGTGCGTTAGTTCACTGGACCGCCAATACGGACAGTAGGCTATAGGCCTATATCATATTATGCATCTCATATTTATTGTTAGTTTTCTATTTTAAGTCTTTGATGTTCTGGATGACATAAAAAAATAAAATAAAATAAAATTAAGTTTCCTTTTTGTCTGTTTAACAAAAGGCTACCCTAATTATGCAGGCACCATTATTGCCTCAAGTGTTTGTAGCGCTAACCATCAGCAGAGGGAGCCAGTGTTCTGGAAGTATATCCATAGATCATTTAAAGGGATAGTTCACTTTAAAATGAAAATTCTGTCATAATTTACTCACCCTCAAGTTGTTTCAAACCTGTATGAATTTCTTTCTTCTGCTGAACACAAAGGAAGATATTTTGAAGAATGTCAGTAACCAAACAGTTAACTGGAACCATTGACTTCCATAGTA
>FLSR01004873.1:2275758-2334637 GCA_900092035.1 Leuciscus waleckii | reverse complement strand
TAAACACATTGTTTTTGACCTATTTGTAGGATTAGTCCTTGCATTTTTCTGAGGCACTGTACATACGAGACGGCCATTTTTTCATTTAATCATTCAATTAAATGACTAGAAATGAAGCTGGATTTAGAAACGGTACAATTCAGCAACCAAATATAAAATTTTGAAACAAAATGCTGGAAATTAAGGAAAAAAACTGATACTTAGATAATTCTTGAAACATATTATATAACAATTGCAGTAAGCATTTTCTGTCTTGTAAACAGGGCTTGACATTGACACCCACCCAATGCGTGTGGATTTCAGCAGTGGCGGGTAATGCAGTCACTCCTACTATTTAATATAATTGTATATATAATATATTCATTTTTATTTGGTAGTCTTTTATAAAGGCATCTGAAATAATAAACTAAGTGCAATGTAGTGTTGTCAAAGAGATACATTTTTCGATACATATCGATACTGAAATATATGAAACGCTTAATACTCATTTTCTGCAGAATAGATACACGATATCACTGCGCTTTCTCTCTCTCTCTCATCTCTTCGACAGCGAGTTACACACAAACCCGCCTCCCCTCACTCACACATTTCATTTGCTCCGGATGAGTATTGTTGGTGTTACAGGGCTTAAATTTCGGCGTGAGATTGCGCATATTGCACATCTTTTTACTCATACCCGTAGATTTTGTGTTCACACTCAAAGTCCACGCATATAAAGACAACTCTCAGGACTAAATAGAGTTATTTCTCGCTGCTTATTGCGCTTAAACGGTCTTGGCAAGTATTCATGTAAATACAGTCAGTTATGTTTTAAGTGAACGTAAACAGTTGAGATTAAGAAAGAAAATGCATGTGTAATGGTAATGGATCCAAGCGTCAGGAATTAAAGTGATAGCAGCCTAATATACCGGCTGCCAAATAATGAGATAATATAAAAAATATCTATATGGCAGTTTTGCCCCATGGTATCAATGTCAAAATTGTGGTCAGTGAAAATGCTGAGTGGCTAGTAACTTTGGAGAACCACCAGCCACAGTAGCTGGTGACAAAAAGAGTTCATGTCAAGCCCCGGTTGTAACAATGGCATCTGTGGATGGATATAAGATTCATTGAAACCAAAGGGGTTTAAACCATTACTAAAACAAGGTCAAGACTTAGCAGGTAGATAGCATGCATGAAAACAGATCACAAGGTCAAAGAATAGACTACGATAAACAATGCATGATAAGGGAAATGTGAATGCTGGCCTGAAATTGAATGTTTTGACTTGAGATAGACTAAAGATGAACACTTAAGATCAGACACAAATCTGGATATGGAAGACATTTCAAAACTTGCATCAAAGTTCCTGATGCAAAATACTGTGGTTAGGATGGAAAAATAAAACCCCGTACTTAAAGAGGTCAAACTGTTTGTGGGTATGTAGTTATGATTCAAGCTGGACACAAGACTGTACGGATAACTGTAGGTGAGTGGAGGCTGGCAAAGTCGTTGCATTCAACTTTTTCTTGTTGGGTCCTTTTCTGAGATTTCGTTACAATATGTGTGCATTTTTAAGGCTTAAGAATAGCATGCAAATAGTTAAATAAAAGAGCATATAGAATTATTCATTTAGGTGTTGCCAAAACGTTTTTTTGAAACAGTCTGTTGCCAAAACCTTACTAAGCTCACAGGTGTAACATCTGTGTTGATGTGTATAATGGACATTTATGAAATGTTATGTAAGACACTTGTAATTGCATTATTGGTTTCTCTGTAAACTTCAGCAATTGTATCACTGTCTTCATTCATGAAATGACCTCAGGATTTCTTTTTGTCCGTTGGCTGACTGTCGGTAATACTCTGAATGGTTTAACTGTGAATTTGGCATAGTGACATGATTAGTATGCATCTGCTGTTAATAATATGCAACGGCCAGAACAAGGAGTACTAATCTAACAACAATAACTATGTCAGTGGTGGCGCATTACACACAAGCCTATCAACTAATTTTAAAATGTTCTTAACCATATGTTTATTGGTGTTGAAGGAAATGTACGCTATGTGACTAACTTTCTAACTTAAAGTTAAAAAAAATGTTTGCCAATTGCTGGAGCAAAACTATCTTATAGCATTTTAATTATAACCAGTAGAGTTGTAGAAAAGGCAAATCATAGGCATTGGGAAAGAAAACTGGTAAGACGTGAATGCTATGGAGGTTGTTTGAAATTACACTAAAATGTATTGAAGAAGCCATTTGAATGAATTATTTTAAAATATTGAATTAATTCATTTTAAAAATCATTTTAATGGAAGTGTCAAAGGTAACAAAGATTTCTATTCCTTTCTGCTGGAGAGAGCAAAGGCCAAAGCTAGAAATATCCCAGTATTCTTCAGCCAGTAAAAGCTGTCCCTCTTATCATTGTAAAGTGCAGATTGTATCAGTTGATGAAGCTCTTTCCAGTCTATTAAAATCCCCACACCTAGGAAAGAGCAGAGTGATATTTATAGCTGAAGATGAAGGGGTGGGTAGCAGGGTCCGGGTGGGAGGAAGGGGTCTTCCTGAAATGATCAGGTTTTTCGAACAGCAGAGCCACCAGCAGGCTGTGTGTGTGTGTGTGTGTGTGTGTGTGTGTGTGTGTGTGTGTGTGTGTGTGTGTGTGTGTGTGTGTGTGTGTGTGTGTGTGTGTGTGAGTGAACGCTGCCAAAGATCATCTGCAGCTTTGCTCTTTTGGCCTGCAAAGCCTTATGTTGAAACGGAGAAAGACCTTCACATTTGTATCTATCCCTTTGACAGCAATACATTAACATAATGCTTTGGAGCGATGCATTCAATTTGGGATAGAAAATGGGATAACAATGTGCTGTGCGCGCGCACACACACACACTCACAGTACTGTTAAAAATTGGGTCTGTACGTTTTTTTTTTTAATATTGTTATGCTCACCATAGCTTTTATGTTATCAAAGATACAGTAAAAAAGTTAAAAGTTAAAATCACTGTTTTCTATTTTAATATATTTTAAAATGTACTTTATTTCTGTGATGCAAAGCTCAATTTTCAGCATCATTAATCCTCATTAGTCTTCAGTATCACATGATCCTTCAGAAACAATCAAAGCCTGATTTGTATGTTCATTTCTGAAATACATAATCATACGTTACCTCTGATAACAGATCACCCTAAATTGTAATGTGGACTCGATGTGTATTGTGAAAAGCGCTCTACAAATATGTGAATTGAATTGAGTTAATATGCTGATTTCGCGCTCAAGAGTTATTATTATCAATGTTGTATTGCTTAATATTTTTGTGAGAAGGGACATTTTTCAGGATTCTTTGATGAATAGAAAATTCAATAGAGCAGAATATATTTTAAAATCTTTTGTATCATTATAAATGTATTTACTGTCACCTGTGATTAAATGAATGCATCCTTGTTGAATAAAGGTATTAATCTCTTTCCAAAGAAAGAAAAAAACTGAAACCAACTTTTTAAATAGTGTGTGTGTGTGTGTGTGTGTGTGTGTGTGCGTGCGTGCGTGCGTGCGTGCGCGCGTGCGTGCGTGCGTGCGTGTGTGTGTGTGTGTGTGTGGTATTCCTACGTTATGGGGACAAGGATAGAAATACCAGTCAATTTTGACCTTATGGGGACTTTTTTGGTTCACATGAGGAAAATAGCTTATAAATCATACTAAATTAAGTATGATATGAAAATCCAAAAAATTCTAGAATGTTTTCGGTGATGGGTAGGTTTAGGGGCAGGGTTAGTGCAAGGGGACAGAATATACAGTTTGTACAGTATAAAAACCATTACACCTATGGGAAGTCCCCATAAAGAATGGGGTGTGTGGGGGGGAGCAAACAGTTTGTCTTGTAACAAAGAAAGCGCTACCCGATGAACTCAGATTATTTTGGATGCTTCTTATTCAGAAACAATAACTTCCGACAGGCCACCTTAGTGGCTCCCACGTCCCCGTCCCCCATTCTTTCATGTGAGTTTCCTGTCTTGTGGCGCGCCACTGGACCTTAAACAAGGAGCCTGATCTGGCTCTCGTCCCATTCAGGAATCAAGGCAGTGGACGCATAGTCATTCTCTGTTTACTATGCAGATCTCCCTCTCATACTCTCTCTTTTCTTTGCATTGCCAAATTCTGGCTGTCTTTGTTTACTAGTAAAGGGGAGGGGGGGTGTCCTTGGGTCTTCCTCCCACACATAACCCCCCTCTCATTTTGAATCATGGCAAAATCAATGACAGGGTCCAAGCCTCGGAGTCACTATGCCGGGACTGTCCCACCCTCTCCCCCTCCTCATCCATGACACATGTTCCACAGCACGTACCTTGTCTCTCCCTGCTCTCGGTTTGGCTCAGGCAGAGCAAACAGTGGTTTGATCAAAAAAGACGACAAGTGATTCCGAAAGATTTCTAGCTATGACAACAAACACAGTGTCTGTAGGCAATACAGAACTTGTCTATGTGTATCCAATCACTTTATTATTGTGATGTTTACTAAAACAGAGGAAATAATATACAGTGATATCCAAATTGTGTGAACCATTTTTGTGAACTGCAGAGCCATGACAGATAACACAATGACTCCAAGGCTTTAGGCTTTTCTGATAGTCTATCTATCTATCTATCTATCTATCTACAGATTGAGCACAAATAATTATGGGAGCGTTTAAAAGCAGCTGCCTATCAATGAGTACCAAATTGAGTCGAAATAGTCTTGATTATTGGACCCAGAGTCCGCCTGTGCCTATTGATTCCCGACCCACACCCGCACCGCAAATGACAACGTAAATATTATTTCACCCATTACATCAAAGAATAGCGGTTCACCCGTCAGGTAGCCGGCCGCATGCAGGACTCTGCTATGATGACCCCTGTCCACCATTGAAAGCACCTACAATGGGCACGCAAGTATCAGAACTGGACCTTGGATCAGTGGAAGAAGATTCAGTTCAATTCAATTCACATTTATTTGTATAGCGCGTTTCACAATACACACCATTTCAAAGCAGCTTTACAGAAAATGCAGTTATGTATTTCAGAAATGTACATATACAAAATTACAGTTAGCGAAAAAGGTATTAATTTAAACAATGTAATAATTTAATGCAGAAACAATGAGCTCATTGAAGTAATGAATACTGTTTGTTAACAAATGATTATGACATTTAGGAAATTGTAGCATTGGTGCATGTTGATTTAGAGTTGCGTCATCTGAAGTCTTCGCGGGGTTGGCGCCGTCTCTTCATAGGTGTTGGGATCTGAAGTCTTCATAATAGGCTGGATCCAAACTGGAGCTGACAAACTCTCTAGTTAGTTACCTCAGGATGGGCATCCCAAGGTAAAACAGAGAAGCAAATAGAAAATAATTAGGGTAGCTGCTGTTCATACCATTAAGCAAGAATAATCATGTGCATTTAATCTGATATAACTGTATAAGGTTAGGAGATGCATTATATGAATGCTAGGCTAAAGAGATGCGTCTTCAATCTAGATTTAAACTGGGAGAGCGAGTCTGAGCCCCGAACATTATCGGGAAGGCTATTCCAGAGTTTAATGTTTCAGAGCCAAATGTGAAAATGCTCTGCCTCTTTTAGTGGACTTAGATATTCTAGGTACTATCAAAAGCCTGAGTTTTGTGACCTTAAAGACCACCTGGTCCGATGAATCCTGTTTTCTTGAACATCGTGTAGATGGCTGTGAACATTTGCGTCGTCTAAGTGGAAAGTGAGGGCACCAGGATGTACTGTGTGATGACAACAAGAAAGTGGAAGGAGTGCGATGCTCTGGGCAATGTTCTGCTGGGAAATCATGTGGATGTAAATTTGACACGTGCCACATACCTAAACATTGTTGAAGAATCCTTCATGACAATGGTGTTTCCTGGAGGAAGTGGCCTCTTTCAGCAGGATAATGACCCTGCCACACGATCAGGAATGAAGAGTTCAAGGTGTTCCCCTGGCCTCCAAATTCCCCAGGTCTCAATCCAATTGAGCCTCAACAAGTTCGATCCATCAGCGGGTTGGCGCTGTTTTGGCAGAATGTTGAGGACCAACAGCATATTAGCCGGTCATAATGTTTTGGCTCATCAGTATATACAGCATTGTCAGAATTGACCAGGACCTCGGGCAGAAAAATAGGTCCACAATTTTAAAGATCCAGCACATATTTAAAAGTGGGCATGGTGTACTATTTATCCTTCTTTGCACCAAAGCCATCTTGTGTATTTGCTGCCAAAAAGTTATTGATTTATTGTCCTGGTTGAAGGTCCAGTAGTGTCTGGCTACTGAATTTGTTGGAGTTTGGATTTTTTTTCCCCTTGAAACCCCTCCCAAACAACATTTGGTGATGTAGGTGCTGTTTGAAACAAAGGTGCTGTTTGTTTTTTGACCCCAAGACTTAACTAATTTCTGCAATCCTCCAGCTGTGATCCTTGGAGAGTCTTTGGCCACTCAAACTCTCCTCTTGGCCTTGCATTAAGACAATATAGACAAGCATCTGCTTGCAGGCAGATTTGTAACATCTTTAGTTACCATGCTGATGACTTGGGTCTGTGGTGGAGTAGTGAGTTTGATGTGTAATTAAACTTCTGTGGGGTGTGGACTGGATTGATTCCATTCCTAGAGCTTCTGAAAAAATGGGTTTTTGGGTGCGGACTGATGGGGCAGTGAACCCGAGGTTACCCCGTGAGTCAGTCCTAGAGTTCCTCCTGTCCGATTTTAGGGAAAAATCGGGTCCATCGGAGACGTCCAATAGATTTCTTAGGCACCGAAATAACCCCACAGACACAGTTTAATCACCATGGGAAAATCTCAGAGTAAAAGGAGTTGTGAAAAATATGATACACCGGTGTTTTGCCAGATGAGAAGTTTATCCATCATCTTTTTACTCTTTTAATTCATTTTATAACTGTTTTAATTTTCCTTGCTTTTAGTTTGTGATTATTTTAATTCCTTTCTGTAAAGCACTTTAAATTGCTATAGTGTATGAAATGTGCTATATAAATAAACTTGCCTTGCCTTGCCTAGTTGATTGGAACTTCTTAATCTTAAAATGCGCTTTGATGGACTTCAAAACATAAACAGCCATTCACTGCCATTATAAAGCTTGGAAGAGCCGGGACATATTTTAATATAACTCTGGTTGTGTTCGTCTGAAAGAAGAATGTCATATACACCTAGGATGGCTGAGGGTGAGTAAATCATGGGGTAAATTTCATCTTTGGGTGAACTATCCCTTTAATGCCCTGATGGTGGAAATGATAATGTTCAATGCTTTAGCTATTTTCTTTGCAGCTTTCTATTTTGTGAAGCTCAACAGTCTTTTGCTGCACAGAAGAACTATATTCTTTGGTTTTACTCATTGTAATGAATGATTAAGGGAATTTGACCCTTGTGTTTCCTCATATTTATATACTGGACAATATAACTATTTCATGTTCCTAGTGGTGTGCAAAAAAATATAAAAAAACGTAAATATGAATGGGAATGTACTTAAGAGATATTTTACTCATAAAACATTTTAGGGATACCAATAATTGTGGCCAATGTGTTTTGGAGAAAAACATTTATTTCATAATGTGATTTTACCAACACTTTCAAATGTTTTACTTCAATGATACATTTGTGCGTATACACTATATATATATCACTTATCATGAAATTAAGCATAAACCGTTTATCTTGAGTTGTGTAAACGCACACAAACATGAAGATGAAGGTTAGCAGGCAGTCTGTAATAAATCCAAAAGATAAACCCAAACACGGAGAACAGCAATCCAACACAACCATACAATAGACAAGACCCTGATAACAATGAACAGATACAAAGGAACTTGAGTACACAGTGGTTCAAATGTTGACTGATATCTTACAAAGCTGTGATAATATATGGTTTATACTCTTTATTATATACAGAAATGGCCCATGGTGAACATATTTAGACAGATTTTGAACCCTGTTTTGTTTTCAGACAGTTTATTATAACTTTCAAAAAGGTCCAGTTTGTTACTGCCACTCGTCAATGGCAGTTGTCACACTTGCTAGGCGACAAGAACAATCATCCGTAGGCTAGACCGTCCCATTTAACAACGCTCAGTCTGACTTTCGTGGCCTTCAAAAGCATAGCCTTTGAAGTCCATCTCCTTCGAAGGATGCAGCCTCTGAATTGGGATCAGCTAGTAGTGTATGCTTACGCTGTTGTCACATTCACGTTCAGTTTGTTTTGTTTTCATTCAGTCACGTGTGTTTCCTTTGTCTATTTTCCCGCCACTTATGAGTTGTCATGGTTACTGATATGATTAGTCTTCTTAGTTCAGCTGTGTCTCCTTATTAACCTTGTTTTACCACTACTTAAGTTCCTTTGGTCCCTCAGTTCAATGTTGGTTGTTGTCTGTGCACTTTCATATGTTGGCTTGTTATTCTGAGTTCATAGTAAATCTTATGTGCTTTCATAATCATCTTCATCTTCTGTGGATCAAAGCGTTACAGCTGTAGAGTTGCAGCCACTGGGCTATAATAATATTCATAGATCTATAGCTTATGTGACGTGGTTGTGCATGATTTGGCAATAGGGAACCTATACACCAGCCTATACACACATAAACATGTTTAAAAATCATCGGGAGGTTGGGAGGTACTCATAACGTGCTCGGCTTTAATTCCTCTCACACAATGCGAGCCGCGACCACACAAGCATCAGCCATTTCCATGCGATTTCTCCCGAGAGAAAAAAATCGCCTGCGAGCTCTTAAGACAGCATAAATCGTACGGCTACAAATTTTTGCCTACCAGGGTTACAGACTCCTGACTTCTAAGATCATCTAACTGTGTGACGTAAATGACGTTAATGAGGCAATTTCAAGTGCTTCAGTAATTTATTTTTGTAAAATGATTTAAATGCGTTAAAGATTTTGAATTAATCGCATGCGTTAACGAAATAATGTTGACATATATATATTTTGTTAACCATAAAATATTCTTATATTTGGAAAATGTTTATACGTATAGAGAGGTTTTCATATTGATTATCCTTAGAACTCAGAGAATTTGGGCCTCATATCCTAATATATTGTACAACTGTTGCCCAAACAACTTCTATCCAGCCCTGTCGCCCTTCAACAAACAGACCTGGTTGAAAGAGCATGCAAGATAAAAGTAACCAATTGAACTATGGAGACACTAAAAGGGAACTTCCATTGACTCAACATGAACATTATTTTAATTCAGCCAATTTTGGCTGAAAGTAGTCGACAAAATACATTAGGATTCTGTTTTGAATGCCCTCTAGATATGTATAGATAAACTTTATTGATCCCTGAGGATAAAATCAGGATCTTTGAACTCTGGACACTCTCTGTCTTCCCAGAGACCTAATATGTTTTCCTGGATAGACTCGTATCTTCCTGGATTACACTATTCTGTGCCAGCTACTAAACACGTTTGAAGTTTAATATGTATTGCTGTCGGAGCCAATAGCCCCGTGGGCAGCGCTCTGACACGTGGAACGGTTGTGCTTTGGGTGACTTGAGTTCGAGTCCCAGCTTGTGGACGTTTCCTGAACCGATCCCCCTCTCTCTCCCACTTCACTTCCTGTCTATCTATACTATCCCAAGAAAGGCAAAATGGCAAAAATAAATGATATGTTATATATGTTTGTCCATTTACCAGAAAATATAAGTAGTTCTGATCCATTTTCCCCTTGATCTTAGATTGTAGAAAACGTTTCACACTGACAAACCTTGTAAGATTTAAGGATTTATAATGTTTTTCCGTTCATGCTAAACTCCAAATGGCATCTGAAACAACTTTGAGAAATTCAAAATTCGGTCTGCAAATTAGATTGACTTGATCAGCACAGATTTTATCGATTTTATCGATGTTCCTAAAGCCTAATCCTGGAGAGTGGTAAAAGTAAATTTTGCTGTTCACAATGGAGGGTGATGTTTAAGTTCTCCTGGTACGTAATTAATATAAATTTAAGAAATCTAGTTTTTGTGCTGCTAATATCCAGGATTAGGATAAACTTTAATGTATCCCCTTTTTTTTTCTTCAATTTTATAGTCACAAAACATGTTGTTGTTTTTTTTCTGAATGTTACCCATTTAGATTTAATTCTTGGGTTTTTGGCTTTTTAACATATGTGAAGCTAGTCCCCCTGTGTTAAATTGATCAAAAGTGTCAGTAAATACATTTACAATGTTACATTCTGTTTCAGATCTGTTCTTTTGAACTTTATTCATCAAAGAATCTTCAGTACACAACTGTTTTCAAACTTGATAATAATCAGAAATGTTTCTTGAGCATTAAATCAGCTTATTATAATGATTTCTGAAGGATCACACTAAGGACTTGAGTAATAATGCTGAAAATGTAGCTTTGATCACAGGAATAAATTACATTTTAAAACACATTCAAATAGAAAACAGTTATTTTAAATTGTAATAATATTTCACAATATTTTGGATCAAATAAACACAGGTGAGCAGAATAGACTTCTTTCAAAAACATATCTTCCTGATCCCAAACTTTTGAATGGCAGTGTATGTGAACAGGACCTACTTCTTATGAATGTGAAGATCTGCTTAGTGAATATGAAGAACTGCCTCCTTGAACCCTGAACAAAAGTACCAACCTTTAATACAAAGCATACATAATTGTGAGTATTGTTTCATTTCTTCGTATTACCACCTTACCTGGAGTATGCCAAGTGGAAAATGCAGTTAAAAGATCATTGTAGAAATTGCATTGAGAGGAAGCCCTTTTTAGTACACTGTTTATTTTGTAGACTACTTTGAGAAACCAGATATTATGTGAGTAACAATGAAAGACTAATTCCTTCCAAAACAGGAAGTTGATCTGATAACTATCACGAGACTGTTATAGTTAATTTTTTTATTTTCAAAGTCATGGATTGAAAATAAATAAATAGCTAAGCATTACGGAACCGATGAGTGCTGACAATATCTTAAAAAGCTTTGGTTGCAATTAACGGGCTATAGACGGAGCTATGGACAAAACGGAGAGGATCCTGTGAGGACTGGATTCTGAGATGCAGATAACCAGTGAGTAAATTAAACGACCTCAGCCTTTTTTCTTTTTCTTTTTTTTTCTACCTGAGCTTCAACATTTTGTAGCTGTCTCGTGGATGACGGATCCATTCTCCACCTCTGACATTAGTGAGAGCGTTCCACCTTTTCTGTTTAATCGCTTTCGTGGAGAGAGGGGGCATTTACATTCATGAAAGCTTGCCAATAGGGTGATGCAAAGCCTGACTGATCTGAGTACGTGCCTCCTGGGAAGGGACGGTGTCATTGTATTTGATCGCGTGTGCGTCCCACAGAGGACTTGAAGCAGCGCGCAGGGCTGGATGCGTCTGTGCTCCAGTCTCTCCATGTCTTTTGCGCCACCAGTCGAGCTGTCTTTGCGCGATATTTGTCATTTTTAATCATGTGTTTGAAAAATGCCAAGTTGCTTTGCGAATGTTTCACGGTTCAGGTAAGATCCTTACGCTTTTACAAAATTTGGCTTTACATGTGCGCTTAGCAACAAGTGGAAATCTGTGTTTTTGTTGTTTTGGCGCGTTAAATTCAAATTGAATGCAATGAATAGCAAGCAATACGTTAATCGTTTACTGTTTATCAATGCATAGGGCAAACGACAAATATAAACTGCCACAAAAAAAAAAATGTTAAACACATTTTTTCCTGGTAGCCTATTATTAATAATCTGAATTTTGTTTTTACACGCGCCCAGGTGGTAGAAGTTCCAATAGTCGAAGTGAGCATGTAAGTGAAAGTGAATTGAATGGTTGAGCAAATCATCACTGGAATTATAATACGAAATAAAAAAAAAATGCTCATATTCTCCTAGTGATCAATCAAATTGCATTTTAATTGGTAAACATGAAAGGTATTATTCATAAACGGGGTTGTTTTGAGCTATCAGTATTTCTTGTAATGAATTTGTGTTGGAATTTCCCATGCATGACCTGGCATCTTTACAAGCATGAGCTTTACATTACAACAAGAGCTGACTCACTCTGTGACTGTGTAAAAGTGCTGCATCATCAGAAGTTGACAATAGACTAGCAAATTCATTCTGAAAATGAGAGTGACTTTGCAGAAAAAAAGCTTGTAGACAGATCGGATGTTCTCAAATGGCTTCTCTAGTGGTTTTCCCTGCAAGAAGGGAAAAGAAAGTTATCACAATGTACACACAAAAAAAATATATATGATAAGGACTTTTTAAGAACCATTGTAGATTGTACCATTGTAGATTGTAATTAAACCATTGTAGGTTTATTGTACTTTCCTGTACAATTGCATCAATGAATTTCCATAGCCGAAGTCCAATTTAATGAAATATTATTATTATTTTAATGAAGTGTTCACACAGTCAATGTATTTGATGAAAAAAAGCTTATTTACATTTTTAGGTCAAGGTCCTTGGTTTTTACCAAGGGTAAAACTCACCACTTTGACAGTGCTCTCTCTTGCAAGGCAAAAAATAGACTCTAGTTGTTGGCATTTAGTGTTGGCACTTCCCCGTTACCTTTAACATTGGCTATGATCCTAACTTCAAGCCCTTAGATACTCGGTTCCCTCTGCTGGAGTGTAAAGCATGTGATATAGTCTCTCCCCCTCTTTCTGTTTCTATCCTTTAGTCATTCAGTGAGGTATATAAGCCTTGTGTTTGTGCAAGGATATGGAGAGTTAGCACATTCTCCATTGAGTGATTCTCTTTAAATCAACCTCTTGACTCTGGCGGTTTAAATCTAAGCCCTATAAACGAGTGAATAATTTGTCTTTTCATGGCTTAATTGTTGTAATTTAAGTAGCCCCTTGAAAACATAATCAACTTCCTTCATTCCTCCTCTTAAACTAAAATTCTCAATTATATTGATTTCACTCTTTTTGACAATTATGTATACTTTTTGATTACATTTTATAACTCACTTAAATTTGTATATGATAACCCACTACTGTGTACACTACCGTTCAAAAGTTTGGGGTCAGTAAAGTTCGCTGGGACAAACTTTTATATTGGCTTGACAAAGCCTTGTTTGAAAGTTTTATAACATTTTTGATCGTCCGATTAATGAAAATCGTAAGTCTGATCATTTAGAAAATAAGAACAGCCCTGGCCCGAGTTTGGTGGTTGTAGCTTGAACTTCCTAGAAGGAGATACTGTTTAAATTTAGTTTACTTTCTTCAAGCCAACATAAATATATTAAGAAGATAGAAAACAGTTGTTTTAAATTGTAATATATAATGCAACGTTACGTTTTTGCTATATTTTTTTATCAAATAAATGCAGCCTCGGAAACAGACAAAAAAAATCCCTAACTTTAATACTGTGACTAAAACAAATGTGTGTATGGGGGCCTGCAACAGCACCTCGTCAATGCTGGGTCACTATAACTGAATGAAAGATGGAGATGGCTGTTTACAGAGATAATATCCATATGTTTAGCTGTGGGAGAAGTGACATTTAATTAAATTACGTGACTGTAAAATGTTGGAGGCTTGGTCAGATGAAATGTAGCTGTTAAGGATTGGCTGATTACTCGGTGGACGTGCGTTCTTCAGCATTCAGACAGACTCTGTGTGTTTCTACAGCAGTTCTTGGTTTTTCCATAGGTCATGCTGTCAACAGAACCTCTGTTGCTTTCGTGACAAGACGCCATTCTCTGCCAAGATCAGCAGTAAAGTGATTTGTCAAGCTGAGGCCACCAGAAAAACTCGCAAAGAAAAGAAAGAAAATTCTGATCATTGACATTCTACTCAAAATTTTGGCCCAATTTGAGTGTTTCATGCGCTCAAGATCAGAGCATCTCCAGAGGGTACATCCGCTTTGATCAGAGTCCTGTTGCGTCATAGCCTCCTAAAGCTGAAAGAGTGCATTCAAAAAAGTTCCAATAAGAACTAAATGTTGTTCAATCACATGGCCAGCTGTATAGGATGAAGCCTTATTCACTCAGTGCTTATCTGCCCTAAAAGTGGACAAGCAATGTCGAACCTCAAGGCTTGAGCTCGGCAGAGTAAAGAGAGGAAACGATAGGAAAAGATGAGAATTACAATTTGTTGCCACTGCAAATATGTATTTTTATCATTTCATTTTTGCTTTGACTCAGACGCTAGGTTTCTGACACGCATGTGATAGAGGATTAAAGTTTGCAGACCAGACACACACAAACACTCTTTCTGTGTAATCCGTCTCTTTATTCCAGATAGACAGAATAGTCGAGCATTGTGTGGGTGTTGTCTTTTTCCTTATGATTTTTTCTTCTTCTTCTTCTTCTTCTTCTTCTTTTTTCAGTTGCTTAAATCTTGACCTCTTTTACAGTCAAAATGTTGGTTACTGGTCTTATTTATTGGCTTGTTTACCCAAGTAATGTTTTACAGTGGTTTGTTTATTTACAGATGGCTATTTACTGCACACACATCATGAAAATAATGGCATCTGTTGGTGTCTTTCAGAGAAGTGGCGTAGTGTAATCTCGGGATTGTCCTCGTCTAACGGTGCGGTGTGAATTTACCTTTAAAGGCCACTTCACAAACGACGACCAACAGCAAAAGACACTTTGTGGGATCAGTGTTAACAGCAAAAGACACTTTGTGGGATCAGTGTTTTTCCCCTGTCTGCCACTGTTGCTGTTGGTCGGCACTTGTTTTCACTGACTGAGCGTTGAATCGCCATTTGTCGGATTTTGTCATGTCTGAGAAGTGACGGTGCCGTTGATTTGTGTCTGTCGATGCTGTGTGAATTTGCCTTAAGAGTCTTGAAGTCACTGCTGGCGTCTATACAACCCTCTACACACACCTTGGCAATAGAATCGCCATTGGCTATTACATTTTTTAGTTTACTCGCCAGACTGATGTACTATATATATATATAGGGCTGCAACTTCACTTTTTAAATGACAATATCCTGGCCGGACTACTGTTGTCAGTGATATAAGTATTTGAAATGAACATGATTTCTTAATGTCTAGTAACATATCAGGGCCATTTTATGATTAATTGAAATAAATGTCTTACATACGGTTCCTTTAAAGTTTAATTGCACCTATGAATTGTATTTAATATCAATCAGTTGGGGGCAGTTCATCTAAAAGTTGATCAGTGTGTTTTGTTTACTATATTTAGCTATCAAAATAGTTTACCAAAGAAATAATTTAGTTGGCTAACAAACTTTTTGGGAAAGCACCCCTGGAATCTGTTTGTCCTGACTTGAATGCTGTCTCTTGCTAGAGAGTATAAGTGTAAAAGTGCTGGGTTTTTTTAATTTATTTTTTTATCTCATCTAAAGATTGAATTGGTTATAACTGATCTTCATCTGTTCTGTGTGTGTCAGGACTCTTTGCCTTACTGCTGATGGTGCTGGAGTGGACCCGTCCAGGCCTGTCCTCCCCATTACGCCCCATCTGCGACCTGCGCGTCCTCGACCACTACATTAAGGAGGCATGGGATGCAGAAGCTGCTGTGGTGAGTGACATTCACATGACGGCTAAAGCTGTTCATTAGAATTTCACACGGGACACTTTCTTGTGTTCCATCTGTGCAATTTTAATCTTACACAGTGTCAAGCTAATTCTCAGCGTGTGAATGTTCTTGTTATCGCAGAGAGCTTGTAAGGATGATTGCAGCAGTGCAACAAACTTCACTGTTCCTCTGACCAGAGTTGATTTTGATGTCTGGGAAGCGATGAATGTGAGTTACATGGCGCTACTGTTGTGAAGATTGTAATATAATATAGTCATTTCCAAAATCAATACCATAATAAATAACATGCATGTAGTTTTAATATTCCTCTCTTCTGTATGTCTCTTCAGAGAGAGGAGCAAGCTCAGGAGGTCCAGTCAGGCATCACGTGCTGAACGAGGCCATCAGCTCATTACAGGCATTTAATCAGACTGACGTGATACAATCCAACATAGATGCCACTATTAGAAACATTGTCAGCATCAGACAAGTGCTGCGAAGTCTCAGCATACCGGTGAGTTACACAGAGTCTCTTCTGCTCACCAAGGCTGCATTTATTTGATACGGTGAAACAGTGCCCCTTTTTACAAGGTGTTATATAAGTCTCAGGTTTCCCCAGAATGTGTCTGTGAAGTTTCAGCTCAAAATACCCCACAGATCATTTATTATATCATGTTGTTAATGGCCATTTTTGAGTGGAAGGAAAAACATGCTTTCTTCGTGCATGTATCTCTTAAAGCAATAGTTCACTTAAAAAAGAAAATTCTGTCATCATTTACTCACCCTCAAGTTGTTTCAAACCTGTATGAATTTCTTCCTTCTGCCGAACACAAAAGAAGATTTTTAGAAGAATGTTGTTGGAACAAATAGTTGATGTAGACCATTATTTTTTTCCTACTGTCCTATCCTAATAAAATACATTTATTTCATACCAAGTATACTACAAACCATTAACATGTTTACTGACATATTGCTTTACAATGACTGACATAAAAATTATAATTAAACTTTACCTGGAGCACTTCTTTATTGTACAATGCACATTTATTAATATTAAGCCTAAAATGTGTTTTAATATCACTATTAGGAAGGATAGTATGATCTCTGTATAATATCAATCTTTAAATGCAAGATATTTAAAGTTCACCTAAAGTACTTGCAATAGTTTCACTTTAGCACAATCAAATATACTTAAGTATTTCTTTAGTTGGACCTATTCCCGGATAACTAAAGTGCATTAAGTGTATACAAAATTTAGCAGACTTTAAGTATACCAATTTAGTATACCGAAAGGTCAGTGGCAGGGAATTTATATTAAGTACATAAATATGTAAACGTATTTGTAGTATACTTAGCATAAAATAAATGTATTTATTCGCACTCACATCAGCAAAAGTCTGTAAAAATAGGGTCCAATGTACTGTCTTTATATGAAGGAATGTGTCCGGATTTATTTTTTTGTGTGCAAATTTTTTAATTACTCATTGTATTGTGTTGTGTTTTATGGTTAAATGAAATGTACATAAACTTAATGAAAAATATTCTGGCAGAAAATTACCAGTACCTCTTACAATTTTTTACTGATTTTTTTCTTTTCTTACAGTGAATACAGAAAGATTGCTTAAAATTTGTGTGTCTAAAATGTAAAACTGTCACAGAATATTTGAGTCAGTATTATTTAAATTTTATTATAGTTTTATTAATATTTAGAATTTTTTACTTTTCATGCAAAGTTTTGCTTAATTTTTTAGTAATTTAGTTATATGCTTTTGTCTTTTTTTTAACCTATTTTGGTTTATTTTCATTTTAGATTAGTTTTAGTTTTTATTTATTTCCAGTTGATAATTTTAGTGCTTCAACTTAAAGACGACCTATTATACCCTTTTACAACGTCTTGATTTTGTTTCTGAGCTCTAGTAGAAGAGGTTTTCATTGCTTGAATGTTTAAAAACACCTTGTTTTTCACATATTCTCCATTGTTGCAGCTCCTCTTTTTCCAGTCTGTCAGTAACGCTCTGTTTAGTTCCTGTCTCTATGAAGCCCCTCCTTCTGAAAAGTGCAGTGTGCTTAAACGTGTTTAGGAAATGCCACTGCCAGTTTCAACACACTAATAACTAACTCGTCCCGGCCTCGTCCCTTTATTCTGCGTATGCCTTTGGGTGGGAATTATCTAAATGAGGAATATTGTGACATGTTTGTTCCTGAAGAAAACTCAAGACTACAATGGAGGCTTTTTTAGGGAGTTCAGAAACAGTGACACTGATATAGAGAATAACTCCCGCTGGAGGGACTTTGTGCTTTTGGCCTTTTTTCTGCTCAAACAGCAACATTACACACTTAAGAAAGTTGAACATTTTAAAAAGCGTAATAGGACTCCCTTAAAGGCAACATTTTACATTTTCGTTTAATCCAAGTTTTTCCAACTATTATTTATATTTTATTTTATTTCAGCTTTATTTCAATTAACAGAAATGCTTTAATAGTTTTAGCAACTGATAATAACCCTGATTTGAGTTACACTGTATACGTTTATTTACGCTTTCATTTCTCTCTGTCTCTCAGGAATATGTACCTCCAACCAGTGGTGGAGAAGACAAGGAGATGCAGAAAGTATCCTCAGTCTCAGAGCTGTTTCAGATCCACGTCAACTTCCTGCGGGGAAAAGTGCGTCTTCTGCTGGCCAGTGCACCTGTCTGCCATCAAGGTGTCAGCTGATACACAATTCAGGGCAAGAGTCAAACTAATTGAAGCTCTCATATCAGGAGGCAGGATATGGACTATTACAAAGGATATGTCGGCGAAGATTGAATGACTGGGAGTTGTAGCACTTTGAAAGATTTACTCACAAAGGGAAAAGAATACATCCCCCAGAATGCTAAGCGCCCCCAATGGCTGTCTACTCACTGTGCGTCGAGCATTTGCAAACCCACCTGTGTTACCCGGCAAAAATCAACCAGAAGACATCATAAAACTGCAAGAAATCACTCCTCTTTCCCCATTTGACTGATGCAACTTTCCCAGCTCGACTGGGAAGGGTTATCTGGGACTCTTTAAAAGTGTTTTGTATTGCTTATGAAATTGTCATTATTTATATAGATTATATATATTTCCTAGAGCTGGAATCACTGGCTTTTGCAGGTTCTTCTCTGAAGCTATTCAAGAGAAAACCTCTCTTCCTCCATCCACCATGGCCTCAAGCACCTCCAAACGATGAACTGTTGATAGGAAGACTATTTATCAATATTAATTATGCACTGTAGGTTTTATATTCATTTCCGTGTGAATGTGTGTGTGACTTTTTGAGAATGCTGCAGGGAATGTTATAAATGTCAGGGGAGGAAGGTTGTAATGCTGAATTCTTACGGGTCAGTTGGGGTGAACAGGAAGAAGGACTAGATTGCTGCTTGTGTCGGGGGAATTGAAAGCTTTCGTGAGAGAGCTGATGAGGCTCTGCGTTTGCTCATGTCTGAATTACGCCGATGAGCGCGGCCTTGTACAGATAACGCTGGTGCCAGGAAAAATATTGATTAGTGTATGACGAACATCCTAGATTACTTCCACTTCACGCTCAACGCTGCATACTTTCCTTTGGGAAATGATCGTAAGGTTGAAATTTTGTTTCTCTTTTTCTGTTTAACTTGTTTGTGTTTTTCGTAAATAGGGTTTTTTTTTTTTTTTTACATCTGTCAGTCAGTCACTGTCTGGGTGCAACAAAGTATGTTTGTAGATGTTTTTTCCTGTTATTTTGCTGTTGTGTGGTTCTTTCATCACAATGTATTTGGTATTCAAATACAAAGTATTATTCTTAGCTAAAAACAAGGAGAGAGGAAGTTTTTCTTTTTTCGTCTGCTGAGAATACACTGCTCACCATTCTGTAAATACATTAATTTCCAAGGTGAACTTTTTTTATAGCTATGATAGAGTGAATATAGGCATACATTATGCCTAAGCCATAACTGGAGTATAAGTATTGCAATTTTGTCATGTTGTTTGTTTCCTCTGAAGGAATTTAGTCACACCACTAAATATTTTTGAACACAGTTTGTGTCATTCTTTTCACCTTTACCACCAACATTTCTGCTCTTTTACAGTCTGGTCAAGAATGGCTGGACAAACACTTTGATTCAGTAATACTTTTTTGAAAGAAGATAGAATCTATTACTGGTCAGCCAGTAAATTCAGATTTATTTGTATAACACTTTTCACAATACATATCATTTCAAAGCAGCTTTACTGGAAAATGCATTTTCTACATTACAATTTAAAGTCATTTGTTATCAGAGGTGACTGTCAACGTAATGTCCATATGTAAAAAATGTAGTTAATAAGTAAGATAATACAAATCATGCAGTTAACTAACATCATGTATTCATTTAGGCAGAAACAATGCGCTCATTAAAGCAATTATTACAAGTTGTGATCCTAATGATTACAATATATTGAACATTTGTCAGGAACTAGCTTTTCTGCATCAGAAACAGATAACGTGCCATAGCTTAGCAATGTTTCTGAGGTGGAAGAAGGCTGTTTTTGTAACATTTGAAATATGATTATCGAAAGACATGTTGCTGTCTAATACAACACCCAGTTCTTTACCTGTAGAGGATGAAGTAGCAGTACATCCGTCTAGATGCGTATTCTAAGATTCTCTGTACAGGTTTTTGGTCCAATAAGTCATAATTCAGTCTTATCCGAATTTAATAGAAGAAAATTACTGGTCATCCAGTATTTCATATCTTTAACACATAATTTAGAGATTTCATCTAGTCGTGATCATCGGCATAGTGGAAAATAAATATTCCATGTTTTCTAATAATATTACCAAGAGTGTATATTGAAAATAGCAGAGGGCCTAAAACAGACCCTTGTGGCACTCCACTATTTACTGATGTTAACTTGGATAATTCTCCATTGAAATAAACAAAATGATAACAGTAATCGATCTATGAGTACGTCTTAATGTATAATGTCAAACACAGCACTAAGATCAAGTGAGATGCAGCCTTGGTCAGAAGCTAGAAGCAAGTAATTTGTAATTTTAACGAGTGCAGTTTCTGTGCTATAATGGGACCAGAATCCTGACTGAACTTTTTCATAGATATTATTACTATTATTATTTTTTGCAGGAAGGAGCACATGACTTTATCTTTGATAAATGTAGGTATAATGTATATACAGGAAGATGGGGGGGGGAGGCAGGAAGGTCCAACAATGTCTTTTTACTTGCCAGCACAACTGCTGCATGGTCATTAGTATACACACACACAAAATAAATACATAAACTGTTTCTGAAAGGGGAAACATATGAAATGGCACATTTCCTTTTTACTTCTTGGTACACAAAAGCAATAACGTTCATATGCAAACTCAAATGCAAGGCTTAATAGTTTTAGCTTCAGTCTGAACCAGACCAAAACACGTACCAAATAAAACAGACAACGCCTTTAAAACACACCACAAACTTTACAATTAATGTTTATGAAGTCTTTGAATTTCCCATTCCCGGATCCTGGCTCTACGGGTTGGGATAAAACACCTTGATGTGGATGGCCGAGTTATTACGGGTGCGTGTAAGTGGTTCTCCAGCTTCATCTGGATCCTCGGGCTCCAGGTCGTCGATGAGCTCTACGGTGGATGTGTTGGCGGCCAGTTGCAGCGCACCCTGGCTGGACGTCTGAAGCTGTAGGGCGATGTTAATGGCCCGGTTGATAGCCAATCCCAGACCGTGGATGCAGATTTCCCTATGAGCGTCCAGAAGTTTCTGACATCTCGCCAGCTGGGCCTTGAAGTCTGTTTTCATATTGACGTAGACGTCGTTCGTCGTTTGGGCAGTTTGCGAGGCAGACGCTTGCGGAGGGTGTACTCCATCGGGTCCATCTCAAGAGACGAGCCCTCAGGGGCGGGCAGCACCATCGGAATGTGGGGTACAGAAGCTGACACTGGGCTGCGTGGCTCGGCCATGACAAATCACTGGAAAAGCGATGTACAAAGACAATCAGACGTGTTAATCAATGTTTAATGGTGATTTCTTCACAGAGTGACAAAGACGACATTTGTGTGCATACTGGCATTGTGTAACTGGTCCAACTCGAGGAGACTCGAACCAGCGTGGGAGGTGGGCACGCTAACAAGGTAGCTAAAGACCACAGCCGCTAGTGTAAGTAGCTAGTGCACCTCTTGAGATCAGGGGAGTGGGGTTTACACGCACAGCTCATACTGGCCTATGTCCGGTACACTCACCCTCCTAAACCTCACTCCCATCCGGGTCACGGCACCAAATTTAACCGGTCCTACTCGACCCACTCTGATATAAATAAAGCTCTGAATAATTCATGTGTTTTTTATTTGAACTAAATGAACTAAAACGCAAAGAGTAGGCCTACTCATAAAAGAGTAGACAAAAAGTACCCAGATAACCAATTACTTCTGGTGAGATTCTGAAGTGTGCATAGGATGGAGACTTTACTATCCCATGAGGGGGCACAGAAGAAGATTTGTGAATGACAGTGAAGCAAGGGAACTGATGCTGATAGGTCACATAATAATGACAACATGGCGAATGTAGTACATCCAGATTACATTCATACTACATGATAGAACACTTTTTTTTAGCGGTCCTGAAGTAATTTCTAAATTATTCAAAATAAGTACTCAAGTATGCGATTTCGGACGCAGCCTTTAATTCGCGTTGTACGGTTTTTATTTATTAAAAAGAACCGGCACGTATGTACTGACTCACTGAACACGAGCCGACTCATACGAGTCTTTCGTTTGTGAATCTATACACTGTTCGCTCTGTATGTTTTGAGTGTATGTTTTTTAGAATTACGGATTAATCGATATGCTATATACAATTATATTGTCGTTTTGGTTTTTTGATTGTGAATCGTACCTTGAATTAGAATAGCTTGTTGTTTTTTTCCGCTCTATGTTAAATAGCTGGTAAATAAACTGATCTTCGTTTCGGCGGGTCTGTCTTCTCTCCTCATGTACCGGAAGTCCTCTCGCTTCTCACACAGGAACTGATACTTAAAGCCGTTCTGTTTGTTTACATAATATTATCCTGTTTTTGAAAATAATATATTTGCTTATTCCGTATACTGTATAGTTATAAATTACTATAAAAATAAAATAAACATGTATAAAAAAAGGTTATATTTGTCTCCGTACCAGTATGAAACTAATCATTACGAAATGGGAATATTGCGCTGTTAGTGTCTTTTATTTTGAAATTCATCCAGTTCATCCGCGTAGTGTGTATGACTAGTGCAGTCACTCAGCGTTGGATCACTAGACGTAAGCTAAACTCAATGAAATCTGTTGCGTTTGTAAGGTCTTTTTAATTCACTGTCTATCTAGTTTCATTTAAACCATGTCGGACACATGGAGTCACATCCAGGCGCACAAAAAGCAGCTGGATTCCCTGCGAGAGAGGCTGCAGAGGAGAAGAAAAGACCCAACTCAGCTGGGCACTGGTGTGTTGACTAACTTTACATGCTAAGAGATCTGCAAAACGATTAACTGTGTCTTAAGTGGTATTTGATTTACTTGTTAATAAAATATAACTACCCAGAAATGTGATGAGAGTTACCACGTTGATGCTGATACAATCAGCTTTATTTGCTTGCCTTTAAGTGCTGAACATTGAGAACACACAGGATTCTGTCAGAACAGAATAAGTGATGTTAAAATTTGAATGTGTGTCAAAGAAAGAATGAACCAGGTTTCAACCATTATTTTTGCAGTAAGTAATTAGTGAGTATATGGTGCCACCTACTGTATGTATATGCATTTAGGTCTTGTTTTTTTTTATTTTAGCAGAGGTTGGAGGTGTTGAGGGTGGATCTGTGAGGAGCGACAGTCCCGGGCCGGCTCTCCAGAGTCCTCCACAGGTGGAAGATGAACAGCCTCCCGATCCAGAACTAGAGAAGAGACTGCTGGGATACCTGTCCGAGCTGAGTCTTTCTCTGCCTACTGATTCCCTAGCAATCACCAACCAACTAAACACTGTAAGAGCTGTAGTCTCCTCCTCAAATTTTCTGCTCAAGAGCTAATCGAAGTTCGTCAGCCATCCATCGCTGCCTCCTCGTCCTCTTCCTCGTCCACCCTCGTCACTTCTGTCGACCACACCAAACTCTGGGCTATGATTGGCGGCGCAGCCCAGCCGCAAAGAACCGCCGTTAAAAGAAAAGGAGATGACATCATTCATCAAAAAAGAGCCCCAGGCTCCTCCCCTTTGCTTCAAGCTCCATCTTCCCCTCCCAAGAAATCCTCTATCTCACTGGCTCCTGCCTCAAACTCCCAGCTAACCGGATCCTCTGGGCTCGGGGGGGGCGGACCTGAGAAAAAAGGGCGGAGCAATAAAGTGCAAGCTTCTCACCTGGACATGGAGATCGAGAGTCTACTGAGCCAGCAGTCCACTAAGGAACAGCAAAGCAAATAGGCATAATACCTAAGTAGCAAATCACTCAAGCTTTGACTATTTGTATGTATGTGGAGTCTTATGTATGCATGCTTGTGCGTCAGGTGAGCCAAGAGATCCTAGAGCTTTTGAACACCAGTTCAGCGAAGGAACAGTCGATCGTGGAGAAGTTTCGCTCGCGAGGCAGAGCTCAAGTGCAGGAGTTCTGTGATTACGGGACTAAAGAAGAGTGTGTGCAGTCGGGGGACACACCACAGCCGTGCACCAAGCTGCACTTCAGGTCAGTTCACACTCACACACTAATGCACACACTCACACTAATTCTATTTCTTCTCTGCATTTCTCCTCTTCTCTAGCTTGCTTCCTAATCTAGTTGTCTAATAAACCTGGCATTGTATATTACTATTATTATTGGCTCTTTGACAAATCACTTTTGTGTAAGTCACTTTGGATAACAGCCTCTGCTAAATGCATAAATGTAAATAACAAAACACCATATACATTTTATATAAATGAAAGTAAAATAATAGTTTTATTAAATTTAGAGATAATAGTAATCATAATAATCATATTATTATAATTTTTTTATTAAACAATAATAGGATCTGATTCTGAACACTATATATTTTTTTGTGCCTTTTTATTTGTTGACAGGGTTTCTGCGGGTCTTGAAAAGTCCTAATTCACCCATACACAAATTAAGGCCTAAAAAAGGTCTTAAATCAGTGCAGAAAGTCTTAAATTCATAAAGATGTGGTATTAAATGTTGCATGCATTGCAAAAATATTCCTTAGTATTTGTTGTCCTGTTTTCCAAAACAAATATCTAAACATCTATTGAATCAAGATGAAGTCTTGAAAAATTGTCTGTAAAGTCAATTGAAAAATGACTTTTTACAGACACTTGTAAAGTCTTGAAAAATTGAACAAAATGTAGTGAGTTTATTCTTAAAACAAGAGCAATATCTGCCAGTGAGTTGTGAAAACTTCCCTTTGAATTATGTTGATTTTTCTGAGCACATTAGCAGATATTTGTTTTTGTTTTTTAATCATGAACTCATTTCATTTTGATCAATTTTATGTCATTTTGTATCTCCGGTAATTGTATCATGTAAAATTTATTTCCATATTCTAGTGGTTGGAAGCAGAGCAATTCAAGCTACTTTTTTGTAAAATTAATTGAATAGTAACGAATATCTGTTGGAAGTTGTTTTTTGCAAAGTCTGAAGTGTTGCTAATACAGTTCAATGTGTTTCTCCCAAGACATTTACATTTAGAGAACATATTGACATTGTGTTCCCTTCAGTTTATTCAATTAAAATGGTCTTATTCTTTTTCTCAGCTTCTGTCAAGCTATAATATAATCGATTTGAAACTGAAAATCCCCAAAACCAATATAATATAGTAATATAGAATTAGGCTTAGTCTCTTGATGTGTTTCTAATCTGTAATTGCTTTCAGAGTCTCTTCTATTGCACATTTGCTGTTCTCGCATTTATCCGCAAATTCAAAAAATTATTTTCATTTTGATTTCAATGGTTAAAACTGCATTTTTATTTTAGGACACACTACAGTACAAAACTTTGTAGCTGGTAAGATTATGTAATCATTTAATGTTTTCGAAAGAAGTCTCTTATGCTCAGGCTGCATTTATTGGAGTAATAATTCTGTAAGGACAGTTTAAAAGAATTTATGTATTTTTAAAAAATATAATTTATTTCTGTGATCAAAGCTGAATTTTCATTATCATCAATGTTGAAAACAGTTGTGCTGATTAATATTTTTGTGGAAATTGTGACAATTTTTTTCAGGATTCTTTGATTAATAGAAAGTACAAAAGAACAGCATTTATTTGAAATGGAAATTTTTACTTTCACTTTTGATAAATGTAATGCATCCTTGCTGAATAAAAAAATTAAATAAAACTTTTACTCGGTTAAAACATTTACACAAAAATATTAATCAGCACAACTGTTTTCAACATTGATAATAATCAGAAAAGTTTTGTAAGCAGCAAATCAGCATATTAGAATGATTTCTGAAGGATCATGTGACACTGAAGACTGGAGTAATGATGACGCTTTGCATCACAGGATTAAATTACATTTCAAAATATATTAAAATAGAAAACAGTTATTTTCCATTTTAATAATATTTCACAATATTACTGTAGTTTTGAGCAGACTTTCAAAAGCATTAAAAAAATCGTACCGACCTCAAACTTTTGAGTGGTAGTGTTTAACCGATACATGCCCTTTGACCTTATCTCAGTGGATTTGCTGTGACATCCGTTATCTGGATGTGTCCATCCTGGGGAAGTTTGCAGTGGTGATGGCCGACCCGCCGTGGGACATTCACATGGAGCTTCCCTACGGAACGCTCACAGACGACGAGATGAGGAAACTCAACATTCCTATTCTGCAGGATGACGGTTTCCTCTTCCTCTGGGTGACAGGAAGGTACGGGCTCTGGGGGATCGGGGCACACAAAGCTTCTTGAGACGCTTTTATCTCGGTGTAATCAAACCATGTCGCGTCACTAAATAAAGGTAAACCTGAATACAAAAAGTAGTGATCATAGCACAGATGAATTTGATATATCAGAGTTACAACAGCTTTCAACAACTTGATTAAACCTGTGTCTAAATACATTTTTCATTATCGTATGCATGTCATAAGAGGAGTTAATAATAATAATAATACATTTTATTTTTAATGCGCTTTTCTCACACCCAACGTGCTAAAGAGTAAAAGACAAGAAAAACACAAATAATACAATAAATAATACAACAAACAATTTAAAACAAAACAATATAAAACAAGACTATACCCTGATTCGCATCTAACACTAAGACATGATAAGCAATTTCTTAAAACGTTTCTTAAAAGAGCTTAATATGAATAAATGATCTGAACAGTTTGAAAGGAGGTGATGTAATGCTTGGAAACGATCCAAATGCAGGTCAACAATAGTTTATGTTCTGTCTTCACAGAGCTATGGAGCTGGGCAGAGAGTGTCTGAGCCTATGGGGGTAGGTGATTCTTCATGTGGAAAAATGTGAAGTGATATGGTGAACTCTTTAAATGGAAGTAAATCAGTAAACGAAATCTTTTAATCTGTTTCTGTCACTCAATCAGCTATGAGCGTGTGGATGAGATTATCTGGGTGAAGACTAACCAGCTTCAAAGGATCATTCGTACCGGAAGACCGGACATTGGCTGAATCACGGCAAAGAGCATTGCTTGGTACGCGTGAGAATATACACTACAGTTCAAAACGTTTGGGGTCAGGAAGATTTTTTTTTAGGTCGGTAAAATGTTTTTGAAAGGACTCCGTTATGCTCACCAAGACTGCATAAATTTGATCAAAAACACAGTAAAAACAGTAATATTGTGAAATATTATTAAGATATTTTAAAATGTAATTTATTCCAGTGATCAAAGCTGAATTTTCAGCATCATTACTCCAGTCTTCAGTGTCACATGATCCTTCAGAAATCATTATAATATGATGATTTGCTGCATAAGAAACATTTCTGATTATTATCTATGCTGAAAACAGTGATGTGTTTTTGTTGCAATGTTAGTCTTTGATGCTTTTGATCAATTTAATGGATCTGTGCTGAATAAAAAAGTTTTTTTTTATCTTACTGAGCCCAAAGTTTTGAACTGAAGTGTAGAAGAATGAAGTCATTTTTTTTATTCAATCTGACAGTGTTCAGATATTATTACACGGCTCTTTGGAATAACACAAAACTACAGAGCCCTGAAAGAGACATGGTGATGGAAAAAATATGAAATGGGAGGAAAAATATATATTTCTATGTTTTTGCATTCTCTCACAACAGTTTTATGTTCCCATGAGAAACTTTGCTCTCGCTTGCTAAACTTTTGCATTCTCTTGCAAAGAAAGCATTCATTTTTCCTCCCATCTCATATTTTTTTCCATTGCCATGCCGTACAAAAACAGAAATTCATAACCGTATCACAGTGAAAGAATCCTGATATCACTGTCAGGGTTTATTTTAGTGATCATAATGACAAGTTGGATATATATTAACCCTTACATATACTTATACATCTCTCTCTCTCTCTCTCTCTCTCTCTCTCTCTCTCTCTCTGTTTGTTTGTTCAGGTGGGAGTAAAAGGAAACCCCAAGGTTTTAACAGAGGTCTTGATTGTGATGTTATAGTGGCAGAGGTCAGTCATAACCAATATTACTGATAAAGCAGTGATGAATTTAAAGTGCCCCTATTATGCTATTTTACAGGTTCCTAATTTTGTTTTAGAGTCTCCTACAACAGGTTTACATGCATCCAAGGTCAAAAAACACTTTCATTTTCTCATAATATTCATTGCACATCAACTAATTTCTCAAAGATTCAGTCTCTAAATCCCTCGAAAGTCTACTCTGCTCTGATTGGTCAGACGGTCCAGCCTGTTGTGATTGGTCGACCCGCTTACAGCGCATGTCAGAAACTAAACACCCATTATCATATCTGAATATCCGAACAATAACGATGGCGTCGGTTTTTCCGTATCAGTTCCAGTGCGAGTCCTCGTTCTTTTGAAGTGCATCAAAGTGGATTCTCAGCGCTGAAAACAGCGTCTCCTCGAGATGAACAACACGAACCAAAATCTTCCAGTCTCAGCTACAACTACAGTGTTTGAGGGTCAAAGTAGATGTTGTTCACAGGCAGCCAATGAACACCATAGCTGGCATTATGCAAATGTGTTACATTGTTACGTAGGTTTGTAACAGGAAGTGAGACTTGAATTGCTAACGACTCGTTTCAACAGATCAGAATCGATTCTTTCATTTAGGAGACAATAACTTTATTTGTTATAAAGCAATATTACTCACTGCATGAAAGGTAATATTTGAAAAAGCATATTAGGGGCACTTTAAAAGTCTGTGATGATCAGTACACTAAATGATCTGTTTCATCCGTCTACACAAAAGGTCCGCTCCACAAGTCATAAACCAGATGAAATCTATGGAATGATTGAGCGTTTGTCTCCGGGCACAAGAAAGATTGAATTGTTTGGTAGACCACACAATGTGCAGCCCAACTGGTGAGTCAGACATTCAGGAGCTTTCTTGATTTCCAAATCACTTATAAGACAGAGTTTACAGAGTGTTATCAGATGTGCTGTTGTCTTCCTTATTAACTCGTTGTTATCTTTCTCGTTTGTTTTCCAGGGTAACTCTTGGTAATCAGTTGGACGGTATTCACCTTTTAGACCCTGAAGTAGTGGCACGTTTTAAAAAGCGCTACCCCGACGGAGTCATTTGCAAACCTAAAAACATGTGAGGACTGGACTAGTGAGAGAATGTACAGCTGCTGGATGAACTCAACCACAGGATTCAAGACTGAAAGGAACAGACTTTTGTACCACTTTGCTTTTTTCAATAAAAATGCTGAACCACATTTTTTGTTGTCTTTCCTTACAGATTGATTAATCATTTCACAGATAATTCTTTAAAGTCAGTCTTTTCTTCCCTATTGTGACTATATCCAAGTAAATTGTCTTCTTAAACAAGAAAAAATGTAGGACGGGGCTTGATTTTGTCCCTCGGGAATTGATTGGATCGTTGAATCATTGTGGTTTATGATTGGTCGATCTCTTGTGAGTGACAGGTTGCCCTTCCCTCGCGCCAGTAAACGCATCATCAGAGAAGAAATATTGTCGCAAGGAGGGGAAGTTTGATTAAAGATTATGAATTTGAATTGTGGGACTTCAAGACAACTTTTCTAAAAGAATAGCATAAAACAACTTGTTTCTTTTTGACAGATTTATTGTTTTACAATCAATGAAAGAAAAAGTACATGTGATGTTTTTATTCTATTATAATTTAGGTTAGTTGCTGTCTTTTTACTCATTACAATTGTTATTTCTTTAGAAAATGTATTTACACATTGTTTCATACAAAACATACAAAAATATCTTTCATATTAATTGTGACTTCAGAGGTGTAACATGTCTTCTGTTCTTTTTCTGGGTTAGGGTGTACAAATACATACATAACATCTATCAAAAACACAAATGTTAATACGTGCACATGATAAAGTGAAGATGGCCATATGCACATAATCTAAAACCTGTTATTCAAACATGTTGAAACAGAAGCAATGACAAACATCTTCACCATTCACTCGACTGGTTTTATACATGCAATGAGAAAACCTTTTAGAATGCTGAAAATGGAAAAACGTTATAATTATACATTAGTTTTACGTTACATAGAAACAAACATGGGTTTATGACGGGGTCTGTTTCAGAAAGTCCTGAAATCTATACATCATAAAAATGACCAGCTTGTATATAAGGGCTAGAAAATGGAACTTGCATAGAAAGCAAAATAAGCTTTAGAAACCTTTCCGTTTATGTGAAAGAAAGAAAAACATTCAGTTGCTTTTACAGTGCACTGACTTTATAATCAATGAGGCAAAGCGTGGTTAAATTTGACAGGCAAAATAATCGGTAAACTGCTAAACAAATTCATATCTGGCTCAAAACCCTCAATTGCCTTAAGATATCGGAGTCTCCTCTGATAAAACCAACCAGAAGCATCCAGTTCAGATAGTGTAGATGCATATATAGCAGAGATGGTGGAGGGCAGATGCTACAGGCTAAACAAAACAAAAAAGCACTTGGTGATCATGTAAACGCTGCCCCTAAAAATGTGTTTCACAATTTCCCCCTTTACCAAATTACACTCAGCTGTACCGTTACTGTTAGAGAACATCGAACACTTTCTTGACATTGTTACAATGCATACAGCTGACGCTCATGAGTGTCCAAACTCTTATGCTGCTTGTTCCTACTAATGGCTCGTCCTCCAGTTCCCCTCAAACAATCTCCAATGAGGGATTTAAACTGGATTGGGGCGGTAAATCTGGTTTACTTTCAAGGATTCTCCAGGGATCACTTGCAGAAGAAAGTTAGTATGTGGCGTCCACTGCATTGATGTTGCTATCCATCTGGTGCCGAAGCGAGAGCCGAGCCTTGTGGGAAAAATACGCCTGTGGGCAAGTTGGACTGCTGGCGCTGTCCCCTTCACTGCCCCAAGAGGTGGTGGAGGACAACCGAGGCTTCAGCTCTTCACTTGCTACTACTGAAGACATAAGTAGAAATTAAAATAAGTTAGAAAACATGCATGGAATGTAAAGGGTTAATTCACCCAAAAATGAAAATTCTGTCATTAATTCCTCACCTAATGTTGTTCCAAACCTGTAAGATTTCGTTCATCTTCGGAACACAAATGAAGATCTTTTTTGATGAAATCCGAGAGCTTTCTGTCCCTCCATTGACAGCTTCACAACTGACACTTTGATTTTTCAAAATTTCATAAAGAGATCGTAAAACTAATCCACATGATTTGAGCGGTTTAGTACAAATTTTCTGAAGAGACTCGATCACTTTCTATGATGAACATATTTAATTTAGTCTTTTATTCACATATTAACACTGATCAGCGAACATAAACCGAAGCTCAACCGAACCTGCTTGATGCGCGAGAACAAACCTCATTGGTTCTTGCTGAAGCTCAAGCGTGATGCGTAACACCAGAATGAACCTCATTGGTTCTCGCACGTCAAGAAGCGAACATTTTTGAGCTTCCCTTTTCCACAACTGATGTATGAGTTGATGAATGTTTAGATGTGGATAAAAGCCTAAATTAAATCTGTTCATCATATAAAGCGATCGAGTGTCTTCAGAAAATTTGGACTAAACTGCTCAATTCATATCGATTAGTTTTACGATCTCTTTATGAACTTTTGAAGCATAGTTGCGTAGCTGTCAACGGAGGGACAGAAAACTCTCAAATTTCATCAAAAAGATCTTCATTTGTGTTCTGAAGATGAACGAAAGTCTTACGCGTTTGGAACGACATGAGGGTGAGTAATTAATGACAGAATTTTCATTTTTTGGTGAACTATCCCTTTAATCTTTTCTGCAGCAGTTTATTTAATCTACAAAAGAAGCGACATCGCCATCTACCAGGCATTTGAGGTATTATATCCCGTTTACCCAAACGTGTTAACAGGGCTACTCTATGCGAATGTGAGTGCATTAGCAAGTGTTTCATATATCAGATGAGGACATGACTGAAACCGAAACCAGCACGTCCAGTGTAAGTAGGCTCTGACCATTTAATTTTACTGAACATTAATTTATTTATCCGTTATACTGAAGAGACCTTTTCTAAGGATATTGCCCTTTTTGAGTTCTTGCTGAGACTTGAGTGTTTGTAGACGTTTAAGAGGCTTTGTGTCGACCTTGATTTATTGCAACATTGAGGTGTTCACTTTTTTATCGATTTTAGAAAATAAACGTGATTGCTCTCCTCACAAATCAACTGTTTCTTGTTTTCACTGGTGTTGAGAACTAATGCATCTTTGAGCCTACATTCAGTGCGAGTAATAAAATCAGATACCCAAGTCATTTACCCAAGTGACACTGGAATTGGTAACTGAAATTTTCGCTATATTTTTACTTAAGTGTGTTTTTCAGGTTTACACTTCACATTAGAAAACACTGTTTCCACTGCTTGTCTTTTAAGCTACCAGTTTATCATTTGCCCATTCTCAAGTACAATTTGGCATTATGAAGTTTGATAATAATAAATCTCACCGGTCTCAGGAGGGCACTGTCTTTTGCACCTCTCCTTGCAGCGTCTGTAGAAGGGGAAGCACTGCAGCATTTTTACACCCATTTCACCAGCAGGGGACGCTAAAAGACAAGAGAAACACCTGTTAGACAAACCAGTCCTTATCAGCAGACTTCGCCTACTTTATATAAAAACCCTATTAGCGTTTCTTTCTGAACCAGCAGTGGGAAAAAGTAGATTGCAATTTGCCTTTCTTGTACTGTACTGTAAACAGCTGCAGTTTGTTGTGTTTATTAGTTTTCTAAAACTCCCCAGTGACCATGGGTTTTATGCATAATCTCATTACAGCCGTGTGTGCACGCAGACTTCAACTCAAACTCTAATCCCATAGAGCGACGTCATTGGATAGACTGACCGGAGACATCCGATCTAATAAATCCTTGATTGGGAATTATGCGCCAGGTCAAGTTCCCTGATGGAGACGGGTATTTTTGTAACGATGGGCAGTTTGTAAATCACTTTTAAAGGGACAGTTCACCCAAAAATGAAAATCACCCCATGAATTACTCGCCCTCAGGCCATCCTAGGTGTATATGACATTCTTCTTTCAGACGAATACAATCGGAGTTATATTAATAAATGTATGGCTTTTCCAAGCTTTATAATGGCAGGTTCTGTTTTGAATTTATGCATAAACTTAAATACAATATTTTCGACATGATGCACCCTACTGAATATGAGAGTTTACAGAGGGTTTAGTTGTACGGCTCAGTTCACTTTTATCAGCACCTATAGCCAAAGACAAAAACAAACACATCTCAAGAGCTTTATGTGACTGAGTGGCCAATGCATCTCTTATCAGCTTTTTTTCCCATGGTTTTGCATCGCCTTTGGTTTGTAGTATACAGGGTTAATGGTTAATTTTTAATGACTCGGCTTTTACACTTCTTATATGCTCTATGAATTCTGTCTGCTCCAGAAACCAATGTAATAAGGAACATTATAGTGGCCGACCTGCATAATATTCTTGGGTGCAAGTTTGCACAACAACAAAAAAGACATGCTGAATGGGATGTGGGATCACAAACTACAACAGAGCTTGTGTAATAGGTCATTGGATCATAGTTGTCAAGCATCCAATGCAATGCAGGGCAGAAAGATGTTTTCCATCCAGCTGCATGTCTCTCACACAGAAACATAATGAACTAGAGAACGACCGTCACAAAACCATGTCACCACACGCCACAGAAATATGGACGTTTACTGTCATGCATAACTCTGTTCCCACCCAACCCTCCCCTATGATTTATGAGTGGTGAACTCATAAATCAGCCACTGCTAATGTTTGAGTTTGAGTTGATCATTTTGCAGTTTCATATCTTCAGATTTTGATTATTTAAAGAGTCAAAATGATAAGAAAGAATAGTTTGGTTTCACACACACTTCACTCACAGCAAAATGTCTTCTTTTCAAGATACTGCTGATGAAATTATTTGCGTATGGCAAAGTATGTCGAAATAACCTCTTCATAATCTTTTATACCACCTCAGATGGTTTGCATCAAGAACCCAAGAACCTCTGAGCGTTTGTGGAGAACATTTTGTCCAAAAGATTTTCCAATACTGACGCTGAACAGCAAAGGTGAATGTTATTTTTATTCAGTTCCCTTGGTTCCAGTAAAGGCGCACACACACACATACACTTTTCCATTACGTCTCGTGCCAATCATATGATATGCATTTATCCGTAACCATTCCTCTCTTTTCTTTTCTCTTCTCCTCTCAGTCCTTTTCATAACTCACTCAAAACATAATTAATGCGGAAGGGCACGTCGGGGGAATTTCAGGTTTTTTTCTTAGTTCTTTGTGAGTTCATTTTCTGGCAAAATGCATTAGTGACAAGGCCCAGAAAAATGTTTGGTAAAAAAAGTGGGTGAGGAGGCGTAAGAATAGAGAAAATTCTTATTTTTGGAAAGGTTCTTGCCTGGAGACCCAGAAATGACGTAAAACTTGTACAATTTGAAGTTGTTTGCTTGTGACATGGACATGCACTTGTATACATGTCCTACAAAGCAGAAGCAAACACATACACATCCTTATAGGGTGTTTATTCTAGACTTGTGACCTAACATGACGGACCTCTCCATGTCATTCACTAAACATTGCGAGCCATGTGTTTGTGTTTCTGTATGCCTGTGTTTTGTCTCTTATAGGTTAAGTACACTCTGAGGATGCTGCTTAAAATGGTTTGGTAATCTCTAGTTACGACACTTCTTCATTCCTCTTTACCTCCATCTGAGACTCTTTTCTGAGAATGAGACACTTTATGCACACATCCAATTATACACCCTCAGAAACAAACCAAGGCTGTCAGTCTCATCTCTCATTGATTTAGAGCACAACAGCATCGCAATACTCAGCAATCGCAGAGTATTCTCGGAATTGCGTAGAATTCCAGAGGTTTATTTGAATGCCTTTTTTTAATTATTACAACCACATATTGCCTTTTGGTTCTTCTTTACTGTGATGGTCCACTTTAGAAAATCTAGTAACTATGAAACTACATATAACTCTCATTAGAGTATTAGTAGACTGGTAGTGGTCTGTAAGGTTAGGGTTAGAAGAATAAGTTGACATGTATTTGCAAAGTTACTTATAGTCAGTATAATGTCTGTTGGTGAAGCATAAAATAAAGTGTTAGCAGATATTAAGTACACAGTCTACTAATAATAATTAGAGCTAGTTAACATGTTGTTGCAAAGTTACTTAGTTACTTAGTAGAATGTCTAAAGTGGACCATCGAAATAAAGTGTTATCTGCCTTTTTTCTCACCAAGCTTGTGTGTTCATTAAAGTTTTTCCTCAAGGTTAAAGAAGAAAAGGATAACAAGTGCATTCACACTTATTTAAAATCCCACCACAGGTTTACACATATTAATACTGCAATTTAGTTGTACTTTTTACAGACTTTTTAATATTGGGATGGTTCCATGACGAACCTTCAACATTCATGGGCTCTTTCCAGTGCACAAAGGGTTATTTATAGAGGAAAAGGGTTCTTTAGATTTTTTAAAAATGTTCTTCACACTATAAGATATATTTTAAGAACTGATCCCTAATTAATTGGGGAACCAAAAATGGTAAAACATTTTTTTTAAATATATAAAATAGGGGTTTAAGACTTGATTGAATGCAATTGCTGTGATTAAGGTTCTTGCCATGCAGGATCATCATACATTTGGGTGAAGGATCTTAATTTTCTTATTTAATTTTCTGATTTTGATTTCTGTCAACCCCCACACTCTTAAAAATAAAGGTTCTTTATTGGCGTTGGTGGTTTCATGAAGAACTTTAACATTCCACAAAAGGTTTTTTATAGTGAGAAACGGTTCTTTAGATTATTAAAATGTTCTTCACAATCATAAAAACGTGGTTCTTTTTAGAAGGTTTCACTAAAAGGTTCTTGTAGAACCGAAAATGGTTCTTGGCATCACTGCTAAACCCCCCTTTTGGGACCTTTATTTTTAATAGTGCACCCCACCCCCCGCGTGCCCGCGTGCCCGCGCACACGCGCTTTCCCATTGAGTATTTTTGTGTGTATGTGCAGTACGTGACGCTCGGCTCGGGCACGCGGTGGTCCACTCGGGCGATGGGGGAGATGGGACTGTGTAGGCGAAAGCATATCAATCATTAATTATTAAAGAATGTTTACAAAATCTCAAATGATTTCCATATGCAAACATCAAGGCTATTCTTGGTCCAGACGCATCATTCGCTGAAAAGTAAGCTACGTTACATAAAATCTCATTGCAAGAGATCAGCCAGAGTTCAGGAGAAAAGTAAATCTCTTTAAGCGAAAAGTAAGATAGGACTACCCGAGCACCTTCTTTGCTGTTATGTAGTGTGCCAAGTGATGAATAAACGTCTAACGAGCAAATATAATGCTGTCTGAATTTCAGACAGCATTATATTTGCTCGTTAGACGAGAATGACAAAGAGTTCGTGGATTGATTTATTGTTTTAATAATGAATTCACCCTCAGGGAATTCAACCTGTCAGATTTTCTGTGGTATACGATAAAATGAATCTTTTTTATAAGCTATAGGTCTACTGTTAAAAATAAATAGAAGCTGTGATTGCCAAAACTGTCTTGTAAACGATTTATTTTGGTTCACGTAAATAAAATAGATGATCAAATATAAGGTCACGTGATGAATGAATAGACCTATTAATCAAAATTAGACTTTCTACGCAATAATAAACATGGGAAATGCAGTGTTACCTACAAAGACAAAGCAAAGCAGTAGCCTACCTAAACAACATCAAATGTAGCACACTGTAGATTAATAATTATAAAAATAAACAGCTTTCATTTTAAAATAGGCTACAAAGTGTAATACAAAGTGTGATTTTGTAAACACACTTTTAAAAATGTTACTGTAAAAGTGTATTCTTAATTGTCGAAAGCAATGTATATTATTAGGCTTACTGCACATTACAAGTAGTTTAAATTATGGTTATTGTCTGTTAAATTGAATATAGCTAGCCTATACATTTAAACTAATTACAGGCCAGGCTTTTACGTTGTTAAATTCCTTTAAAATGACATAGCCTACCTGCAGTCCCTGAAGCAAGTCTGACAGTATTGTGAGACTGACACTCCCACTTTTGACACACACCTTCAGTGTGTCTGTGTTTACCCTTATAAGACTGCGAATTTACTTTGGAATTTGTACGCTATTTCGGTGTTTTTAAAATAATGTTAATATAAAATAACGTAATCAACTGGACTCACCGATTGGTTCTTGCAGGAACTTTGTCACTGTCACGCAGACAAATCTTCAAATTCCAAGTGACTTTCGATAGTTCTCCAACTCGCTGACAGTTCACTGCCGATGGCAGAACCCGTTCAGTATGACAACATGGAAAGCTTTTAGTTCTGAGCACACCGAACGTTCAGCTTTAAATAGCTTATCTGAACAGCACGCCCTGCCTCCTCCTCCTCCTCCTCCTCCTCCTCTTTCACTCAGTTTGCTATAGTGTGCTGACAGGTCTCAGTAACGCATGGGGAAACATTCTCACTATTCAGGATCGATTCATGAAACTAAATAGAGGTTTCAAACGTGCAAGGACTTGAGTTTCTTGAGTTTTGGCTTTGAGTGTTGCTGGTAAATTGCAAATGCTATATATTTTTCAACCACATGCATGATTAATTTAATTAGTGGACATGTAAAGAAATACAAACCCAAATGATAGCAATTATAGATGGGATTATAGTTCTTTTGAATATCCTTTGTGTGCTGTAGTGACACTTCACACATTCATGCATTCTTAGAAGTCATTGAGAGAATATTCACCTCCCCTCGTTTTTCTCTCATACTGTAGCCTATACTTTAAATGTTGTAATGCACAAACTGCCCTCACAGCCATTATGATGTTTTAGTGTTTTGGATTTATAATCATTTTTGAATTGTTTAGACATTTTTTTTTACAAACATCTTAGATCTAACTCTTGGCCATTTTTATTTTTAACTACACGATTAGGCATCAGTGCTCTTAAATTCAGACACCCAGCATCATTGAACACTCCGAATCTAAATCTAATTTAAATCACAGTAAAAAACGAAGTGTCAAATTAACACTTAAAATGTTAATTTTAACATTATACTTCGGATCATATATGGACCCAATCTATATAGGCTATAGTATAGCATGCAAAATTCTTATGAGTTAAAAAAGCTCATCTTTACACTTTCAAGAAACGCATACCAGCAACACCAGCATACCGGGAAATGTGTATTTACGCCCTTATTCGTTTTGACAGCCTGTTTGCTGTTTTCACCAGTGGAAATTTACAGAGGCCAATTCCAAAGGAGAAACGGATTAGAATTCTGAACAGCAAGTCTGCTGCACAATCTGGGTTGAAGGCCAAGGCCCCCCATTGATGGTCATTAGTATTGTGTGACTTGGTACCATTAGCATTAATCTGTTTGCCACTGATCAGAGAGCAGTCTGAGTTTGTCCTATAGCTCTGAAGGCGTTAGTTTGGAGGCTGACTCAGGAACAGTGTTAAAAGGGTAAATAAACCCTGAGATTTTCTTTGAATTCTCATTGTGTAACGTCCCACTCGGACAGCAGGAAATTGTTTTATGAGTTGTGGTGGATTTTATTTCTTCGGTTCATTAGCTGAGGTCTGATTTGCACTCTGAACTCAATCCCCTTTAGAACACACTCCAAAAAAAAACAAGCAATTAAAATTCTCTTTGTTTTTGACTTGGCCCCAAAAAAATGTTCTCTCTGAATGAAGCCAATTTTATGTTCCATATTTAATCTTCTCTCTCTCTCTCTCTCTCTCTCTCTCTCTCTCTCTCTCTCTCTCTCTCTCTCTCCTTCCTCGTCTCACCTGTTTCTCCTGTTTAACTCCTCCCCTTTTCCCCTAGCTTTGACAAGGAAGGTGCGTGAAGAAGAATTTTGCAGATCTGAACTGAAGCATTTTCAATGACTGACACACATAAGCATTCAAAGTATGCGACATCTCAATGACTGACACACATAAGCATTCAAAGTATGCGCACATCAAAAAAAAAACCTTAGGCAGGTGCGCGATCAAAAAAGCACTAGAGTGACCAAAAATGGGCACACTGTCACTGCTGCTTCCAAAACTCAGTTTATTAAAATGTGCAACGTTTCGACCCGACACATATATAAGCCAGTGTCTGGAAGAGTGGGATAAATCACTCATTAGTTTTCATTTTAAGCTTTTATATAACAAAGTACCCAGATCCAGATGAAAACTGATTTCAGACCTGCATGGAATAAGGTTTTAACAAACTGAGAATTTAAATAATTTCTGTTATATTAGGCTATACTGACTCTCTCCCTCCTCACTTTTAAAACCAAATATCCTTTTATACCTTTGTTAAAATGGTTGTTCATTTGAAAAAGGGCGTCAAGCACCTGCACACCTACAAAAATGCTTGGCTTATGCATCCTAAACCCTCTATGAAAACCTTGCTCCCACAAGTAAAGAACATGTTTAAACTGGGATTTGACTGATACCTCATGAGTGATTCTTTGGCCCTCATACAGGCTGTTTAATGAAATGGTGTTGTTGAGGTCAGATATCACAGGCTAGGAATAGCAACGTGCAAACTATCACAGAAGTGAGATGAAACAATCAAGGTCACAATTACAGACAGCAGTGCATTATATCATGCACGCATGGGGCAAGCAAAGAAACTCTTCCTGTTTATGTAAATTAATTATGGATTACAACTTTTAACATTTGATTCTTATAATCTGTTATTTGCTGAAAGCATTATTTTCTATAATTAAGTATTACAGTAAATAATTAAGATTCATTATTAATGGTTGGGGGAAAGAAAAATGTGCCATATATTCTAACTATGTCATATTTTCCACGAATACAGCTGTGTATGTTGATTGATGGAGTGCATTAGTTTTGCTTCACCAGATTCACTTTGCATAAGCTTTAAACACTTCACATTATTTAATGGATTGTCGATTGTCTGGTACTGGACATACCAAGAGCACCATATTTTTAATCAGTGATTGTGTGATCTACAGATTTTTTTGTTGCTCCACTCACATGGATTTTCCATGGTGTTTCCCCCTTTATTGTTGATTGATGGTGTAGCCAAATCTAATCAGCTCTCTTTGTTCTGTGTGGCATTGAGAGAAGATTAATTACTTAGATCAATGCCATCAAGTGTAGTACAGGAATAGAGCAACAAGATGTATCTTTATTCAGTGGAAAGAATCACTGATACTGTAGATACTCGCTTTCAAAATACCATGACGGGTAAACAAGCGATAGTAAACAAAAAAGAAAAAATTGTGCTTGAGTTTTGTAGGAAAGCACAAGCATTTCACAAAAGTGTGAATATAACAGAATGACAAAAACCTGCAGAAACCTAAAAACAAATGAAACGCCTGACGGTTGTCTTTGAGTTGGCACATACACACTCTCAGAGGAAGATGAGTGATTTCATGAGTGTTTACTCTCTCCTGCAGAGCTTACACACGCATGCTGTTGCCCATCTCTGACTGACGGCAGAAGGTCTGGACTCCATCGCAGCTTTCATTGGCCAAGGGGCCAGAGGCCGTCTGACTGACACGTAAAGCAACCAATCACAGTTTTTGTTGTCGGCGTCATGTTTAGAGGCGTAACGTCGATGTCCCTAACAGACCAGTGTGTAAAACTCTTAGACGTGTTTTAAAGAGTCTATGCTGCGAACTTCACATACTTCACATACTATTCAAAATCCAGCATTTAGTTGTATTTTAGTAGCATTTGGTTGTAAACACGACGGCGTTCTTCTTCCATGAGTGGGTTTGGCTTCCCAGCATCTATGTTTCCAGGAGGACCGTTAAGACCGCGACACACACGTCTCCCAGACATCCTGAAGAATTCAACCAATCAGATGACGACTTCGAAACTCCTGAAGTGTTTCCAGTTTTGTGTGCCTTATGCATTCAGCCAACGGTCCGTGGGCGTGACGTCTGAGGCTGAGAGCTGTTGCATGGCTTCAGTGCACAGAATATCTGCCCTAATCCAGCTCAGATCGCTTTTGACCAGTTTTCCCACCCTGTTCCAACTAAAATATCCCCTCCCCAAACCTGCCCCTCCAATTTTTTTCTTTGCATGTCAACAATCCACCTCCCCTCCACACATCATTCCCTGGGGCGTGTCTGAGCTCACAAGTCAGCGTCAAATTCCTAAATTCACATATCCAATAACACAGATGTTACTTGTCATTTTAGTTAATGAGTCATACTGAGAAAAACATGCATTGATCCATCAGGATTGCGATCCAAGTTTGTGCATGTATGTTGCATTCTTAGAGACATACTAAGACAAATCCTCTTTAATGTCATCAGGATTAATGGAGTAAATGGAAATACGATGTAATGAACAGAATGTTGTCTGAATTTAAATGTAACTTTTTTTGTTCAAAATTCAAATGAAGTCAATACATCATAAATTCTTCTTCCAAAACATGTTGTTGTCCTACCCTGATTCACTATGGTGAGCCTATTATAATTGTTCATATTTTAGACCATGTCGGGATGGTTTTCGCGGGAAAATGCGTACATACGTCACTCGCCCGTGAGTCTTTGTCACATCCGTAAATAGAGAGAAGTTGCTCAGGCTACTTTGACGAGTGTTGGTGTGGGAGTGACAGAGGTTAGTTTCCCAACGAGTGAGAAAAGTTGACATGGAGAAGTTAAATCTCGAGCTCGAAGAATCATAAAACAAGAATCAACATTGACTTGGCTTTTCGGAGATGGCAAGAACTGAAGGATTTGAAATGTTGTAAAAGCGACGCAGAGATGATGGTGTTTTTATTACTCAACAGGGGAGTAAGGTATTTTATTGAACAGATAAATTGCCATTTGTAGCGCTCTAATAGAGTTAATTATAAAGCATTATCTATTGTGAAGGCTCATTTCATTATGATTGTTGTAACGCTGGCCTGGAATTTATTTTCAAGGAAGTACCGTGTGTATTAACGGGTAAAGATACAGTAATAACTTCAGCTAGTCAGCTTGAGATCCTTAGTCTATCCTTTTCCTAATCTGGTTATATCTCTTAAAACTATAGTGAATGTTTTAGAGCAGTATAATCATATTCATCCGCACAGACACACAGAGATGAAGCACAACCAAAACAATGTCCCTCTGCAAAATGCATGCAGTTTTGTTTTTTAACCGCTAGAGGGCCAAAAGTTACATAGTGTACTTTATTGAATTCCATAACATCGGTTCACAAGCTCTGATCCAGCGCTTTTCTGGTCTGCTATTGTCTGGGCCCATTGTTGAGGTTGATGAGTGTTTTGTGTCTGTTCTCTGTGTCTAATTGGTGGACGGTCATTGAATTAGTCTGGATGGGTCCGTGACAAAGCTTTTAGTACAACCGCTTCTTTCCCTTTTTTGTCTAATTATATGTGAAACAAAAATGTCATGCAGTTAGGGCTGTGTCTGAGTGTGCATGTGTGTGTGTGTGTGTGTGTGTGTGTGTGTGTGTGTGTGTGTGTGTGTTTACATGCATGATCTCTGTGGCCATAAGAACAGAACATCCTTTCCTGGAACACTCTGGCTGGTTTGAACAGGTTGTCTATACATTAAGCTGACGTAGTAATGTGTACTAGGACATGCTGTGCCTCTCCCCCTTGTGGCTGAGACATGTATAGTATGTTTACATCAAATCTGTAAGCTGGTTTTGAGATTCTCCAGCCTTTATCCTATCTTGGGCTTCAAATGGGTGTTTGTGCAGCTATAGGATTACGTGGAAATTAGAGTGGAGGACTGCTGTGGTTACAACGTGAACACAGGGTCTATAGACTTTATATGCATATGCAAATAACAGTAGACATTGCTGAGCGCTGTGAAAGAAGCTCACGCTCTTTTTGAGAATGGCCCAACATTCCCTGGTTTCAATGTATGAATGTTGTCTCAGCTGCAAATCTGGCCTTCACCAACAGGGGGGTTTGACCCACAGTTTTTGCTGTGCTGCAAGATCCGGTTTGATCCGGTGTCGCAATAGGGTAACAACAGTGAAAGCAGTGATTTTAGAGAATGGCACAGATGTTGAGATGGGAAGCAAATTGAACATGTTGGCTTTATCAAAGCATTTAAAAAGCAAATGGGAAAACAGCCAACACATGCTGTCAAGAGTCTCAACCCAAATGCAATGGAAACAAACTTGATTCCTCCTGCCAAATATACCAGAAAAAGAAAACACTCATGGGTATTTTTGTAACCTGTAAAATAAATCTTATTCTCATGCAATCTGATGCCAAGTCTAAAGATAGACATTGCTTATTTTAAGTTAATAATTTATGCCACCAAACTAAGTTTTATGGGTCATGAGTGAAGCATAGTACATTTCAGAAAATCATGTTTATTGTGAAAGACAGTTGCTTTGGATCATCAGGACCTGATTTGTTATCCAAAATGCATACGTTTTTATTAAAAAAAATTCCACACAATTTCTATCAAAATTATGGTAGTTTTGAGCTTGATATTTTAAATATCAACAAAACCAATAAACCAATAAAATTTGCTCATTTCAACCCAAGAAATAGAGAAAATAATCCATTTAAAAGAGACATCATTAGCAATCATACAGGCCTTCATTCAGTAAAAGATGCCATTAAACAAATATTTAAAATATACCCTCTTGTTGTTCAATTTGGAGATTCAGTGTGAAATCATGTAATGCAATAAAATATATATATTACAAATGTTAATGTGAGGTGCGATTAATTACAGAAAACGTGTGATTAATTCGTTTTTTTTAATTGATTGACAGTTATAATTTACTGCTACAATAGTACTAGAAAAATACAGAATAAAGTTAAAATAAGGTTAAATTTACACATCACAACAACCCTTTTTAGTGATGCTTATTACAGTTTTTATAAGCAGTCTGTGTGAAAGCTCTTGTCCTGTTATTCCAGATCAAGATCGTTGTTTTGTTTATTGATGTAGTTATTTCCCTCCTCGGCAGATCTCACAGACCTCCTTCATCCTGTTGCATACAGAGAAAAGAGATCAGTCTCAAAGCCCAATTATATGAAAAACACATCTAATTATTTCAGTGTTGAAGAGGTCATTATTTCAGAGTCTTAAAGGTTTGGATTTGTCTGTTTTTGATTGACCTCAAAGACTAAAATGGTAACCGGTTGTAATCAGTGTTGGGGGGTAACACGAGTTATGTAATCAGATTACTTTTTTTCAAGTAACTAGAAAATAACTCATTACTCAAACTGTATATTACATACATTTATCTGAGTTACTTTTTCAAATGAGTAATGCAAGTTACTTTGTTTTCCCATGTAATGACTGACAGCTCTCCTGTACATGTTGAGTGAAATCATGAGGCGTTGTGTGTGAACATGATGGTTACTGTACGTTCTAGACTAAATGTGAGCATTTACTCATCTCACTTGCACAAAAATAGATTCAGTATTCCTCAAAATTAATAAAAAAAGTGAAGTGCAAACTCCGAATATTACACAAACCTGCAATAATTAAATATGTTAAATGAAACATATACTTTATGAATTCAATCTCACTTTAATGTCTTTGCTGCTGACATTCGATTGACGTTAAAGACCCTTTACATTTGCCAAAAATGTCACTTTTGTTACTTTTTCTCACCAGTCCAGTGGAGAAAAAGTAGTGCAAAAGTAACGTAACAATTACTTTCCATAAAAAGTAACTTAAAAACAGTGTTACTTTAAAGGGAGTTGTAACGCATTACTTTTAAAAGTAACTTTCCCCAACACTGGTTATAATACTGGTTATATTATAATAATTTTAATAATTCCTGTAAAAAAAAAGTGTTTCTCTATTAAATGTCAATGTAGTTTTTGCTCAAGAAATTACATTCTGTTTAGGTTTTTTTTTTTTTTTTATGTTAATGTAAATGCTTTTTCAATGTTTATGTAAAATGTACCGATTTTCTTTTTCGGCAGTCTCCACAGAGGCAGCCCACGCATCCGTTCACGACCTGAATGACACAGAGTATCATCTGTAGCAGAGCCAGACCCAGAAGTATGGAGAACAGCACAATGTGCCAGAGAACCATATTCTCGGGAAACACACATTTGGACCATTGAGTTTCATCCGCCAGGTAACTGCTTTGTTACTGTTACAGCGAGACGGAAAGAAGAGAGAAGGAGCTTTAGATGGAGTGCAGGAGAAGGGCCTCATCTAGTGGACACACAATCAACTGCAATTTTGACATTAAATTCACATTAAACGTGCTGACTGTAGTATTATAATTACAACTCCATTGCATTCCTTTGATTTTTCTTTTAGGTTTTAAGTGTTCTTACTCTGTTTTTTTCTCAAAGGGATATTCCCAATTTCCGCCCAACACTCTGCATTTTGGCCCAACAGCCAGTGCTGCAATGGCAACACAACCACAGTAGACCGACCCAATAATGCCAAATACAGACGAGAAAACAGAATTCAGCATCTGTACAAAACAAAAACAGCATGAAATGGTGAACAATCAAAATAGCCTTATTATGCTGGAAATATTTTCACATTGTACATCTCCTCTATAGTGAGTTTCTTGTTGTGAATGAGTCAAGTCACCTTTATTTATATAGCGCTTTTTACAATACAGATTGTTTCAAAGCAGCTTTACAGAGATAACAGGAAAATAATGCAACAAAGTTTGCGTCTAGAAGAAAATAGCGTCATAGTCCAGCTAAGTAAGTTCAGTGATGGTTAAGTTCAGTTCTCATATAATGGTGTCAATGCAGGCAGATCAATAATATTGATAGTGATTTTACATATTTTACTCACACGGCAACGGTTTCCACAGCAACCTGCCCCACAGCAGCCTTTGCCCCCGGCTCTGATGGCGGAGCAGCTTGGACACATCATCTGATGAATGAAAGTGAGTGGAAATTTCCTTATCATTAACTGTGATGTCAAGGTCAGAAGATTAGCTGTAAAGCCGTTTTAAAGAGTGTTTGTATCTCTTAATGATACAATTATCATATCTTAGTGCTGCATACTTAATTAAATGTATCATCAGCTCATTCTGGCTTAAATATAATATAATATATACACTGTAAAAAAAAATTACATCCCCAAGTCAAAAATTTCTAGTTCTACATTTTTCAATTAGTCTGACGTATTATTTCTCATGAGCCAATGTTAACAGACTATTGCAACAAGAATTGCACTTAGATGTGACCAGTCACTAGAAAATTTTGACTTGGAGAGGTTAGACATGTTTTAGACAACTTAATTTGATCTTTGAAATAAGTACCTTGAAGAACCTTTACCATGCATTGAATCTTTGCATTGCACCAAAGGTTCTTTACAGAAAAGGGTTCTTTTGATTATTAAAATCTTACAAGAAAAGGTCACAGGCTCATGCTCTGTGCAAATACAAATATTACAGAAAACATGGAGTGAGTTTGAAATGTAATTTAGTGCATTTTGTGGGGAAAACACTTAAACTATTAAAAATAAAGGTTCCAAAATGGGGGTTTCACAGCGATGTCATAGAAGAGCAATTTTGGGTGAACTGTTCTTAAAGAGACAGTACACCCCCAAAAAAAAAAAAATATCTGTCATCATTTACTCACCCACTATTGACTTCCATAGTATGAAGAAAAAAAGAAATCAATAGGGGCCAGCAACTGTTTGGTTACCATCATTCTTCATAATATATTCTTTCGTGTTCAACAGAACAAAGAAACGCATACAGGTTTAGAACACTTGACGGTGAACAAATAATGACAGTCTCTTTATTTTTGGACGAACTGTCCCTTTAAGAACTATTCACCCAAAATTGCTCTTCTATGACATTGCAGAGAAAACTCCATTTTGAAACCTTTATTTTTAAGAGTTTAAGTGTGTTCTCACACCAAAATGCACTAACTTACACATCAATCCCAATTTTTCTGTAACATTTCTATCTGCACACAGCATGATCCTGTGTAAATGCAGTTATTGCTTGATTGATGTGAACAGTGTGTGTAACTTTACTCCGGATTAATCCATTATGGTCATATCCTGGATGTTACAAAGTCAATAAACCAATTTTTCAGGGTGTGAGCAGTGAAGCTCTGCATGCGTAATAGGCTCTTGTTTCTAATAATAGTACTTAATCGCCACATCCTTGTTCCTCAAATCGAAGGTTCCTTTATTCAGATACATCCCCTAACTACAGTGCAGTTTCTTATAATAACACCCAAATGATTCAACAATTCTCTTTATCGATTGTTATGGCAAAGAAAATGGCACACTGTAAAAAAAATTGCAACTTAAAATCCAGCATTGTTTCAACTTTAAAAAGTATGTGTTCATGCTTGACTTAAAATATTAAGTTTAGTTAACTTTAGTTAAGTTGGATATTTAAGTTATCTCAACAAATTTTAAGTTCTTATAACTAAATCGCAGCCACATGTTTTACAGTGTACGCACAGAGGCCTGTAGTCAGTGTGTTTGATGAATCTGATGTCCTGTCTAAAACATAGGTTGGAATTTAGGTTGAGTGGGACACATTTTGCCATTGAGATGAAAAAGTGTCCCAATCAACCTGAATTCACCATAAGTCAGTTCTATTCATTTAACTAAGTTCCTATAAATTCCAAATTAGTTTTCTCAGGAAAAAGCCAAGTTCAATCAACACATGAACATATGAACATCAAATCCAGAAAGACTGAATACTCACAAATAGTCCTCCACCAAGAACACCTCCCATAAGCCAGACCTGCAGGGAAATCTCGTCAGATTTAGGTTTTCCCCATTAGGGAAGAATAAAAGTATATTGGCTATTATACACAAAAAAGCCGAGGGTAGAAGCATTAGCCCCACTAACCGCGCACACTTTCCAGTACACATTGTGATGAATCTGTATTAAAATTCAAAATCAAGAGAAATTGTCAAAGGTTGTGTTGTTCTCAGCGCGGCTCAGACTCTGACTGATACCACCGAATGCCCTTTGAGACTTGACACTATTTACAGTGCTTTTATCAGTGCCATTTATGGTCTGTTAGCACAAAAGTGGGCAGTGGATGAAGTTTCTGCTTTATAGATCATTACTGTCTAACGTGTAGTGATAAGTGGCTTGAGTCTGGTTGATCAATGTGAGGACAAGAGTTACAGTAAAGCCATGACAGAACAACAAGGCCCTGTTTTACAGCCTATTTCATAACATCTTGTGTTATAAATGGCACTATATGACCACATTTATTGGGTTATTGTAAGGCCAGTGATATTTCTACTTCTAGTAACGTCATTTCTCCTTCATTCTCCAGCATGATTAAAACGTTTAAATAAATAAATTAACTGTTTGTTGGAATAACAGTTGTTTTTAGAGATGTTCTTTACCCTTAAAGGTTGTATAACCAGTATAATATTTGTATAAAATATATACCAAATAATATTTTCTTTTCAGACAAGTTGCATGGAATATTAATATAACAGAAAAACTGTCACACTGATAAGACAAGTCTGTCTTCAGTTATAATAACTAAAGCACATTGGTTTGGGTCAAAGACAATAGCTGGGTTTCCATCCAAATGTGAAGCAAATCTTTTCAAAGTTCGCAAAAAACAAAAAAATTAGGTGTATTTCCATCAAGTTCGAGCGGATGATGGTGGTATCAGTAACAAGTAACCAACAGTAAATAAAACACCATCAGCGGAAACAGCTGATTAGTCGCGTACAGTGTTCGTTAGTGTTTGCTACATCAGAATTTATTCGGCAAATGCGTTTCCATCTCCCATTATTCGAATTAACTTTTTCGCACATGTCAAAACCACCTCAATAAGATTTTTTTTTGTTGAAATTTGCCATTTCCACCACAAGTTTCTGATGCGTTACTTCAAAATGTGCATAAGGGTAATGGAAACATGCCCTGCGTCCCATTGTGCATACTATCCACCCTATCTGCCTCAATAGTATTGACAATTACTAATGTCACATACTATTTAGGATGGATAGTATGCACATTGGGACGCAGGCATGGCTTATGCCCACTCAGAAGGTGTAAAAGAAAGTGATAATGTGAAAGTGACGTGTATTAATGTGGGTTTGAAAGTAGAACAGTATTTAAATGACGATATTAAAGTTTTCGTCTGAGAAAGAATGTGAACGCAGTGCTAAAGAAAGTGAAAAGAACGTGTGAGTAAATGAGGGAGAAAAGAAAGTTAAAGGAAAGTTGATAGATGGAAGTCGTAAGAAGATTGAAGGTTAAAGAAGGTTGAAAGATTTAAGTCTTAAGGGAATCCTTTGAAGGAAAGATCTATAATAATATTCTTTTTTTTTATTTTTAAAAGTACTGTATTTTATTTTATTTTTCTAAACTGTTTTAATTATTCTTATTTCTTTTTATTATTTTAATTTCTTCTATGTAAAGCACTTTGAATTGCCATTGTGTATGAAATGTGCTATATAAATAAACTTGCCTTGCCTTGCCTTATGTTGTGGTCACTGAATGAAGCCCCGCCCCTTTTCAGTGCTGCAGTCATTGTGTTCTGTCTTCATGTTTGTATTTCCACAGCATGAAGGTAAGATCTTACGGATTTAAGCCCAATTTATACTTCTGCGTTGAACTCACGCGGCGCCGTAGCTACGTTGTAGGCTGTGTGTAGCACGCGTAGCCTGTGCGCACTCTGAGGTGCACCTCTCCAAAAATTTAACAACGCATCAATTCTACGTTGACTGCAAGCCTATGATTGGTCTGAACCAGATCTAGAACCCCTCCATCAGGTTTCACATAACCTCTACATGTGTAATTGCAAGTCAACGCGGACAACGACGCAGAAGTATTGATGAAACTTACGTGTAGCCTACAGCATAGAGGTGACTCCGTTGGTCCGACACAAAAGTATAAATCAGCCTTTATGAATGAACCGCTCGTTTTAAAATCTCCCGTCTTCTACTGACATGTGTTACGAGATCTGTTTCAAACATTATGCTCATGATAACTTTCGTTAACTCTAATAAGTAGCCTAAATCTGATTCACCAGCTAATTAGGCTACTCCTCGACAGCAACACCATAGAAATATAAAAAAGAAAGTTCAAAGACAGAATTCTAAGATGGCTGCGAGTGGTGCATAAGGTCTACTGACAAATCGCTAGCGAGCGCAAACATCAACATGTTGATTCTACAATAGGCTAATAATATTTTTATTCTACATTTTTTTTCTGGGCTGGTTAATTGATAAACATTACATAAAATATTGTTTAATAACATAACAGTAAGCTACACCATCTTTTGGGTTCTAAAGTAAGTGGAAACTGGACATACTTGACCTTACTGGTCGCGTTAACGTTACATATCACGTAAATTTGTAACGCGTCATTATGGGGCGCACCTGAGCATCGGACGTGTAGTTTAACAAGTGTTACAGCTCGGGATGGAAGCAAGGTGAGTAATTTAAAACATCTTGTTTAACATTAATCGAGATCAAATGTTATTTGACATGTTTTGTTAAAGTTGTCGACGGTTTGTTCTTAATCGGTTGTTTTTGGCGTTGCTAATTGCTATTTAAATTTCACATGTAATGCTGTCCAGTTAACATAGGCCTAACATGTTAACTGGATAGCGTTACATGTGAAATGCAACATATAATACACGTTGTTTCAACTTTAAAAACGAAACGTTACGTATTTACATCGGGATGTTGTCTTAATTATTGCGTTATTTGAGATAAAATATAGCCTATGGGTTGATGTATGTAACATGGCCTGCGGGTCCGATTATAATTAGTCGGCTAGCGTCGATGATTAGGCCCATAACATTCTGTGCGAGGAAAACATACAGTTAAGTTACTTTTCTGAATATTCTGACTTAAAGTGTAAAAGTTGTTGAAGGGGCTGGCTGTGTGCATGTAACGTGAATGTTTGCAATGTTTATTGATGCCATGTCAAAACGGTTGGAGGGGGGGAAATGTGCCTCGTTTATCATCAGAAAAAAAAGTCACGATGTCTGTTCTTATTTAGTTAACTTAGTTATAGCTTGTTGTGTACAAAGGTTTTCTCCTTTCAAAGTAGTATTAATGTTATGTGTTTATGCATGGGTTTCATAGTATAGGCAGGCCTACGTGTCAATGAGGAGCTATTGGGAAGGCAGTTGCATTTCTTAATTTGTCCACTGGGGGGGCAGACCGTAACTGCAGGCAATGTTTTACATTAACTTTATAGATTCTGGGAATTTTACCTCTGCTGTCATTGTCTTAAGTTTAGGTATTTTCATCTCCATTTGATACGTTTGCGATTCATTTAAAAAAAACTCCGGGAATTATCCATTATCAAAGCGCTCAAGTATCCAGGTTTCTGACTGGAGAACTAGTACCTCATTAGCATGTCCGCTCGTCCTTCTTGTCTCATTGAAGAAACTATCATTATGTTGTAACTACGTGATATGATCAAGTGTTTATATAATAACTGTGTACTCTTTTATATTTTGGACACAAATGCGTTTAGAATTTAATTATATAAATACTCACCGTCGTCATGTTTGCTGTTTCAAAGAATCTGCTTGCTACTGGTGACCTATTGTGGGTATCGCTTCTCGGCCTTTTGGCTAAGATCAAGTGTAGTATCTGTTCTTATCAGTTTAATATCTGATACGTGCCCTACCCGGGCACCATATATTAAATTGATTTTTGGATCAGGGAGATGGAATAGGGGCTTGCTCCGTCCACTCCACGCATCGACCCGGTATTGCAGTACTTCCGGGAACGGTGCACCCCCCTAAAGCGGTGAAAAGACAGAGTATATGTGTTCAAATAATTAAATATGTAGTTTATTACAGTGAGGTTGTAGTAGTACTATTTGTGATTGATAATATGCATGGATCAATTTTGTTATTATGTTACGTGGTTGAATTTGTTGAAACGAAACTTATCAAAACTTTGAATCAATTGAACCGGTTCGCTAAATGATTCACTGATTTTAATATAAACATTGGAAACGCCACACGCTGGTTCTTTCTGTATCTGGCTTGTATTTCTTTGAATAATGTTGCATTTTATCACTTCGCAAGATACTGCCGCTAGGAAGAGTCGATTGTTGTCTCTCCTGTTAGTCGTTTTGAGTAATGTGTCTGCTAAATGAGTGTAGTTGTGCAAACAACAATGCTTTTTTTAGTGGCCGTGTGTGTGAGCAACCAGGAAGAGACGTCTGCTTGTCACGTGCTTCTGCAAGCGAGTCCTTTAAAGGGACCGTTCACCCAAAACATTCTGTCATGTTTGTTTGTTGGGAAGTTCAGGTTTTATCAATACAATTTTTCATTATACTTTGAAGTTAGTAAGTCATGCACACAATGCCCAGATCAGTTGTAGTTCAATTCGTGTGAATATATATGATGATGGACAAAGCTGAGCTACAATCACTTCATATAGAACTTTCACTTCACAAAAATCAGACTAGTACATTTTTATTCAGACTTAAAGGGTTAATTCTCCCAAACATAGAAGATTCTGTCATTAATTACTCACCCTCATGTCATTCCAAACCCGTAGGACTTTCGTTCATCTTCGAAACACAAATGAAGATCTTATTGATTAAATCTGAGAGATTTCTGTCCCTCCATTGACAGCTACACAACTGACACTTTGATGCTTCAAAAAGTTCATAAAGAGATCGTAAAACTAATCCACATGAATTGAGCGGTTTAGTCCAAATTTTCTCGAGAGACTTGATCGCTTAATATGATGAACTGATTGAATTTAGACTTTTATTCGCAAATCTTATATCAAATATTTTATTCACAATTCACCAACATTTGTGTTCCGAAGATGAACGAAAGTCTTACGTGTTTGGAAAGACATGAGGGTCAGTAATTAATGACAGATTTGTCATTTTATAGGTGAGCTACTCCTTTAACAGAACGTGAAATTTATGCTCTGGTGCTTCGGTAGTTTTTTCATTATTGCCTCTGACATCTTTAAGACTTTTGTCTGTCGCTGTAACGGCAATAACCCTTCTTTCTGCAATCCCTCAGTGAGAAAAGGGCCTACAATATCTGATCGCAAAAACGCCAATAGCTGTTTTACTAATTACTTTTTCCATTTTTCAATTAATTTATTATCCTCTTTATATTTGTAATTATGAGCCACTTAACTTGTATACTGTAATTTAATATACTGTAGGCTAATGCTAGTATTATTTAAAACTAATATTTCATACCTTAAATACACTGTTGTTGATCCCGGTTCTATTTATTATTGTTAGGCATCTCACATACAGACATTTAAAATGTCATGCTACCTGTATATGCTTTCATCTGAGTGCTCACTTAAATCCAGTTCATACATCATTTTGAGTCATTAATGATCATTTTGGGGAAAATACCAGCAACACTTGAAAAATGGAGAGATCAAAATAGTCATAAAATGGAGCTGAAAAGATTTTGCTCTTTATTTTGCCAACACGTTTAGCCGTTGTAGTAAGTGAAAGTAAGAGATTACTTTTGCACAAAAACTCATTTAAATACAAACAAGGACAAAATTCAAACTTACGGATCACCAATGAAAAAGTCAGGTGGTGTGGCATCCACCAATCACAATCACATGTCAAGTGAGTGATCACATATCAGGCCAATATAGCCTGTGTTTTAATGGTAAATTTCTAATCAACATGTTCAAAAACAAAATAAAAGGTACAATGACAAAAGGGAAAAAAAAATACATTTTTGTATTTTAATATCTCTTAAGCCCTATTCGCACGGGATAAGTATTACCTGGTGACCCTTTGTAATTTGTAATAATTGCGGAAGGTTGTCTGTGATCTTAATCCCGTGCGAATCGGCCATGTCTGTAATTTGTAAATTAATAAAGTAAAAATTCCCCCGCAAATGACCGACCATATTTCGCCGAACACCGAGGTCCTGTGATAATATTAGTCCCGTGCGAACGGCATCTCTAATTTCTAAATCACACGAGGTCCCCAGATAATACTAATCCACTGCGAATAGGACTTTAATATGAATGTATGAATGTACAAATATAACAAATATAGTTAAACAAAAAAAGTATTTTAATCGAACTCCTGTGTTCAGTGATACAATCCCTTAAATTACGAGATGTTTCTCCGACATAAACTTTTGCCTTTTTTTGGTATTACATGTGATGAAGCTTGTAATATTTAGATTGTTTTTATATAAATAACTTTTAATATTTTTGGTATATTGGCAATTAATGCAATTGCCACATTTAGGTTTGTTCCTGTGACAGTCTTGGTTAAAGACTTCTTTGGGCAACAGGCTCTAACTAGTTTCTCCCTGATATTTCTTGCTCTTTTGTAAGCAATACATTAAGGATCTTTAAATGTATATTTTAGAGACGGGTCTCCTGCAGAATATGTCAGTATTTTTCACCACCTTATTTATATTGAAAGTTTTTGGTGCATATGTTGTACAGTATAAAACCTGACCTTGATGATATCTTCTTACTTTCATTGGAATATAGACAATCTTCACGACTTCTAGCTTGTACCTTTTGTTCTGCTTGTGAGAGCCACTTTTCCTTATTTCTCTCTTTAAAATTGAATATCATTTGATGGTTTTTTTTTTGTTTTGTTTTTTGTCTCATATTCATCACTATCCTCACAAATACGTTTTATTCTTGTGTGTTGACTTATTGATAAACTTCTTTTTAAAGAAACTGAAAACTATTGGCATGTAACAGTATATTTCTAGCTGTTGGTTTTGTGTATAAAGATGAAAAACAGTGCTCAATTTTCTCTCCTGAAGCACATGCTTTACTTTTAGCTTTTGAACATTAAAATACACAAAAGGATTCTATCATTTTTACAGACTCGAAATCTTGCCTTCAAGCAATGGACGCTTTAAAAATGTATCATCCTTTAGTGGACTGCATCTTAACCAAAGTGGATTATCTACTAAATCAGTTCTTCAGTATTATCTTTTGCTGGGTCCAGGCCATGTTGGACTTTCAAGAAATGAACGAGCTGATGCAGTCAGTTATTAATCGATACATATTAAATAATTGGCAAGAAGAGTGGAATATGTGCAAAAATAATAAGCCATGTGAAACTAATCCGGAAATTACAAACAGACTTTTTATCACTCTTAAAACTAGACTTGATCAAGTGGTCTACACCAGATGTCGTATAGGTCATACAGGTTTGACCCATGCTTTTTTGCATAAAGGTGAAGACCCAACTTTATGCATGTTGTGTAAGATTCCCCTCTCTGTAAAACATGTTTTATTAGATTGTCCTGGACTTATTACAAGTAGAACATTTGCTCTTTTATCAAGTTACCTCACTTAAGGACTTATTTAGTAAGATTATGCCTGAAAAGGTTTTGGATTTTTTTATCATGTTAATTTTAAAACTCTTGTATAATTGACTTGCTGTTGATATTTGTATTTTTGTAATTACATTTTTGCCATGAAAATAGCTTTGAATGCTGACATGGCACTAAATAAATCTTCTGGCTGGACTTCAAGCATGTGCAACCAAACCCCTACAGATGATCCAGAATGCTGCAGCTCGTCTTGTCTTCAACGAGCCCAAGAGGGCCCACGTCGTAATGTAACAGTAAACTGTAGTGTAAACTAGTTTGTAGTGTAACAGTAAATTGTAGTATGTAATGTAACAGTAAACTGTAGTGTAAACTAGTTTGTAGTGTAACAGTAAATTGTAGTATGTAATGTAACAGTAAACTGTAGTGTAAACTAGTTTGTAGTGTAACAGTAAATTGTAGTATGTAATGTAACAGTAAACTGTAGTGTAAACTAGTTTGTAGTGTAACAGTAAATTGTAGTATGTAATGTAACAGTAAACTGTAGTGTAAACTAGTTTGTAGTGTAACAGTAAATTGTAGTATGTAATGTAACAGTAAACTGTAGTGTAAACTAGTTTGTAGTGTAACAGTAAATTGTAGTATGTAATGTAACAGTAAACTGTAGTGTAAACTAGTTTGTAGTGTAACAGTAAATTGTAGTATGTAATGTAACAGTAAACTGTAGTGTAAACTAGTTTGTAGTGTAACAGTAAATTGTAGTATGTAATGTAACAGTAAACTGTAGTGTAAACTAGTTTGTAGTGTAACAGTAAATTGTAGTATGTAATGTAACAGTAAACTGTAGTGTAAACTAGTTTGTAGTGTAACAGTAAATTGTAGTATGTAATGTAACAGTAAACTGTAGTGTAAACTAGTTTGTAGTGTAACAGTAAATTGTAGTATGTAATGTAACAGTAAACTGTAGTGTAAACTAGTTTGTAGTGTAACAGTAAATTGTAGTATGTAATGTAACAGTAAACTGTAGTGTAAACTAGTTTGTAGTGTAACAGTAAATTGTAGTATGTAATGTAACAGTAAACTGTAGTGTAAACTAGTTTGTAGTGTAACAGTAAATTGTAGTATGTAATGTAACAGTAAACTGTAGTGTAAACTAGTTTGTAGTGTAACAGTAAATTGTAGTATGTAATGTAACAGTAAACTGTAGTGTAAACTAGTTTGTAGTGTAACAGTAAATTGTAGTATGTAATGTAACAGTAAACTGTAGTGTAAACTAGTTTGTAGTGTAACAGTAAATTGTAGTATGTAATGTAACAGTAAACTGTAGTGTGTAGTATAATAGTAAACTGTAATGTGAATTAAACTAGTATGTAGTGTAACAGTAAACTGTAAACTAGTTTGTAGTAGTGTTGTCAAAAGTATTGGTACTTTGGTACCAAGTCGGTACTGAACTTTTAAAAATGTGACGATACCAGAATTTCTGTAGTACAGAGTACCGGGTATATTCGGTACCCATTAATTGGCAGCTGCTTTCAGTCGCTGATTTTTTTATTTTTTAAACAGCATGTAGCCTTCAATGCTTATGTATTAATTATTTACTTATGATTACCATCATAAATAATAAAGTCATTGAATTTAATTTAAATTTTTTTTCTTTTTCAAATAGTTAAATAAAATAGAAAAATAGTTCCAACAGATTTTGCTGTGGTAGTAAACTTAGTTTGAATAAACGAGCAGACACTGATTAGCTACTTGATTGCCTAAATTAAAAATAAATAAATAAATATTTGTGTAGTGTTCAATGTTGTTATCGATAGAGATACCGGATGGGGTATTATTTCATCTGCAACCGCATCACAAAACTCATCATCCACACCAACGTTTTTTAGCCAAATTTCAAAGCCGCACCCACCCGCCATCCGCTGATTGTTTTGCGGTCTATGGACGATGCAATGCTCTGCTGATGCGAGCCGCAAGAAAGCCCTTATCTGTTCTAGAAAGGATGCAGCAAAGATATTTAATGCTAATGTATGAGGCATAGGCCTACGCTGAGTTTCATTCTTTTAAGATGAGATGCGCTCTAGTTCACAATGCAAGTGAACGCGGCGCACCGGCGCCTCCATGTCACGGTTATTATATTGTCTGCTATATTTGCTTTTTATTTAATAAATACATGCAATTGGTTGAAACATTTATTAAAATCGAGATACAATTTGTACAAAACGAACTTCGCTTTAAAGAAAGGCTTTCTACAAGCAAAACTTAATGAAGTGGTAAAAATCATGTATGACGATTTACAAAACAAAACTTCATTAAGTGGTAAAAACCATGTCTCCTGATATATTGCGCATCTTATGATCCTATCTTTTATTACAATTGTTTTTGAGCTAAAATGTAATACACATCATATAGGCTATATACACACTGTATAAGTTTCTTTTATCAAACATGTTTGGGGCCAGTCAAGGGGTAATTAAACTGCACGATCAGTTATCGGTAATGATACGTTGTTTATTATTGCAAATGTTTTTCATTTGTTTAATAAATCTCATAATGATGGTACATCACTATATCATAGTCATAGCTTTTATTTCTATCTCAAATGATTGGCGGTCGGTCAGGGGGTACTTGGCAAAGAATCAAATACAGTTGGAAATGACGTAGACCATTAATAACACAGACTGTTAACAATTGTTTTTAATTAGTATTTAAACATTCTCTATGCTAAAAAAAATTTGGTAAAAAATATTTTAATTACGCGGTTTTGGCGGTTATAGAGTTCTAATGACGGTATTCAACTATAACGTCGGTCTCACGGTTAGCCTACCCCTAGGTAGGAAATTAGAGTGTAAACCTGCATAAACGTGTTACTGCGAGTGACGGTCGGTCCGTGCGAAGTGAGTGAATGCAAACAGAAGATCAGCTTCAGGAGATGCGATAGAAAAACTTTAAATCCTTCATTTTAAAATATGCTGTGCTATATCCAGTTGCCCTCTGTGTCATATTCATATCGTTTTCACTGTGTGCTGTATGTAATATTAGTGTTACCTTGTCTTTATTTGAAAAAATATGATTACCAGTGCGCACAATTTACCAGATTACTGAGTGCAATGTTACTGTGTTTACTTCCTTTTTATTCACATATTCATATATTTTTAAACAATTACTTTATTTGTGAAAAATACTGTAATAGGATTGCAGATTCAAGAAGTTGCCATCTAAAGTATAAGCCTGTTTATTTTAAAGATTTGTTTTCTAATTTATTTAAAATTCATAAATATTGATTAAAATAAATATAAAGTATTAGGGGTGTAACGATTCGTTTTAACAACGATTCGATTCGATTCACGATTCATGGTTGTCGATACGATTCAAGGACGATATTGGTTCATTTAGAACGATACGATCCGAAACGATTCAGTGACTTGAAATCGATTCAGTGACTTTTTAGCCAAAAATTCTTGTAAGGGAATCAGGTATCAATTAATTATGGATATAAACAAACAAGTAAACAACAATTAATGTCAAATGCATTCACATTTTATTTTAATAAGTAGGACTGAACGATTATGACAAAAATGATAATTGTTG
>FLSR01004873.1:2254883-2275395 GCA_900092035.1 Leuciscus waleckii | reverse complement strand
AGATGTTGCAAATATGCTGCTGAGTAAACAGACTTTTCTTGAAAGGGACTTTGGAAACCTGATCGATTGCTTTGAATTAAATGGACTTCGTAGTAACGCCTCACCGTGGTTGAGAATGATGTTGCCTTCAGTGGCACCCCTACAGGGAACGTGTGCAACTCATACTTACCTGGCAGGGGAGACACCATGATCATGAAGGTGGTTCACCCAGGGCGAGGCTCAGCCATTGCACTCCGGTTGTGCTGACCCCTGCGAATTCCTCAAATGTGGGAATCTCGACTGCATAATTTCTGGTAGTGGGGGACTGCGTTCGCGCTCTCCCCTGATTTACTGGTTCAAAAATAGAATTGAAATGTATGTTATATATATTGGTATTTCGCTGCGTGTGTTTGCTGGAGTTTGTTGTGTATTCAAAGTGTTGTTGCACACATCATCTCTGAGATCACAATTGCTTTGCACTTACTCCCAGCTTAGTACACTTATAAGTGTACATTGTGTTTGAAACGCTATATTTTAATAAAACGTTTTTGATCTCAGGGGATGCACAGTGTATTTGACGCACAGTAAACTGTAGTGTAAAGTAAACTAGTTTGTAGTGTAACAGTAAATTTAGTAGCCTATGTAATGTAACAGTAAACTGTAGTGTAACAGTAAACTGTAAACTAGTTTGTAGTAGTGTTGTCAAAAGTATTGGTACCAAGTTGGTACTGAACTTTTAAAAATGTAGTACCAGTAGTACCGAGCAGCCTATATTCGGTACCCATTAATTGGGAGCTGCTTTCAGTCGCTGATTTTTTTTTAATAAGCAATATTTGCGTTTAAACAGCATGTAGCCTTCAATGCTTATATGTATTAATTATTGTATTGTATTATTATTGTATTGTATTATTATTGTAGTAATAATTTACTTAATTATTATGATTACCGTCATAAATAATAAAGTCATTGAATTGAATTGAATTTTTTTTATTTTTCAAATAATTAAATAAAATAGAAAAATAGTTCCAACAGATTTTGCTGTGGTACCGAGAACTTAAAATTTTAATGGTATCGGTACCGACTACTGGAATTTTGGTATCGTGACATCCCTAGTGTGTAGTGTAACAGTAAACTATAGTGACAGTAAATTGTAGTGTAACAGTAAACTGTAGTGTGAAGTAAACAAGTATGTAGTGTAACAGTAAATTGGTGTGTGGTGTAACAGTAAACTGTAGTGTAACAGTAAACTGGTGTGTGGTGTAACAGTAAACCGTAGTGTAACAGTAAACTGTAGTGTGTAGTGTAACAGTAAACTGTACTGTAGTGTAACAGTAAACTGTAGTGTAACAGTAAACTGGTGTGTGGTGTAACAGTAAACCGTAGTGTAACAGTAAACTGTAGTGTGTAGCGTAACAGTAAACTGTAGTGTGTAGTGTAACAGTAACTGTAGTGTAACAGTAACTGTAGTGTAACAGTAAACTGTAGTGTAACAGTAAACTGTAGTGTAACAGTAAACTGTAGCGTAACAGTAAACTGTAGCGTAACAGTAAACTGTAAGTAAACTGTAGCGTAACAGTAAACTGTAGCGTAACAGTAAACTGTAGTGTGTAGTGTAACAGTAAACTGGAAACTGGATACATCGCGATTCTCTCTCCAAAGATTCTGGAACGGTTCTGATAATTTCAGAATTGATCCTGAATCATTGGAAGAGAATCATGATGCATCTATACATTTTTTTTCTCCCACCCCTAGTATATAGTTAAAAAAACTTATTTGATTTGTTTTTGATGGATGAAAGTATTGTTTCTCTGATAAAGAAAGTGTTTAAGAGTTTGTCATAATATGGTCCTATTTTTAAAAGTGTGTCCCCAACTCTTAGTTTCCCCAACTTCTATGTTCTTTCATGTGTGTAGTTAGTGTGACGCAGATCTATTGAGTTGTTATTGTCTTGAACCCCTCCCCCTCTCATATTGTTCCCTCCCCTCTTCCTTCCCCCCTCACCACAGCTTTCTACACACATTTCTTCAGCCTTTTTCAAATCTGAGGTGTGAACGACCGGTGCTAAAGTAAGGGGGGGTTTATGACCCTTTAGCCTAAGCCTTATTTGAGGTAATGTTAACAATTCTCTACAAAAACTTTTTGTTTAAAAAAAAAAGAAAAAAAAACCTTACCATCATCAGATTTGGTGTTTCAAAGAGTGCAGTTGCTACTGGTGACCATTTGTGGGTATCGCTTCTCGGCCTTTTGGCTAAGATCAAGTGTAGTATCTGTTCTTATCAGTTTAATATCTGATACGTGCCCTACCGGGCACCATATATTAAATTGATTTTTGGATAAGGGAGATGGAATAGGGGCTTGCTCCGTCCACTCCACGCATCGACCCGGTATTGCAGTACCTCCGGGAACGGTGCACCCCCCTAAAGTGGTGAATAGACAGAATATTTGTGCTCGAATGAATGTAGTTGTTGCTTGTTACAGTGAGGTTGTAGAAGTAATGCTTGGGATTGATAATATGCATGGATCAATTGTGTTATCATTGTGTTACGTGGTAGAATTTGGTGAAACGAAGCTTATCAACGCTTTGAATCATTTGAACCAATTGCTTCGCTTTAATGATTCACTGATTCTAATAAAAACATTGGAAACGCCACACGCTGGTTCTTTCTGTATCTAGCTTGTATTTCTTTGAATAATGTTGTATTTTATCACTTCGCAAGATACTGCCGCTGGAAGAGTCCATGTTGTCTCTCCTGTTAGTTGTTTTGAGTAATGTGTCTGCTAAATGAGTGTAGTTGTGCAAACAACAATGCTTTTTTTAGTGGCCGTGTGTGTGAGCAACCAGGAAGAGACGTCTGCTTGTCACGTGCTTCTGCAAGCGAGTCCTTTAAAGGGACAGTTCACCCAAAACATTCTGTCATGTTTGTTTGTTGGGAAGCTCAGGTTTTATCAATACAATTTTTCATTATACTTTAATGAAAGTTAGTTAAGTCATGCACACAATGCCCAGATCAGTTGTAGTTCAATTCGTGTGAATGTACATGATGATGGACAAAAATGAGCTACAATCACTTCATATAGAACTGTCACTTCACAAAAATCAGACTAGTATATTTTAATTCAGACTTAAAGGGTTAATTCACCCAAACATATACAATTCTGTCATTAATTACTCACCGTCATGTCGTTCCAAACCCGTAAGACTTTCGTTCATCTTCGAAACACAAATGAAGATATTTTTGATTCAATCTGAGAGATTTCTGTCCCTCCATTGACAGCTACACAACTGACACTTTGACACTTCAAAAAGTTCATAAAGAGATCGTAAACTAATCCACATGAATTGAGCGGTTTAGTCCAAATTTTCTTGAGAGACTCGAGTATGGAAGTAAAATAATGGCAAATGTTTTTGAAACAAAAAAAGCCTGTGGAATTGCACTACTTGAAAAAAATATGCATTGTATAATTTGCATTGCAATTCCAAAATATTCAGACTGTTTAAAAATACAACCTATAATATTCAACAGGTAATTTAAGGTCCATTTTATTTCGCTTTGCAAATTCGCTTCCACAAATTCAGTGGTTCAAATTCGACAGTAAATTCAACATTTGACATCCAGGAACTGCAGGAAAAGCAGTAGATAGCTGAGCATACTCTCCATCTTGTTACTTTCGCTGTGTAAGCATAGGCCTACTTCTTTCTGGAATCCCTCAGTGAGAAAAGGACCTACAATATCTGATTGCAAAAACACAATAGCTGTTTTACTAATTACTTTTTCCATTTTCCAATTAATTTATTATTATCCTCTTTATATTTGTAATTATGAGCCACTTAACTTGTAGGCTATACTGTAATTTAATATACTGTAATGCTATTATTTTAAACTAATATAGCATACCTTAAATACACTGTTGTTGATCCCGGTTCAGTTTATTATTGTACGGCATCTCGCATACAGGGAGAGAAAATAATTTAAAATATCATGCTGCTTGTTTATGCTTTTATCTGAGTGCTCACTTAAATCCAGTTCATACATAATTTTGAGTCATTTAATGATAATTTTTGGGACAATACCAGCAACACTTGCAAAATGGAGAGATCAAAATAAAATGGAGCTGAAAAGATTTTGCTCTTTATTTTGCCAACGTGTTTCGCCGCACAGGCCTTCATCAGTGCTAAGAGATTACTTTTGCACAAAAGCTCATTTAAATACAAACAAGGACAAAATTCAAACTTGCGGATCACCAATGAAAAAGTCAGGTGGTGTGGCATCCACCAATCACATGTCAAGTGAGTGATCACATATCAGGCCAATATAGCCTCTGTTTTTATGGTACAACATTTCTAATAACATGTTCAAAAACAAAATAAAAGGTACAATGACAAAAGAAAAAAATATACATTTTTGTATTTTAATATCTCTTAATATGAATGTATAAATATAACAAATATAGTTTTTAAAAAAAACTCTTTTAATCGAACTCCTGTGTTCAGTGATACAATCCCTTAAATGACGAGATGTTTCTCCGACATAAACTTTTGCAAGGGCGTTGTATTAAATCTATGCCAAAAACTTTTGAAAGGGGTTTTTTTAAAATTTTTCCTTTTTTTTTTTTTTTGTATTACATGTGATTAAGCTTGTAATATTTGTATTGTTTTTATAGATGGGATGGTCATAACTTTTAATATATATTTTTTTGTATATTGGCAATTAATGCAATTGCCACATTTAGGTTTGTTCCTGTGACAGTCTTGGTTAAAGACTTCTTTGGGCAACAGGCTCTAACTAGTTTCTCCCTGATATTTCTGCTCTTTTGTAAGCAATACATTAAGGATCTTTAAATTTATATTTTAGAGACGGGTCATCCTGCAGAATATGTCAGTATTTTTCACCACCTTATTTATATTGAAAGTTTTTGGTGCATATGTTGTACAGTATAAAACCTGACCTTGATGATATCTTCTTACTTTCATTGGAATGTAGACAATCTTCACGACTTCTAGCTTGTACCTTTTGTTCTGCTTGTGAGAGCCACTTTTCCTTATTTCTCTCTTTAAAATTTAATATAATTTGTTTTTTTTTGTCTCATATTCATCACTATCCTCACAAATACGTTTTATTCTTGTGTGTTGACTTATTGATAAACTTCTTTTTAAAGAAACAGGCTGAAAACTATTGGCATGTAACAGTATATTTCTAGCTGTTGGTTTTGTGTATAAAGATTAAGTATTTTTTTATTTATTTTTTTATTTATTTTTTTACTAATACAGGAAATTAATTTCTTCCAGGTTGAAAGTAAAAAAAATATTAATAATTAAACCAAAAAAAATTGTGAAGAATGGTAACCAAAGTAAAAACACATCAATGTTATATTCCACAAAATATGGGATTATTATATAGGTTATTTTGTGGTTTAAATAAAAAACATTATTCTAATAATCTCACAAAAAGGCAAGCAAAACTGGGTGCAATTTTTTTTTTTTTTTTTCTCCCCTGATATTCTCAGATCAAGTTTGTTCCTAATAATTCATAACAATGTCAGACTAAGCTCTAACCTATTTTAGGTTGGTCTTCTGTTGAATTAGAAACCTTACTTTTACCGGAGTAATATTTGATTAGTGTTTCTCTACTTTAGTTTAAGTACAGGGTTTGTGTCCACCGCGAATAAACATTTCATAATTAATTTCTCTTGCCAAATGCGGGACGTAGGCTAATGTTGTATTGTCTGTGCTGTGCATTAAAGTGAAGACGGCTCCGAACGCATTTCCTATGTATGCCTATGAAAGACGGCCGAGCCAATCAGAGTAAGTATGGGGTGGAGTGACGCTGTAGCCCCGCCCCCTTCTTCAGGCTGCATCCAGGTCCTTCTCAAAATAGCTCCCCGGAGATGTTGCAAATATGGCTGCTGAGTAAACAGACTTTCCTTGAAAGGGACTTTGGAAACCTGATCGATTGCTTTGAATTAAATGGACTTCGTAGTAACGCCTCACCGTGGTTGAGAATGATGTTGCCTTCAGTGGCTCCCCTACAGGGAACGTGTACAACTCATACTTACCTGGCAGGGGAGACACCATGATCATGAAGGTGGTTCACCCAGGGAGAGGCTCAGCCATTGCACTCCGGTTGTGCTGACCCCTGCGAATTCCCCAAATGTGGGAATCTCGACTGCATAATTTCTGGTAGTGGGGGACTGCGTTCGCGCTCTCCCCTGATTTACTGGTACAATAATAGAATTGAAATGTATGCGATATACAGTATTGATATTTCTCTGTGTGTGTTTGCTGGAGTTTGACGTGTGTGCAAAGTGTTGTGTTGCACACGTACTTACAGGTAGTTTGTGACGTCAGAAACACCAGCGATTTCAAACGGCTTTTTTGAGACTGTCTTTGGTTCACTGCAGTTTTAATGAGAAAATACTCAGCAATGGTTTGACTTATGAATTTGCACATGGTTGGACTTAAAGCATTATTAAAAACATTAATAGTTTGATTTTCACCACAGGGGGACTTTAAAGGGTTAGCCTAGTTCACCCAAAAAGGAAGTTTCTGTCATTACTTACCCTCATGTTGTGATTGGCCAGCTCCGCACTCGTGTGTCGTGATGCTCACTTGAACAGCGTCGGCCAATAATGAGCCGGCGTTCTGACGTTGAACCCGGAAGCGCTGCACAGTGTAGGATGTTCTTTCACATTTTAATGTTCTTTCATGTCTGTAGTGAGTGTGACGCAGGTCTATTAAGTTGTTTTATTGTGCTTGAACCCCCCTCCCCCTCATACTCCTAACCATACAGAGGTTTGTGGTAGTGTATGTTGATAATGGATGTTTTAAAGTTGTTGTTAATGATCATATAGGTAGATTGATGATTATGTTTGGGATGCTTGCTTAATATTTCCAAAATGCTGTGTAGTGATGCGGCCGACTATCTATGATAAAACCTACAGATTCACTTGCAGTTGAAAACAATGATAAACTTTTGTGTGCAAAAGCAGTGGGTCACAATTTGGCTTATTAGTCCCATTTGCCCCTGCTGGCAGATGCTGTAGCTACATAATTTTTACATGCAAAACATGCCTCTTGAGTCGAGTCAAATCTTCTCTATGATTGGTAGAGAGATCTACAGTTGAGTGTTCAGGGAATGTAGTCGGCCAGTCGGAAGGTCTAATTGTCAACAGTCAGCATACAGACCCCTTTTCAGTTAGGAAACATTGTGACTTTTTCGAGACACCCCTTGCTGCAGACTGTAGCGCGGTGACGTCACGTATTCACGTCACGTATGTACGTCACGTATGTGTTACCACGCATGCGCAAAATCTGTTTATAATACACACGTGCGCACGCGCAGTTCATTTCAATCACTTCCAGCGATGGTTTAGATGGCAGTAAGTCAATAAGCATTATTTTTGCTTTTAGACATTGATGTAAGTTGCACTTTTTGCTCTTTGCACTTGGAACAGAACCCACATTTTCTGCCATTTGTAGTCATGTGAAAAAGTTATGGTATGAGGTGTCTATGTTTATTAAGGAAAAGGTACTCTTTAATTTTGTTTTGCATTTTGAAAATGTAATTTTTGAAAATGTAATTTTTGGATATTCAAACTCAAAGTATGATAACAGTGTGATTAAGGAGGCTTTTGTATATACATGTATATTTTTATATGTGTGTTTTCTTTGCTCCCCTGGCTCTAAAATCTATGTTGTATTGTTTTGTTGTTTAAAGCTATTTAAAAAATAAATAATTTATGCTGTTTTAACAATTGTGCTTTTGTGTTAACGGCTTTTAATTGTAAGAGATGCCATAGAGCGCGTCATAAATGTTTTTTATTTAAAAAAAAGTTATGACATGTTTTATGATAGGCCTATATGTTAGCATCAAAATGACAGGGTTTCAGCGAATCTTAAAATATGTAAAGGTCTTAATTCGCCTTTAAACAAATTAAGGCTTGAAAGATGTCTTCAAATAGAGCAGAAAGACTTAAATTAATGAAGTCATGTAGTTGATTGTTGCATCTACTGCAAAAGAAATGTTGTTCCTCAGTATCAGATCGTACTGTAAAAATTACACTCCTGTATGTATTGTATGTACTGTATGTTATGTTAAATAAATTTGTGGTAAAATGAATTAAAAAGTAATGGAGTTAAACATTGTATTTTGCTTTCACTGACGTGCAAGATTTTCAGGGACGTTGTCAGCAAGCCCAAATTCAGAGAAGAGGCCCACTTTGTATGGCGGGACAGTAAGTTCTTTAAATCTAAGTTGTGAGTACTGTAATAGGTACTTGAGAAAGTCTGTCTTTCTTTCCGTCCATCTATTTCTATCTGTCTGTCTGTCTGTGCAATCTATCCATCTATCTGTCTGAGGCCCCGTCCACACTACTGCGTTTTAGTTTAGAAACGGAGAATTAAAACGAATACGATCTCCGTCCACACCAGCGGTTTAGCTGCGTATTAGAATTGATCTCCGTTCACATTAAACGACTGAAAACGCGGATCACGTGACCATTCACCAACACTGGGCATGCGCGTGCCGGTGTAAACACAACTTCATTGATAAAATTATCCCACCATGCGCTGGTTCTTCCCGGGTTAACCCAAAACCGACGCTCCATGTACGGTCGATACCGCCGCACACGGGAATTGTCACAGATCACTCGAATAATAGCTTGCCTCCGGCGCATGTAGGCAGTTATAGCATTGTAAAATACAGAATTTACTTGCACAACAGCTGCTAGCAAAGATATACGCCATGACTGATGACACCCAATCATAGAGCCGAGCGTGAGCCTCTACTACGTCATCGTTTCTAAAGTCCTCCGTTTTGACCCGTCCAGACTAAAACGCACTCCGGAGATTCAAAACGAAAAACGGGTCGGCAGCGTTTCTAAACTTCTCCGTTTGGGTCTCCGTTTTTGCCGTTTTAGTGTGGACGGGAGGCGCAAACGTAGCAAAAGGTCTCCGTTTTTAAACGAAAACGCTGTAATGTGGACGGGGCCTGACTGTCTATCCATCTATCTCTATCTGCCTATCTGTCATGTCTATCTGTCTGTCTGTGTCTGATAGACTGTATTGCCTTCAAAACTTTCAGCTTGAAAACTACTTTGAACTTCAAACTGAAAACCTTCAAAATTCAAGCTTTTAAAACTATTTAAAACTTTCAGGCTTTCTCAAGCCAACCTAAAGTTTGCCTTTCTTGACAAACTTTTTTAAAACTAGTTTATGCTGTTCATAAACAAAGTAAGTCTCTTAGGTACTTTACAGACAAAGCCAATAACACTCAAACATACAGTATCTTTGTCTAACATCTTCCTATATGTATAAAATACTTTAAAAAAGAAATTCCTTGTATGACTCTGTACTATGTTAATGCCTTTCTTCAAAATTATTCAATATTGTTTGTTCTGTATTTTATACAAATTAAGTGTTGTGAACTGGAGTGCATTTTCCAGACAATATAAGCAACAGTTTGAAGTGTCTGTCTGTCTGTTGATGTACAGATAGTATGTGATTATCTGTATGTGTACATTTTTCTTTTATACAATTATCATCTTTGTTTTGAAATAAAATTGATCTGTGTTAGTTTTTTTAGTTTTTTTTTGTTGGCATGCATAAAATGGGATACAGAGATTGACAATGTACTGCATGTAGTTGGTTTAACTTTATTCAAACTACTTTATTGGAGTTAATGTTTTATAATAGCATATAATGCACAAAAATAAACAATTAACTATTTCAGAGGAATGATTAAAATAAGAAATATATAAGGTGCCATTAATGTTTACAGTAATTTACACAGTGAAGTGCAACAGAATGTGAAAAACTTTAAATAAAATACTACACAGATATTGCACAATATATACTCTGAAGTTCCTTATAAGTTTACCTTAGATCAGGCGTAGTTAAAACTATGTACTCCTTTTGCTGCTTTCATTATTACTTTAGTTTTTTTAATACATTAAAAAAATGTAAAAGTCAAATTTGCGCATGCGCTTTAAAGACGCGTGACGTCAAAACACGTGATGTCACTGCGTAACGCGCATGCGCTGTCACCGGGATATTGCGCATGCATGGCAACACATACGTGACGTACATGCGTGACGTGAAGACGTGACGTCACCGCGCTACAATCCGCAGCGAGGAGTACTTGACTTTTTCTGTGCTTAGGTGGAGGCAGAGCGATTATCCCGTCCACTTCACTAACGCTAGTTAGCAAGTTTTGTTAGCTTGTTTTTTTTAACAATGATGATTTTATCTTAAAGGGTTAGTTCACCCAAAAATGAAAATTCTGTCAGTAATTCTGCTGTACGGCCAAGGCGGATGTACGGTACAGCAGCAATGATGATTTTATCTTAAAGGGTTAGTTCACCCAAAAATGAAAATTCTGTCAGTAATTACTCACCCTCATGTTGTTCCAACCCCGTAAGACCTTCGTTCATCTTCGGAACACAAATTAAGATAATTTTGATTAAATCTGACAGCTGTCTCACTCCTTCATAGGCTTCTAAAGACGTTATAACTTGCTGCCCAGAAAATGCATTAAAGTTTCCTTCTCTCTGGGCCTCGAGTTTTTTCACGTAGTGTTTTTGCGCAGCGCGTCTGTGTTGTACGTCACACGTAGGCTCACTATTGGCCGACGCTGGTCATGTGTGTGATGCGTGGTGACGTGCAACACAGAAGCGATACGCAGTTATCCTACGTGAAAAAACTCGAGGCCCAGAGAGAAGGAAATGAATAGTGGAATAAAGTCGTTATTTTTGGGGGGTTTTGCGCACAAAAAGTATTCTCGTCGCTTTATAAACTTAAGATTGAGCCACTGTAGTCACTTGGACTATATATATTGGTCAGCGCCAAGGCCAGAAGATGACCATGTAAAGAGTGACATTACAGTGTAATTTTAAAGATGTGAATATGTTCTAGAAGGAAAAAGATACATATGTATTATACAGAACTATGTATTTGATTGATAGACCAGGTTCTTCAAGAAGTCTAGTCCCAATCAATTACAACAATGTATACAATCACAGATGATTCACAAATAATCACAATAGTTTAGAAAAAATAATGTGATTTAAAATTTTAAATTGGACGCTGCACTCCGTCGATTCTGGCACCCAACACAACAAGATGACATTTTAAGCTTCTTATGTAGTCGAATCGGTGCTGGTTTGTATTGGCTGCCTCCAGTTTTACCTTTGTTTTGCCTCCAGCTAACGCCGTGAAGTAATAGTAACGTTGGCGCAAAAAGGGTCTAAAGACGGTACGACTGTAAAAACGACAAGACTCATGATTTAACAAGATCCAGAGTTTATATAATAGATTGAGGGTTTAGAATAGATTGTGATGATGAACCATGTGTAGTGTAGTGACGTCACACCGTGGTTGAGAATGATGTTGCCTTCAGTGGCACCCCTACAGGGAACATGTACAACTCATACTTACCTGGCAGGGGAGACACCATGATCATGAAGGTGGTTCACCCAGGGTGAGGCTCAGCCATTGCACTCGGGTTGTGCTGACCCCTGCGAATTCCCCAAATGTGGGAATTCGACTGCATAATTTCTGGTAGTGGGGGACTGCGTTCGCGCTCTCCCCTGATTTACTGGTACAATAATAGAAATTAGTTGTGTTTAGGAAGTTCGAGTGTGTCTTCATGCATTGAAACAGAGCATAACACTCAAAACAAACTTTTATTTAATTAAGTTTTTGTTATTGAATCATGTTTAAGTTGCATTTATAAAGCAAATATATTAAATCATATGCTTAAACTTCATTCATTTCATCCAGCTACAAAAACATGGTGTGAATCACCAAAATGCTGTGATTGTGCCTGGTTATATGAAGAAATGTGTTGCTGCATGATTGTCATTGTTACATTTTGTCATTGTTCTTGATGGCATCATGTACTATATAATATTGATGTTGTTATTTAAGGTAATGTATTGATATGGATCCGCTGTTAAACAACATTCCATCTTATGTTCATTCATGTTTATTTGATGCTATAAATTAACTAGAAGGAAGAGATGATCGGTTCACGAGCAGCTTTAACTGAGACTCTACAGCGATCTGTCAGTCACATTAAAGAGCCACAAAACGGTATTTATTGTTTACATTTCTTTAAAAAATTACCAAATTTGAAAGTTGAGACTTTGTTTCATATCAAAAGTAACCTGGTCTGTCTTGTCTGTCAGTGCGTTGTCAGTGTCCTCTCTGCTCCGCTATGTAGCCTATTTTTCACTGCGTGAGAACATGGAGTGGCTTGAGAGCGGCGTAGCTTGTCGGACATAGCAACAGTAACTTAAGGGGGCGGGTCTTTGCGAACGGTCAATTTATGTAAGTGAGGATAGCAAAATAAAGTAAACTGAGACACATTATACACAAAAATTCTTCATACAGTGGACTACAAGTAAAATGTTTAAACTTGGGACCAAAATGTATTCAGACACTTTGCTAACATGTTCAGGAGGGTAAAACCACATTCGGTCTGATTTCATTACCCGTCGCCTCTTCTTTGCACTGGTACTGTCATGATAGAAGAGTCTCTCTGTGTCGTCCTTTACCCATGAACTCAGCTGGTGAAATGCCATTCAATTCCAGCATTTTCTCAGCCGGTAAGAGATGAGAGTCTCGGTTTCAGTTTTCCGGTCCCTGCCGAAGACGCCTGGCCTGCTTTCTGTCCAGAAGGCCAGGCCATATGATTTTAGTTTGAGTGAGAGGGATTTGATCCAGAAGGCTTTCAGATTTGTCAGCCGGTGGCTAAATACACCTGTGACCCGTATCACTAGTGTGCAAATGAAAAGATTTAGGAAGTTCATTTATGACAAGAAGAATCAAGAAAGTGTTCTGAATCACAACCTTAAATCGATGTTTTCAAATTATCACAATTTCTGCACATTACTACTTTCGTGATAAAAATAAAATAAAAATTTAATCAAAATGTTATGACATATTTGTTACACAGAAATCAAGCTCTTCCATGAAGACCCCTCGTGGCTGGATGACACTCACTTACTACAGGTGATCAAATCTGAGTCCACATCAAAGAAGTCCTCATCCACAGCATCATCTTGACAGCCTTTTCTTTTTTAATGCTCTGTTCGGCCACACAAAGGAGATCCATCGGAGTCATCTTTGGCGCAAAAGCTGAAGTTCAATAAGTGTTACTCAGCCGTCCACTTGCTGGACTCCAGAGAGAACCGGCTGATGAACTGCATAATTAATCAGCTGTGGCTTCATCCTGATTGTGGAGGAAAGGCTCGAGTGTCTCCACTGGAGCATCAAATCACTACAGTGTACCAGTGTGTGCAGCAGAGAGTGACTGTGGATGATGCTGAACTCAGCAAACGTGGAATTCTGATCCTGAAAATCAACTCCAAGTGTGTTATTGAGTTCATCAGGAGGGCTTGTCAGCCTCAAATGTGACCGATCAATGTTTGTCTGTCCTCTGTCGTCATCAAAGTATTTCTGGCACCAGCGACTGAGCCTCCAGATGAAAGATCTACAGTGCAGAATGAAGTCACTCCGTCTTCGGCAAGGACCAGAAAACTCAAACCGAGACTCTCATCTCTTACCGGTGTAATACAGGGTTGTGCTGTGATATACCTTGTCTTACAAAGGTAGTAAGTGCTTCAACCAGCAGAGCATCATCCATCCAAAAGTCATCCCCTTTGGACCGTGATGAGCTGGAGGTGGCAGTTGCTGCAGGAGGGACCACATCCTGTCGAGGTGTCTGTAAAATACAGGTGAGTTTCAGCTTTGTGCAATGCCTAATACAAACTTCAGTGGTTGTTACTGAAGTCATCTTAACCTACCTTTCTCACAGGAAAGCGCTGTTTACTGGAGGTGGCAGTCGCTGCAGGACGGGCTGTGTCCTGTTGAGGTTTCTGTGAAATACAGGGGAGTTTCAGCTTTGAAGTTTGTATTAACAGCATGTGTCGTAACAATCAAGCCTGTCACCGGAAGTCACCTTAACCTACCTCTCCATCGAGAATGTATTGTCTGAGCGCTTCAGGGTCTTGGTGGTGATGTCGTCCTCCTTCATGACAAGCCACTGTCTAATAGAGCAGTAAGCCTCCTGAGCCATCTTTCGCTCGTGGTCGCTCCCAGCTTGAGGGTCAGCTTGAAGGCACTTGTGCAGACTGTACCACTGCCACATCTCTTGATAAGTGAAAGACCTGAAGCGGCCTTGTCCGTAAATGGCCCTGTCTACATGCATCTCAAGAGACTGGAGGGAACAGCTGCACATATTTTAGGAGGTAATCCTTTACCCACTCGTCATTGATGGCTCTTCTCTCTGGTTGGCGGCTCTCTTTGACGTGGCGATCAAGGACACTAAAATATGACAAAGCATAATTAATTTATGAAAAATGTAGTAAACATAGTTTGATTCTGTTTAGTGCAACATGCTTACTACTTAATGTATCCAACATCATTTTCCACCAGCCATTTAAAACTTTGGCCGTTGTACTTCCCAAAGATCAGATTAATCTGGCCGAGGTACTGCACCTCTGTTGGTGTCGAGGTGATGGGCTGACATTTCCTTTTAGCTGAAGACATAGAAATTGTATTTACTTTAATAACGAGCACAAAACATAGTGGAAACATCATCAGCCTAGTGCCAAGATATTGCCCACACCGACCTTCCTCACAAACCGTCTTTTTATCCTGGACCGTGTTCCTGTCAAAGCATGTGTTCTCTGACTTCTGCTGAAATCATCTGGCCGTCCTTCTGCACACAATACTGGCTGTAGAGATCCCACATTTCCTGAAAGGTGTGGTTCTCAAATCCTTTCTGTCCATAGATACTCTGGTGGATGGAGAACAGATAATTAAGGGACGCTCCTGTCCAGTGATTGTGTATTTTCTTCCTATAGGTTGTTTAGAAAGTTCTGCTCAGTGCTTGTCAACCCCACTGCAATTACATAGATTAAATATATAAAAAAAATCATTGCTAAAATGAAAAGAAAAACACACCGAAACAGTGGCGGCGTTTCACAAAAACCTAGAGTATGGCATTCCCTCTGGCATAGGCCTACATAGAACAACGATATACCTCACATTATACCAAACAAAATGCACGATGCACTATTAACTCTATTACACTATTAATTAAAACTCACAGTGAACAGCATTAAATATAAAAACACATGCCTTGCCTTTTTGTTGCAGTGCAGTTTTTATTGCACTTTTGTGTAACGTTTTGCTGACAACACTACAGTCCTCTTTTCTTTTCTTTTTTTTTGCTGCTTCCATTCTCCTGATTGCTATTATTTAATTTCTTCGTTAAAAACATCTAGGGAAGATTGAATAGGCCTGTTTCTTTTCATTTTTACTCGGGATCTGACAGCTAGCTAATCAAAAAGTCTTGCGATTAAGTGATGCAATAAACTGCGGCTGCGCACACTCACTCAGCACAATTTTTTTATAATAATACTTTTGCAATAATGTATACATTTGTGTTCATTTAAAATTTGCCATTGTGTTTTCGACGTTGTTAAAATAATAATAAAAACACGTTTTTTTTCTGAAGTGGGATCCAGTCAGAGAAGTCGGCGTGAAGATCATGAGCAGCGCTCATCGTGAATGGTCACTTATCGTGTGTTTTGCCTTTTGGATTTATTATCAAATTAATATATTAAAAAAAATGTAAAGCAATTTTATTGCACTGAAGTATGAAGTATAGCAAGAGTAGGAAAAGTCACAAAGTCTCATGCCGTTTGTATGAAAGGAATTTCATAAATAAATAAACCCAGATTTTACATTGGGAAACCGTGTTGAATTGCTCCAGCATCATATTATGTAAACTGTATTTATGATAAAGAGCTGAAGTTAAAGCCCTCCTAAAATCTTTAATGAACATCATCATTAGCTGATGTTTTATCTGAACTCTAACTGCTAGGGTATGGCAACTGCCATAAGCAAACGCCGCCCCTGCACCGAAACCATAGGCATTTATGAATATAGTAGTTGCACAGGGGGCAGAAGAGAGGCTAGTAACAATAATATGGCCTTCTGATGGTGGATTACTGGTGGGACATCTCAAGGACACTGACATTTAAATACATGTGTCGACAAGTTAATGAGGTTCGTGCTGATGAGCCACCACCAAATAATTCATACACATAATATTCCGTCTTTTAAAATGTAAGCGAGTGTAAATGTCAGCAGTATCAGATTGGAGTCTGTCGGATAAACGAGTTTACTGAATCAGTAAGTCGGTCTGCTATTTTATTCCAACTAGATTATTATATTATACAGAATATTTAGTTGTGCTTAGCAAAAAATTGCCTATTTAGTAGTGTGAAAGTTGTAACTTAGTAAAAAAACTGAATAAAATGATAACATTGTCAGAGGGACTAGTATACAAAATATTTACAAACTTTTAAATAGTTTATTAAAAGTTACCAGTTCTAATTGTCAAATTTATAATTTGACAATAAACATCTAAATCTTTTTGAGGAAATAAAACCTTCAAATCGGCCTATTCGGTTTGTATTGTGTCGTGTACTAGAGGTCCGTTTTCTCCATATTAGGATTTTTCCGCGTTCAGCGCTGTGATTGGTGGTCCAGCGTGGCAACAAGAGACTAATTTCAAATGACAAGAAAATTGACCAATCATATCGCTCCTCTAAATGGGTGGGGCTTGATATCACTAGTTTGACAAGATCCGCCCGCTTTGAGGAACTCGATCGGGAAAAAAACACTGATAAAATAGATAACGCTATTCGCTATGAAAACTGCAAGCAACATTGAGGAGGACATCTTTGCTTATTTATTATCCACGCCATTTTCAAGATTGACGATTAACTTAATTTCTTTAACTTTTAAAGGAAGACCTACTCGAGAGCTTAATTATGTGCTGAAAGCCAAAGCTTTTTAAAGCATTTCAACCACAGCCGTTATAAGCGATTCCACTGGATCACAGCATCAGCCAAGAAGCTAAAGCTTTCCTGCGGGAATTGTTTGCTGTTTGGGTAAGTTATTTAAAATATGTTACATGACTAATTTTATTCTGGCTGGCAATGTTTTATATGTCCAGCTTTAGTTGAGGAGAAAACGGTTATTTGCAGAATTACTGGTCAGTCTGTACATTTACTAGCTTAGCAACCATGCACATTTGCTGCATTTCTACACAAGTTAATTTTTTTTCCCCAAATCATAAAACGGTATGTTACATGCATTTAATCAGCTGCTGTGCCAGTCTAATGATATGATTTATTATCAACATATGTGGAAGTGTCTGTCACTCATGTGTTTTGGTCTTATTGCTGTCATGATGCGTCGGCTTACATTAAATTTAGTTGATTTTTGTCGCCATATTCCGCTGAAACGACGCATCGATTATGTGATGATGCAAGTCTTTGTGATGATTATTTGAATTTTATTACTTGTTAAATTTTGGCTCCAACTCTCACTCTAATGTTTGGTGAGATTTCTTGTCAAATGTAACATTCAGTATTATAGAAGAGGACACGGTAAAGCTGATTTTAGGCTGAGTGCTTTTCCCCCGACGAGGGCAGAGGGTGAGAAGGCCAAGGTTAAAGAGTCGCGGTTCGCTACACATTATTGTGGAAGCAACATGTTGATGTTTGCGCTCGCTAACGATTTGTCAAGAGATGCGCCACTCGCAGCCGGAAACTGTATTTCTATGGTATCGCTGTGGAACAGGGCCGTGCAAGACCTCTGGAGGGGCAGGTGCTCAAAGTATAAAAGGGGGCACATGGAACAAGGCTTTAAATAGGGCTGTGCTCAAAATATCAATACAGCAATATATCAATATGGATGATTCTGTATCGATACGGCAGCAAATGCATTGATGCAGTTTTGAAAAAGAAACCGAACAGAAAAGACAAATTTTAAGTTTAAAAGTTAAAAAAATTAAATAATTATGTGCACCTATTAATAACTCTGGGATTAGAAACTGAAGTATCTTAAGTTGTCCCAACCTGATGGCTTTTCCTTCTCTGTTATACAGAATAATAGAGAACAGCTGTTATAGTAAACTGTGTAGGACAAAATCAACGTGGCCCATGTTTCGTTCAGTACAGTATACTATAGTTTTATTTAATGCCATGTCAGCATCTGTGCTACTTTCATGGCATAAACTGATTTACAAAAATACAAGAGTTACATTTACAATGAAAATAAAAACAAAGCAAACAGAAAAAAATACAGCAGTTAATACTTTACAATATTTTTAACATTAATGTGATACCTGTTCTGGTAAATGCTTACTAAAGTCCTTAAAGGGATAGTTCACTTTGAAATAAAATTTTGGTATGTTTTAGCTTACCTCAAGGGCATCCAAGATGTAGGTGTCTTTTTTTCCGCAGTAGAATTACATTTCGTGACACAGTACCAGTAGTATTATATTAAACTGTATATTTAAAAATGGCGCTTCTTATGTTGTCATTCCCCTCGTAGCACGCGCAAGTGACGATTCTCTGTCAACGAATCAACGTCCTGCAGTGAGTCTAGCTCCACCTTTTAGTACCGTACCACTGTGCTAGGTACCCCAACGGAAGGGTACCCAAAAAGTGGTACGGTACGGTTCGGCTTTTTGGTACCATTCTCAACTTTTGGCAGTGGAAACGCAAATAAAAGGGTACCGACCCGTACCGAACCGTACCGTACCGCTCGGTGGAAACGCGCCATTAGTGTTTCCACTTGGGTAATTGTGTGCTCACTGAGCTGAAGCTGTGCTGACTTGAGTGAACAATTTTGAATGCTAGTGCTTTCTAAATGACAACATGGTCTAGGCAATGAGAAATGAATGGATTTGTGTGTAGAGTTTTGCAGTGACAGTTCAACAAATCTGACTCATGTGTCAAAACAGGGAATAGTGTTTATAGTTTAGGGAAATGGGTGTGCTTTTTGACAAATGGCATTATGGTTTTGAAATTTTAGTTCAAAAGCCTGGTTATAGTGTTTAAGCAATCGAGAAAAACTGCAATAACTCTGGGATTAGACACTGAAGTATCTTAAGATTTTTCTTCTCTGTTATACAGAATAATAAAGAACAGCTGTAATGGTAAACTGTGTAGGACAAAATCAACGTGGCCCATGTTTTTATAGTTTTATTTAATGCCATGCCAGCATATGTGGCTATTTTCATGGCATGAACTGATTTACAAAAATACAAGAGTTACATTTATACAATGAAAATAAAAACAAAGCAAACAGAAAAAAATACAGCAATTAATACTTAACAAAATTTTTAACATTAATGTGATACCTGTTCTGGTAAAGTCCTTAAGTGAGTTTGCTGCCTTTGCTGCTGCTGCTGTTACTGCTGCTGCTGCTGCTGCTGATGATGATGATGATACTGCTGGAGCTGATCTGAGACTGTAGACATTAAAACAAATGTATAGGAGATATATTAGCTGATTAAACAATTTTGATGTGACCATGGCAGATGTAAAGATTGCTGACAGTGTTTGGAAATGGCTCACTAGCTCACTGACCTGCTGTAAAGCTGCAGATTCTGCCCAGCCTGCTAGGGGAATGTTCACAGAGGCTGCTGCACACAAAACATAAGATACTGGTAAGCCTTACCAGTGTTGTGATAATTTTTAATGCACTCTACGTTTTTTAAATAAATATTGTAATATTAATAGTTGAAAGTATAAATAATAGTTTTTAGTCAAATAACATAAAAAGACCAGACCCCTCAACGCCCGTGAAACTTTTCTCCCTCAAACAGCAAGCTAACGTTACTTCTACAGCCTACACACAGCAATATAAACAACATCTCTGTCTGCATGCTCTCTTCACGTCGTTCTTGTAAAATAACAATAATAATAATAATAATAATAATAATAATAATAAGTAAACAAACATCAAAAGCACTTCGCTGAGAATGTAACACCACTTACCAGCAGTAGTAGCCGCGCAAAATTAAAAAATGCGCCTGCAGCGTGAGGAATAGTCCCGGATGAGTTCGTTAGGTGAAAGGTCATCATGTGGGTCATTTTATTTAGGGCTAAATTATTATTCATTAATTTTACTAATAGTTAGATTGGGCAGGCATCCACAAAAGTGCCTTTAAACCTGTAGATATGCTAGCAAAAAATTATAAAGCATGAAACAATAGATGTGTGCATACCAATGTGTAGAGTAGAGGTTAAAACCATCATAAAGCAACATTCACTTAAAAAAATGGCAGGAATATTGGAACACAGCAGATAAAGGACGTCATTTATACAGTATTCAAATCAAGTAGTTACAAGCATGGAAGGACAGAAGCCCAAGGGAGGAGATGTTAGTTTCACGTCTTAGAATGGGTCACACTGGTTTAAATACAACATTGTACACAATATGAAAACACCCTGGACTATGCACTTATTGTATTGTACAAGAGACAGTGAAACATATATTGTTAGACTGCAAAAAAATATGAAGAAGATAGGGCAGAATTAAAGACACAAATGGATGACAAAGCATTACACCTGAGCATTTATTAGGGAAAACATCTGGGAAAATACACACACAAAAAAATACACATACTAGAAAAAACACTGGGCTAGCGAAATCATTTAATTG
>FLSR01004873.1:2212943-2237568 GCA_900092035.1 Leuciscus waleckii | reverse complement strand
TATATATATTATTGAATGTTTTATGGAAATTCATAGAAAAGTGTAAGAATTATAAGTGCACTTACTATCTTTAATGGTAGTACCACCTTGGTTTTTTACTTATAAAATAAATATGTCTGTCCGTTTAGCGTTGTGAACCATAAACATTTCAAAACAAGTATACTTAATTTAAAAAATGTAAGGGATATTACTACAATGTGTTGCAATTATTACATTTTATACCCAGAAAGTTGTGTTTGGATGTAGTCACCTTAGGCTGCACCCAAATGAAAAATATTTGACTGTAAATTGATGCACAGCGCTCTCTCTTCTCATATGTTGATTTGGTGTGTTAGATTATTCAATAATTCAAATGATGGTGAAATACCTGTTTTTTACTTTATTAATCACTGAACGAGGCCTGAGAGCCTAAACTTTTGTGTTTTCATTCATGTGTTTATCAATGTGCAGACTGCAGCACAAAAGCAAATTATATTAAATGATTATTGTTAGGATTGTTTGGTTCTTCAAAGCTCATCCCGGAGTTGATGCCATAGCAATAGGTCAATAGACTCAAACTTGCAGCTTATTTAATGTAAACAGGGTTAGATTGCATCTTTGTAAGCGGATGTGATACTTAGTGTCCCAGCCACTGCTACTTTCTTACAAGACATTGTAAGAAAGTCCTATTGAACAAGGAAGAATAATAATTTAAGATAATAACTTAAAAAAATTCAATATTGTGTAGTATATCATAATATACAGTTTTACTCATTGAGAGATTTATTTGTGATAATAACTACCTATTTTTATGTTTTTAGTTAGTCTAAGCATTGCATTAATTTGAACAGCTATAATGGGAGTGGCTTGATGCAGTGCAAGAGATGCAGATAACTTATAAAAAAACAAAATAAAAAAAAACTCTGTGCCATTAGAAAAATGCTCTTGACCCTTAAGAAACTTTAATGCTGTCATGTAACAAATCTGCTTCACAATAAACAAATTGCTAAATACAACATTTAAATAAAAATGTAAAGCCTGTACAAATATTAGAAATCGTGTTATAATGGAAATAAATGGGAATCATGTAACAAACGGACCCCTGGTGCCACATGAAGACAATCTCAGACATTACTTTGCTTGCAAAATCCTAATTAATACAGTATTACAACTTGTCAACTTCAAAGGACTTCTCTTTGTGTTCGCGATATACAATTTTTTTATGGTTTTGAAAGTCTCGTATGCTCACCAAGGCTGCATTTGTTTATTAAAATAACATTTTAACATATAATTTATTCATGTGAAGCAAAGCTGACTTTTCAGCATCATTACTCCACACTGTAAAAAAAAACAAAAAAAACACTGTAAATGTATGGTAAAATCTACCAAAAAAGTTGCCAGTAATTCACTGTTAATTTTACAGTTATTTGCTGTACTATACAGTAGGGTTATGGTTAGCTAACCTTTACTGTAATAAAATGCTCTGAATTAAAACACGTCAACTCATTTTATTTGCAGAAACCGGCAGTCTTAAATTAGCAGACTGCTGTTTAATTTAACTGCCATTATAACTGTGAACTTATTTCATTTCAGCCAACTAAATAAAATTTCTAAATGTAAAAATAACTGAATTAAAAAAATAAACAACTAAACATCATTTTAATTTAAATCTCTTGCAGATAACTGCTAGCTAAGCAAAATAGTAAGACCATTTGGCTGCATAATTTATTCATGCCACAATGCATGCTGGGAGTTTTTTACTATGCTCGCTCCCAGCATGTATTTTGTGACATGAAACTTTTGATAGTCACCATTGTTGAGATTCATATGCTTATTCTTGAAGAATGTTTTATGCACCAGATGTTCTTCAAAATAACTGACTCCCAAACCTCAAACTTGCAGCTTATTTAATGTAAACAGGGTTAGATTGCATCTTTGTAAGCGGATGTGATACTTAGTGTCCCAGCCACTGCTACTTTCTTACTAGACTACCCTATTGAACAAGGAAAAATTATAATTTAAGATAATAACTTAAAAAATGAATTTGAAAATAATATTACAATATTGTGTAGTATATCATAATATACAGTTTTACTCATTGAGAGATTTATTTGCAATAATAATTAGCTTTTTTAGGTTTTTAGTTAGTCTAAGCATTGCATTAATTTGAACAGCTATAATGGGAGTGGCTTGATGCAGTGCAAGAGATGCAGATAACTTAGTAAAAAAAACACCGTGCCATTAGAAAAATGCTCTTGACCCTTTAGAAACTTTAATGCTGGCACGTAACAAATCTGCTTCACAGGTAACATAAACAAATTGCTAAATACAACACTGAAATAAAAATGTAAAGCCTGTACAAATACTAGAAATTGTGTTATAATGGAAACAAATGGGAATCATTAACAAACGGACTGTAAATGGTAAAACACTACCAAAAAAGTTGCCAGTAATTTCCTGTTAATTTTACAGTTATTTGCTGTACTATACAGTAGGGTTATGGTTAGCTAACCCTTACTGTAATAAAATGCTCTGAATTAAAACACGTCAACTCATTTTATTTGCAGAAACCGGCTGTCTTAAATTAGCAGACTGCTGTTTAATTTAACTGTCATTATAACTGTGGACTTTTTGAGCCAACTAAATACAATTTCTAAATGTAAAAATAACTGAATTAAAAAATAAACAACTAAACATAATTTTAATTTAAATCTCTTGCAGATAACTGCTAGCTAAGCAAAATAGTAAGACCATTTGGCTGCATAATTTATTCATGCCACAACGCATGCTGGGAGTTTTTTACTATGCTGGCACCCAGCATGCATTTTGTGACATGAAACCTTTGATAGTCAACATTGTTGAGATTCATATGCTGATTCTTGAAGAATGTTTTATTCACCAGATGTTCTTCAAAATAACTGACTCCCAAAACATTGCTGGATCTCATACTGTAGAATCACAGAGATACTATAATTAACAAATATTAAATTAAAAGACCCATAAAATCAGGATTAGACACTTGATGAGATCAGTGAATCAGACCATGATTGAAGTCCATGATGATTGCCAAATGGCCCAAAACCATAAATATACCAGAATATAGCCAAAAACACTTGATTAACTTCCTCTTGGCTATATTTCTTACCACAACAATGTGGGTTACAAACTCAGTTACAGCAGCCAGACAGAAATTAATGTTAAAAAGTGTCAAGAATCCAACTAAAGCAAACACTGATCACCTTACTGGTGACTTCAAACTAAACTATTGTTTTCAATAAAACATCAATATCTAAACCTCTGTTATTCTTAACAAGAAATGTTGTACATGAAAATTGTATGAAAGAAATGTCAAACCGGTTTGTAAACTGGTTTCACGCTCAGTGTGAAAGGGACTTAAGGCTGTGGCTGGAATGTCAGTTGTAGTAGAACAAATGTCTGACATGTCTACAGTTGCTTCACATGCCCCACCTTTAAACCAGTTTTACATGTCACTTGTCTTCTTCACTTCTTTGCTGCATTTTCCAGCCAACAGCCCAAACTTTGCTTGGGGCAAAATGTAGCCGCTATTCAGAGCATAAAATTCCATTCAACTCAATTCACGTTTATTTGTATAGTGCTTTTCACAATACACATAATTGCAAAGCAGTCCATATTACAATTTAGAGTGATCAGTTATCAGAGGTAACTGTCTAGGTTAAGTATTTCAGAAATTTACATATACAAAATCACAGTTAGCTAAAAATGTATAAAATTAAACAATGTAACAATTTAATGCAGATACAATAAGCTCGTTGAAGTAATGCATACTTGTTTGTAAACACATGATTATGAGATTTAGAAAATATAACATTAGAACAACATTACCCAATTAGACAAAGTCACACTAATATACAAGTATTACAAAACAACTATTTCTTTGCTTCTGGTCTTCTCACTTCTAGTATTTTTATGAGAACCAACAGATTTTTCAAAGCTGAAAAATGTAAATTAATACAATTTTCCACAGGACAAAAAACAGCCCCCACGGAAGCTCAGATGACGGTGTGAACTACAGCACTGAATAAAGACACTGACAACATCAGTGGACTTCAGAATGGCCGACAGGGAAGGCAGATGTGAGTGCACAAAGTCTTCATGTAACATTCACCTTAATGTGATCTTGGCCGCATAAAGCCACGTTTACACCGTTTGGTTATTAATGGGAATGACGACTGCCTTTAATAACCAAACTGATCAGGGGTATCAGACCGGGGTAAATGGTGTGCATGAGTTTCAGGGGCCCACAGAATATTTTTAGAGACATTTTTAAGTTTAAATCAAAAAGAATATTTCATAGTTCACCATTAAGATTTGGAAAATTTTCCCTTTCTGGTCATCATTTATTCCTCTTTCTTAAACTTATGACTTAGTTATTGCTGTTTTTGGTATATTTTATAAAAATGTACCTGCTAAAATTTAAATTATATAGCTTTTGCTTCTTTGATCCTTCTTCGAAAAAAAATCATAATTAATAAAGTGTTTAAATTTTTTTTGTTGAAAATGTAATTGATTAAAAAGCAAGCAAACTTTCACTGTCATTACCACAAACAGTTGATGAATCATGTATGCAAGCCGTGCCTTCAAAATACCCTTTAAATAGACAGATCTTCCCTGCCCTTCTGCAAACCAGCATCTGTTATGCACTTTGTACTTGACCCGTAATGGACGATTACCTGATAACAGCGTATCTTACAAGTACTAGTGCAAAAAATATTAGGATCTTTGAGCCACACATTGTTTCTCAGTCTGTTGAGAACATACCCTGACTTATGTTGATTTTAGTTACCTTTTCATGCAAAAAATAAGCCCGATTTTTTTACTAAATACACACAATAGTAATGGATGTGCATACCGATACTTTCATTGTTGATACTTTGCTATACCTGTATTTTCATTGTATTTGTAATTTTTCAAAATATTGTGTAAAGAAAACAAAAGAATACTCTAATGTTATATACAAACAATCATCATAGAAACCAAACAGTTTTAACAACCAAGGAGAGTAATTAGTGAACTAGGGCAAACGGAAACTGAACAGGAACAGAAACAGGGTCACAACCAGTAAACAAGATATTAGATTTGTTGTAATGATTTTGTCTCTGCAGCAGGTGTTCGGAAGACCGAGGAAAGATGCTTCGATAGGAGCAAGAGCAGGGATGGATGCCCTAAAAGTATTTAAATGAAAAAGAACAGTTTATAGATTAAATTGCTTGTACTGCTTTTTCATGTGTGTGTGTTCTTTATGTTTTGCAGTTGGCAGTAGTTCAGATTTGAATCTCCCTGACAGTAAGTCAATAAAGTTATTCGACATGAACATAAAAGTATATGATAGTTTTATAGTCTTGATGAACTAGGACTGTTCATCATTTGTTTAATATACAACAAATAAGTTGTAAATAAGAACATTTGAAATTCACCAGAGCGCAAACACAAATAGGCACTGGAGCGTTTGCCAAATCTGCTTCGCCAATTAGTTTATAATTGACATTCAATACCCTATGCTTGTGAATGAGGTCTAAAACCATGATTTTCAACCTGGGGCTGCTGCCGACAATAGGGAGCAAACTAATAAGTCTTAAAATTATAAACAGTAGATTTACACAATGTGCAAGTCAAGGGGCCCTATTTTAACGATCTAAGCACATGGTCTAAAGTGCAGTTAGGGCTTGTCCGAATCCACTTTTGCTAGTTTAACAACAGGAAAAATGGTTGGCGTGCCTGGCGCATGGTCTAAAAGGTTTGTCTCTATTCTCTTAATGAGTAATGGGTGTGTTTTGGGCTTATAAATAACCAAAACATTTTTGGGGTTTTTGTTGGTCAATGGCGCAGTCTATTTTAGTTGCCTCAAAATAGCAACGCGCTAACAATGCGCCTAAACACATCTCGACAGACCAGTACGCCCATGGGCGCACAAATGGGCGCAAATGCATTTGCTATTTAAACAACGTGGTGCAGGAAGTGAACATGAAAACTGCGTCGGACTGAAACTAGAAAAAAACACTTGCATTGGGCCATGTGTATGTCTATGATAGGGCCCAAGAACTTACTTTCAATGAACGTATGTGATGTGAATGGCACAGTGAGTTCAAAGTTAAGAAATCTAATAATTACAAAATTACATTTTAAATATTCTCATCCCAATCCAGTACAACAGTACAGACACAAAAAAAAATCTGTGTTATTTTGATTATGTGTGTGCAAATTCAGTGTCCAACATGGACAAAGGCAGAGTGATTTATAGGCATGAATATTTGCCGCATACTGGAACTTATCCCAAATTCAAGAGACAAAAACATTTTGAATTACAGTGGGCATGTGTGATTGCGATGGTATTTCAGGCTCTTTTAAAATTCAGAGGCATGATCATTAAATAAGTTACTGCTATTGGCTGAAAAGCAATTTAATCAATATAATCCATACCTGTAATTTGATAAACACATTCATGAAATTTAATTGCAAGAACCTGATTTTGTAATTTGACTAAATTCGCGCTTTTATATACAGCACAGTATACCGAGTTGCAGTCTGTTGAAATCTTAATTGTAATGTTTTTTTTGTTTTTTGCTCTGTAGCTGTTGTTCAGACTTTACACACAAGACCCCAGAGTCCCATGAGTAAGTATTTAAATAAAACTCTGAACTGTTTGTAGATTTCATTTGCTTGTACTGGTTCTTCATAACACAGTGTGTGTTTCAGAGAGTGATCTGAGGATTGTTCTACTGGGGAAGAACTTGGCAGAAAACAGTCGTGTGGGAAAACTCATATTAGGGAATGAAAAGTTTGACAGTAAAGTTCCTTCAGATCAAGTGCAGACAGAAAGAAAAATGCACAAGACGGTTATCAACGCTCCTCACCTTCTCCAGCCACATCTCTCAGACAATCAGATCATAGAGACAGTAAGAAAGTGGCTGTATCTGTCTGATCCAGGACCTCACGTGATCGTTCTGGTCCTTCAACATGATCAGTGTTCAACAGAAGATCCAGAGCATGTAGAGAAGGTGCTCAAGTCTTTCTCTAACAAGGTTTATGAATACACCATGGTGCTCACGACACAAGAGTCAGACAGTGTTGAGCCGGCCGAAGTCAATGGCGGTATAAAGGAAATTATTAAAAAATGTTTAAACAGACATTACAAACTTACAAAAAACAGCCCTTCTGCTGACCTTAAAGAGAATTTAGAGAAATTTGCACAAATGAACAGTGGACACTATCTGATTTGTGATGAATTTGAAGGTTCAGAAATTCCACAGAGCAACAGGACAGAGAAAGAGGTGAGTCTGGAAATAATTTATGTAATTGTGATCTACTGATTCCTGATAAATAGAAGTAAATTACAAAAGTAGATTAAAAAACATCACACACTTCACACATCCTGTCCAATGATCTCATGCAAACTGAAGGTTATAATGAATTTGCACAAATAAGTAAAATAAATGCATCAGATAAGAATCTGAATTTCAGATGGTCATCCTTGATCTTTTTCTGTGGTTCAGTTTATTTTAGAGATTAAGGTAATTTTATTCAATTTTTTTCAGGTCATAAGAAGTCACCTTTGACCGTTGCACTATTTGGAAACTCTGCATCAATCCAGTTTCGACATGACAACATTTTACTTGGAGAAGAAGAGTACCATTTTAAAACTACAGACACATCCAGGATAATTCCTTTACCAAGGGAAATAGCAGAACACTACATCTCTGTGATAAACATGACTGCCAGACATGAGACTGAACTTAACGTGGACTGTGTGGATCATCTCATTGATCAACTAGTGAATGAAAATGAAATCCATGCCTTCATATTTGTTGTGCGACTGGGTCAGTTAACAGATGCTGATAAGAAGAGTCTCGAATGGCTTCAGAGAGTGTTTGGTGACAAAGTTCTTCAGTTTGTGATGATTCTCTTCACCTATGAGACGAAAGAAGAAAAGTCTAAAACTATAAAAGATCCTGTTCTGGAGCAACTGCTGGAGAAATGTGGAGGAAGATTTCACACCTCTAACAAGATGATGAACAACCAATCAGAGATGAGAGACCTGATGAACAAGATTGAGCATCTGTTTAATGAGAATAAACAGCAGCGCTACACTGAAATAAGGCGAAACTTCGAAAAGAGTGAAAAAGAAAGTGGTAAGAAATCACTTTGTTTTCTGTATACGCACATATTATCACTTGAATATAATAGTGAGTTGTGATTCAAGCAGAGGAATTACCACTTCAGAGAACCAAATATTTCAGTTTTCCCCTTTCGTTTGTTTAAATAATAGAATCACAATCATGAAAGAGAACACGCAGCGAATCACCACAAGCATGGAGAAAGATACACACAAGGTATGTGCTGGCTGAAATATAACTACAGAATATGTGCACAAAGTCAAAATGAAACATTTTTAACATTTATGTAGGATACAAGCTGAAGTAATGGTGAGATTAGAAAATGTTATTTTTTCACATTTTATCTTCTGTTTTAAAACAAACATTTGGGATGCAAAACTGTAGAATTACTAATAATGTTCTGAAAGTAAGGTATGAAAGTGACCCAATTAGGCTCACAGATATCCAAGTTTTAATTGTTTTCATATACTGTAGATACTTCAAATACAGTATTAAATAGATTTAGATTTGGCTCTCAATTAAACACTAATGTTAATTTTTATTATAAATTGACTAAATTAAAGGTGACATTGTGTCATACATTTTATAAAATTAAGTTACTTAAACAATGAATCCACAAGTTGTGATGTTGCTGATTTAAAATGAGTCACTGTTGTAAAGTGGACATACAGGTAATGTACACATAAGTTTCCGGGAACACCTAATTCACATCCCACGCCGGAATTGTAAATTTAAGATTGAAAATAATAATCCAGAACAGGATTAAGCATTTAAAGTGAAGTGATGACCAAATTAAACTGCAGTGTTTACATGACTGTATGATGCATTAGCTGCATATATTAAAGTGAAGTGCATTACTGTTTTGCAAACGTGTTGAGCATGTGCTTATTATACAGGATTTTCAGTGTCTCAGAGCAGTTCAATTTGCAGTAGGGCTTGGCAATATGGCCAAAGATCTTTTAGTAATACTGTTTGTATTTTATATTTTAAAATTTCAATATTTATTAATATTCAATATAAATATTGATTCAAAGTGGTGGTGGGCTAATTTTACTTTGAGCCATAGGATATATTTGTTTTCGATAGCTTTCAATTTTGACAAGATGTGGTATAACATAGCACAATATGTTTTTTCAATATGTATAAAATGTGGCTTTTTATCTTAATTAAACTGATTTATTGATTAATTGTCAAGATCATAACTTGCATTCTTGCATAAGTGAACAATGTCCTTCATTATTAAGTGCCAAATAAATGGCTGTTTCTTTCACAGGTAATAGCTTTAGAAGAAGAAACAAGATTGGAACAAGACAACGCAAAAGAAATTGATGGAAAAACAAAGCATCTCTTAGATAGACTTCATCTTAAAGGCAGGCATCATAAACTGAGAACTGCAGATTTTCTTCAATTAACAGCAAATTCATTAAAATCCACTGATCTTGTGCTGAAGAGGAGCTAATTCAGACTTTCATGCAAAAACTACTGATGATGAACTACAGAGCAAGATACATTCATGTTGAGAAAAACAATGAACAGCATCACACAAAACAAAGAGACAATGACTCATATGCAGATATGGGTGATATCTTTAAAGCAATGTCTTTTTCTAACAAAGGAATCAGTCAATCTGAGCGCATTCACCCGATGGATGTTCAGATGGCCATGTTTCATTGTGCTGATGGTTTCCTGAAGCAGCTGATGGTCACTAAACTGTCCCAGTGCCAGTACGCTTTGCCTCTGCTTGTTCCTGATCCAGACACACAACAGATTGAGTTTCCTCTCTGGACATTCAGACAAATCAACAAGAGCTGGAAAATGAAAAACACCAACAATGAGATCATCAGTCAAACCCATCCGGTCTACAAGGCACAAACTCCAATGGTGTCTTTCTTCAGGTTTGGCTCTGTGTCTTCATCCAAGTCTCAGCTGATGAACAGTCTGATCAATGAGAAACACAACACGTTCTTCCACAGGAACTGCCCAGGCAGCAGCAGAACCAGAGTCCTGATGGATGGAGTGGTGGAGATCGCCTGGTTCTGCCCCTCTGGGAAAAACACGGATAAATTCACTAACTGTGTTGCGTTCTGTAATCTACACGGTGACGCTGGAGAACATGAGAAACAGCTGCAGATCCTCACTGAAATGGCCTCAGTCAATGTTGTTCTTCTACCACGACTGCAAAACAATGACAAAGTGCAACAATAATCCAAAACCTGTACAGGAACAGAAAGCCATTTATTTGTCTTTTTACTGAGGATGATTCTGCTGTAACAGAGCCAATAAAAGGAAAATACAAGATTGGTTTGAAAGACAGAAATCAGTCAGACGTATCTGAAGAACTCAGAAGAGCTATAAATGATTGTCTCTCAGAATCATCATCCACTTTCAGACTTGAAGATGTGTCCAAACACTCAGACATCAGAGTAGATGAGGAAGATGATGAAGACTGCAAGAGAGGAGAGAAGCAGCACAGCAGATGATGAGTTTACTGGAGAAGAAAGATCTGACAGAAATCAAAGAATCATTTCTGCCTCATCAGGGGAAACTGTGGCATCAGTGGAGTCAGAAGAACAAAGAACTACATCGACCTCGAGCATATGAGACAGAAATGGACATCAGTAGAAAGAAAACCGAGATGAAGAATATTCGTCACCAGCAGCATGAATCTGACATGACAACTTTTATACAGTTGTTTTTTAAACAAATCCAATGTCATGCTGAGAATAAGATGTATTTTCTGAAATGGCTTGAAATCTTCCTAACCTCAAAAAATATTTCTGTTCCTCACAAATATGATAAATCTGAACAACTCAAGTTTGAACAAACTGACCTTGAGAAAATATCTGAGGAACTTCAAGCTGCAACCTTTGGTTTGGAGCACATCATGAGGGAGATCGGTCAGATCTATGAATCATGTTCATCTGTGAAGAAGAACAAGAAAGATCTGCAGTTTGACTTCTCTTCTCTCCCAAGTCTTGCAGCAAAGATGATGATCTCTGGATTTCCACTGGAGCTGATGGATGGAGATGCTGCTCATGTTCCTGTGATCTGGATCTCTGCTGTTCTAGATAAACTCATCCAGAAACTGGGAGATCAGAGAGTCTTTGTGCTGTCAGTTTTAGGGATTCAGAGCTCTGGGAAATCCACCATGCTGAACGCCATGTTTGGACTCCAGTTTGCCGTCAGTGCTGGCAGGTGCACCAGAGGAGCTTTCTGCAGCTGGTCAAAGTCTCAGACGAGATGCAAACACAGATGAACTTTGACTATATTCTGGTTGTTGACACTGAGGGTCTTCGAGCTCTAGAACTGACTGGAAGTTCAACAAGACATCATGACAATGAATTGGCAACATTTGTTGTTGGTCTTGGAAATCTGACCTTGATCAACATCTTTGGTGAAAACCCATCTGAGATGCAGGACATTCTTCAGATTGTTGTTCAGGCCTTCCTGAGGATGAAGGAGGTCAGACTGAATCCCAGTGTGTGTTTGTGCATCAGAATGTCTCAGACGTCACAGCTGGAGAGAAAAATGAGGAGGGAAGGAGACGACTGCTGCAGACACTGGATAAGATGACAAAACTTGCTGCAAAGGATGAAGTCTGTGATGCAGAATGTTTCAGTGATGTCATTAAATTTGATGTTCAGAATGATGTAAAGTATTTTGCTCATCTTTGGGAGGGAAACCCACCCATGGCACCACCAAACCCAAACTACTGTGAGAATATTCAAGAACTAAAGAAAACTATTGTGTCTCATGCCTCAAAGTCACATGGAACGATGCTGATAGACCTGAAAGATCGTGTTAAAGATCTCTGGGAGGCTTTACTGAATGAACGATTTGTCTTCAGCTTCAGAAATTCGCTGGAGATTTCAGCCTATAGGAAACTGGAGACAAGATACAGCAAGTGGTCCTGGAGTCTTCGCAGTGCCATGATGGAAATTGAGAACAAAATACACAACAAAATAGAAAATGAAGCAATTCATGAGGTTGAGGAAACTGATCTTCAAACAGAACTGAAGAAGACGAGTGAAGAAGTGCAGAAATCAATGTCTGAATTCTTTGAGAAAGACACAGATGCAGATATACTGATTCAGTGGAAATCATCATTTGAAATCAAAATCAAAGAGATTCAGGAAAACATTGTGAGAGAAACAAAGAAGAAATTAAACGAGATTCTTCAGCAGCGAGACCTGAAGAAAAAGATCGATGCTCAGAAGACACATCATGAAAACACTCCTTTGAAAAGAGCAAAGAACTTGCCTTAAAACTCAAAGACAAAACAAATGATGAACAAACACTAAAGAAAGAATTTGATTTGTTCTGGAAAAACAGTGTGAAGAAGATCATCAGAGACACTCATCCAATAAAAGACAATGACATAATGAGAGATGTAAAACACTTCCTCAGTGACATCTATGAAAGTGCACCTGTAGGCCACTGGATGGAGAGCAAGGATATTTTTTCTGTGCCAAGTTATACTCAATATGTTCTTTTCAAAAAGAGTTCAAAGAGCCTGTAATCAACTCATCTAGATACACTCAAACATTGTCTCCAGAAGATAAAATAAGAAATTTCATCACAGATGTTGCTCAGCAGACAGACAAAATGATTCAGTCATTTAACATTTCAAAGATGGGCTACAACATCAGCTGCATTCAACAAATCACAGATTACATCAAGATGAGAGTAACAGAACATCAGAAAAGATCTGTGGAATATGAGTTCAAGAATGAATTCTTCATGGATTTAGTACATTCCATCTGTAACAGAGCAGAGCAGATGATCTCTGACCAACACAAAATGTTCAGAGACGCCAATGATCCAGAAATATATGTTGAGAAAAAGAGAGCAGAGTACTATAGTATTTTCCAGAAATACTGTCATGGAGCAACATCAGCTGCCATTTTTGGAGAGATCATCTGTCAGAAACTTAAAGAGCCCATTGAGCAGAGTGTCTACAAGAAGACTGCCAGAGATCTGACAGATGAAATAATGAAAAACTGTTCATCACTGAATGGAAACAGATCAAAACTGGAGAAACACATCCTGAAGACTCTGGCAGAAGAGGAGGATTGTCACAAATACATGAACTATATTTATAATCCCAGAGATCACTTCAAGAGTTTCATCAGAAATAAAGTCAGTCAGTACATCACTGATAAGTTCAATGTCAGTGTTTTACACAAGATGAAGGATAACATTAAACTCTTGCAGCAGAAGATCATAAAAGCAGCGCATGAATCTACTGAACATGTTCAGTGAACAGTGGAGATGTTGGTTTGTGGTTGAAGAGTTTCACACAGCAGCTCTCAGACGAGCTGATCTTCTCTGAAAAAGACCTCAGTGGAGTGAAACTTACTGGTGCTGATAATTGCAAACTCCTAGAAGATGTGATAAGAGAAGAACTTCCAGCTATAATGTCTGACATCTACAGTAAATTCAACACTGAGGCATTTCTAGTAAAGCTGGACTATGCGTTCAGGCCAGATGAGATTCTGATTGATCACTTCTGTCAGTGCTGTGGGTTCAGTGTCCGTTCTGTAAAACAGTCTGCACCAACACCATAGAAAACCATCATGGAGATCACAGTGTTGCTTTCCATCGTAGTATTGGACTGAGTGGAATTCATTACGACAATACATGCAACTTGTCTACTCATATCTGCACATCAGCAGTAGGAAACAGCAATCTGTATTTTTATCCTATTGGATCAGAAGAAAAAGTCCCCTGGAAAGATTACAGAACAGCAGGAGGAGTTTATGCAGACTGGAGCATCACATCTGATCTATCTGAACTGCCCTACTGGAAGTGGTTTGTCTGCAGATTCCAGAAAGATCTGGAAAAATACTACATGAAAACATTTGCGGGGAGTGGTGTGATACCAGATGAATGGAGAATATACTCAAAACAGGATGCTCTAGAGAGTTTGGATAAATACATTTAATTGAACAAGTATACGTTTTTTTTTTTAGTTCTTTGATTTACAGAACAGTTGTATCACTTCAGTGAAGCTGGAATCATCTACACATCTTTGATACCGTGGGACACTTTAGAGAGAAGAGTTTAAAGATTTAATAGCATTATGTTTCAAAAGACTGTATGTATTGGTAAACTGATTAATTCATTAAGACCTATAGTTATTGGAACAAAATGCTTAAATGTGACAAAGTAATCGTAAAAGTCTTTACTGGTCCTTTCAAATTTATTTTGAGCACTTCACTGCATCCAGCTGACACTTAAAAAAAAATGTATCTTATTCTTTGCTTTCGCCATTTCTTAATCCCTCCTTGCTCTAGCCTGTACTATCCTAGATAATGTTTGCAAATGTATATTATTAGCACTTCTCATGTTATTGCTTCCCTAAGATGAATCCTTGTTTTACTTATTTACAGTATGTCATTTTGGATAAAAGCATCTGCTTAATGAATGTGAAAATGCACATGTAGTTTAGTTTTCCTTGTTCAATTTGATTTATGTATTGTAGTTATAGTTGATTTCATTATATTTTGTTTTTTAATTTATATTTAGTATGTTAGGGCTGGAAAGTTAATTGTTTAATTAAGATCATTTACAGGTTTAACTATATTCAAGTTCAATGAAGGCGAGTCGTGATTTTACAATGTTCTGGGTTTATTTTAGTCTCTAGAGTTTGTTTGCATTTCATATTACTAATTACTTTTTACATTACTTTCTAAAGCCTGACACAAACTTATAAAAATACAAATATGATACCCAATAGTACTTTCAATACTGTCCAATAAATTCCTGCAAATGTGCAGCTTTATGTCTGTCCATCTAAGTTTCTACTGTGTTTAATTGTGTGTGAATTGTAGACAAACATGTGTTTGTGATTATTATGTACAAGAAAAACATACATGACAAAAATAAACAATCTATGTATTACTGTTTACCTTCATGTATGTTGTTTTATGGTGCGTATTTCTAGACACCTATTACCTTATTTTGATTATTCTCAGGTTATGTAAAGTAAGTCAAATCTGTGTCCTAAATCATAAGCATCTGAATTTTCATACTTACAATCCATAGGTGAGAAGACTTCTCCGTAGTCTGATCAGCTTACTTTTTTGGAAATCAAAGACTTTTGGCAGGCAAGCTTCTTAGTTTCAATTAAATATAGTTTTATTAGGTTACATATAAAAGTACTAATATATAAAAAAAGAAAAAAAAGAAAAAACAACATCAAAAGCAAATCGCTTACAAGCATTGTCTGTCAGAGACATCAGTGGCATGGCATCTAAGACCAGAGAAGCCATTCCAAAGAATCAGCATCTGCCTTCATCTCTCCTTTCAGCCTTTTATAGACCATCTGAATTCTTGGTCATCATTGTGATTTTTGTTCTGGGAACTCCTTTTGGAGAAACTAATTTAGCTCCAACTTCAGAGTCGTTCTAAACCAGCACTATAGACCTTATGCGCCAGAGAAACATGCGCGCAGCCATCTTTAGAATATTGTCTTTGAACTTCTGTTTTAGTGGTAGCTCTGTATATTTCTATGGCATCGCTGTGGAAGAGTAATTAGCTGGTGAAGTGGATTTACTTATTTAGAGTTAACGAAAGTTATCACGAGCATTGTAATGTTTAAAGCAGATGTCTTAACATGTCAGTAGACAAGATCTAAAGAAGATTTTAAAACGGGCAATTCATTCATAAATTCTTAAGATCGCTATGGAAATACAAACCGGAAGACAAAAGACAATAAGCCTGTGGCTTTTTTGTGCATTTTATCCTCAACAAATTGTATTCAATGTATATGAACTGCCTCTGGCATGATTGTATAAGTTTATGATTATTGTTGAAATAAATAATACAAATAAAAAAATAAAAAAATAAATAAGCGCAGCGCTGAAAAGGGGCGGGGCTACATACGGCCTATAGGAACTAACAGTGAAGTTAGTGTACGCTGATTGGACGAACACACGCGAAACACTAGCACCCGCCATTTTTAAAAAGGCTGTGTAAACACAGAATATAGCCTATATATTTCCTCCACAAACTCAACTCTACAAACATGAAAAACAGTGATAGATGGACCTCTTAACCTTTACGCTGAGGAGAAAATCCAACACAACTTTGAAGAGACCAAGCAAAACAACAAGCGGGGCTTACGTCACTACAGACTTCCTGATGGCGGTGCGATTGCAACCAGGAAAACGTTCCTATGGGAACCCTTAGTTCTTGGGGAACCACCCTGGTGGCTAGTTCCTAGAACTACCCAGTGCGAAAGCCCCTTTTGTGCCATTCCTGAAACAGTTTCTGATCACCATACCTGTAATTTCCAAGGTGTTTGCTTCATTTTACCATGTCATATACAGAGACTCCTGTGAATGTTTAAGTCAGAAGGACTCATCAGTGGCATCTGTTCCCTGTACAAAAACAACAACGAAACAACTGTGAACATGCTGATATCAGGAGAAACTATAGGGCTGCACAATTATATATATATATATAAAATGAACACCAGGTTTGTTTGTGCCTTGTAGGCATATACTTGTAGGGCTGTATTTTATATTATACCATAAAAACATCCTTGTGTCGTACGTGTATATTTATTTAGCATTGAAAGTTACCTACCTGTCTATAATTCATATTTCAACATTTTAGTCTTCACATTGTACAAGTTGAACTGGTGCCAGTTTATGCAACAATAACATGCTAACCATTATGAGTGGGAATTCATTTCTTACCTTAAAAAATCTGTCTTATCTTCAAATCGCATTCTTCTTCTGAGGTAAATCCAAGATAAACTCACAGTGTCTTCCAAACTCGATGAAAAGTAGAGGAATGATGAAATCTGATGCTTTGTTTTGAGGTAATGAGGGCGTTTACAGGCTTGCATTCCGTCATGTGGACTATTAGCATGTGAATCGCTCGTACGCACGTGGGTGTGGTCATATTAGAAATAATTAGCAGACGCTTGAGAAACTGTACCTATAGTTGCTTTCATACGGATTAAACAGAGAATACTTGTGTGGGAAGTATTCGCTGATTTATAGTTCATTTTCTGTCGCGATTCAGAATGATCTTCACACGGCATGAACGCACATCATGTTAATTTTCATTTAGACATGTGCCGGTATTCGGTAATGCGATAAACCGTGTAATGAATATGCACGATATTGTTATCGCGGGCACTTCAAAATACCGTGAAAAATAATAGATCAGAATTTAGATTTATAGAACGCGCATTAGCTTATTTTCCATCAACCACTTGAATGAACCACTTATATGCTGCGCAAAACACGTGCGCACTCTGATGTAGACATGCGAAAGACATCCCACATGTAGAAGCATTCTGTGTGCATGCGGCGCAGTGCGCACTCTAGTCAATGTAAACAATCCTCACATGGAGAAGAAGCATGGCGGAAGGAGGAACACTGCCGACGATTTATCCCGCTAATAGCAGGGCTGGCAACTCTACGCATTCTGCGTGCGACTCACGCAATGAACACTTTTCACACGCTCTCGCGGCACACATCCATTTTCTCACGCAGAGAAAAATCACGGAGCAAAGAGGACACTGACACCGACAGACTAGACAGAGCAGGTTACTTTTGATATGAAAACAATTCTCAGCTCTCATGTTCGTCCATTTTATTATGAAATTCAGACAATAAATACCGTTTTGGCGCTTGTAAACGTGACGTGACCGATCGCAGTAACGCCTCAGTTCAAGTAAACCGATCATCTGTTACTTTTTATTTAAAGCTACAGTACAACATACCGAAAGGTATGTCTCATACATAATATCGATCAATCGGTGTTTTTCAACCACGAAAAGAGATCAATAAAACTGCAGGTGAACAATTATGTCACAGAACGTTACATTTACCTCAGGAAAGCCATTTAAGGACCAGCACGTTAACTTAGTTGACTAGAAAAATAGCTATAGAGGAGTATTTTGCTAAATATGTGCACTATATTACACTTGTATTATATTTTTACTTGTGTCATAATTGTTATTATGATGAAAACCACATTATATTTAATTAAATTAAAATAGTGTGATAATACCGTATACCGTGATAAAAGCTCAATCAATCGGGGCATGAAAATTTGATACCGGCACATGCCTATTTTCATTATTTTGCGAAAAAGCACAACATTTTGTTTTTTGTTTCTTTTCTTGTTCACAAGACTTTTAAAAACTGGATCTTGTAGCCTTGAGTTTTTTCTTCAAAACGATGTGAAAATCATCTTGTCCACTCATTCACATAAAACAATGTATTGATTTAAATTTTGTCCGAGTTTTGATTCGTTTAATGTACTAAAATTTTTATGGTAAGTGGTTCCACACAATTGATTTTAGCTACATTTAAACACTTATTCAATTTTAGTTCAACTTAATGCTTTGTTTAAATGTAGCTAAAATCAATTGTGTGGAACCACTTACCATACATTTTTTTGTAAATTCAACTGCGAATAGACGTAAATTATCATGAATAATGATGTGTATTATAGTATAGTTAACAATATAAAACAAATATAAATGAAGGTCAAAGGCACATTTTGATTTTCATACCTAGAAACAAATCATGTTCTAACATAAGTGAACATCACATACCTGGCATTTCCAAGATGTTTGATGTTTCTGGAGAAAAGAACTTCCTGTTTTCAGTCATAACACCTTCACCATGTTCATGTAGAATATCTGTCCATGTAGAATATCAGTCCAATGTAGCTGTACAGCTCACTGATGCTCACATTTGTCCATTTTAATCTGTGACCTTTGCATTTGCCCTGGCAGCCTGAGCAAAACTGAGACAACACTCTCAGAAAAACCAGAAAAAAAAACAGTTTGAGTAGAGTCAGGGGAGAGTTTGTGGTCCAGGTTCATATGCGGGCCAGTATCTGGTCACTGTCACTTTTGCATCTAAAAAATAAATTAATTAAACAAAGATTGGTGAGCATGCTGATAAAAGAATAATATCAACTAGAGTACTGACATTAATATAATGTCCAGTCATAAAAGTGTTTGTAGTGTTATACACATATGCATGTAGTAGACTAGACAGTCACAGTACATGAACAAAATTTGTATATTATATTTTATATTTTACACTCAAAACCTACATCTGAGCAGAAATTCGCAAACAAAAGCTTCATTAATGAAGCATTATTTTAAAGCAAACACTTCATAAACTATCCAAAACAGGCCAACTTCATCTTGTCTAAGCATTCATATTACTTTTTACAAATCTTTTTTTTATATATATTATAAAGCATATAAATGTTCATCCTATAATTTAATACATTGCTTATAACAACAACACTTAACAACAACACTTCATATTATAACCTATTTCAGTTCATTTCAATCATCTCTGTCAGTATAACGAATTTGGGAAAAGCCAAACTAGTCAATATGTAGCTACGTTATTGTAAAAAAGTAAAAAACATACCTGTTAAATACGCTTAATCAAGTCGCTCCTCAAAATGAATCCGAAACCAGTCGTGCTCTTCTTCTGAAGTAAATTCTTTCAGGATTATTCATCACCACATCCCAAAACGGTGTGAAGTAAATGAATCGGATAAAACTTGATGTGTTTTATCAACTTGATGTGGGAGTTGACTAGGGTTAGGAATACTTGAGGTCAGAAATCGGATACTTGTTATAAAATTTTAATTTGATTCCTCTTATCGATTCCTTTGTGAGCATTTCAATATGACTTTAAACAAATCAAGCTTGAGTGGTTTATGTGAGTTGGGGGGGGCTGCAACCCTGCAACCTTGGACCTATGAAACCCTGCAACCTTGGACTTTGGGGTCTTTGTATCAAATAAAGAAGAAGCCGAAATCGCAAATGGAGAAGCCGAAGTTCCTTTTCCTTTACCCATTACTGTCCTTTCTTCCAAATCCCTCACCTATTCAGTAGTCTTGGAATTGGACTTTGTGGCATGCAAATGGCACGGATAATACTTTTTCCAAGTCAAATTCAGAAGAGTAACACTTTTTTTTCAACCTGGAAATGCCACCACTGTGCCTGCAAGTAGCCCACAATGACAAAAAAAAGGGGGGGTAAAAAACAGCGAGAAAGCTGCAGAGTCTGTCCTTACTAAGTGCTATACCTCCACTTCAACCCACACTCCTATCACCCTTTGATAACACATTAAAAACTCTGATTGAAAATGTTGTGAACAATGCCCACTTACCTCCTGATGGTAAACTTCAAATTAAGGGGAGTCCTGGAGACTCAACTCAAGTATGTACACTTCAAATTGGAAGTCCATTTCCACCTGTATTGCTTTGGAGAAGTAATCCCACGTAAAATGCAGGTTTCACACTCACGGTCTTCCAGGCCAAGTGCATGCAAACACTGGCGCCTATTTTCCAAGTCTGCTGGAAAGTTATGCAGTCCAGCAGTGCTGTTGCAACCAGCAACACTACACCTACGACCCTCCTGACTACTGCACTAAATACAGATAAATCTACGCTAGCTCATCCAAGGGCGTGGTAGCTCGTATCAAGGCGTGGTGAGCTGGAACCTGCTTATGTCACGTATTACCGCTTACGTCACATAGTACCGCAAACATCCAATAGGAAAATTCAACTGCAGTAGCCACCGTTCAACCTGAAGAGGGCAGCACTCAGACGTTTTTACACCATATATTGTAGAATTAAAACACTTTATACCCAAATGTCAAAAGAATTACTCAAATCAATGAACAGCACTAATAAAGCCCCATTCTTACAGATCATTAAAGCTGCCGTCGGCAAAATTTTTTTGATCATATTCAGTGAAATCGACACTATAATCCGACAGAACAACAAAGTGGTTTTAGAAAAAAACCCGAGCTTCTAACTCAACCTGGAGCGTGTTATTTGTTTTGCAAAAATCCACCGCTCCCGGATCATCGAAACATCTGACTGTCGAATCACAGGTCGCCACAGATCCCACTCCCCCCTCGCGCACGTTACAATCACATGCACACGCCTGAAGTTTGCAGGTGTGTAGTGTGTTGGATTGTACGAAGCGTGATGGCGGAGAGAAAATCTACTAACAAGCTTCCAATTCCTCGGTTATTGCTATATATGGGTAGATTAGCCAGGGCAGCCTACCTCCAAGTCCATGGTGTTGATCGATGCTGAAGAGATGGCGCGGACGCGTTCACATAAAATCTGGTGCACACGCACTGACGAGCACGACCTCGATGGGAGGGTGCTCGCTGGTAGTGGGGGAGGGGCGTGAGAGTTGTAAACATTCAAAATTTTGGCTAAGTCGACCCAATCTGCCAGACTTGCAGACTGCAGCTTTAACTGCATTGTCCCATTCAAATAAATAAATAAATAAAAAAAAACAAAACAAAAAATTGGTTTAGGGTTTAGTTACCCTTTAAGACAGGAATTGTGGAACCATCATGCACGGGTTGGGCCTCTCCAGTTGTTCTAGTCCCCAGGACTGATGGCAGCATGAAATTATATGTAGATTATAGCAAGTTGAATGCCATAACAGAAAGTATGCTTACCCCAGGGGCAGCGATTTTCTCCACAGTAGACCTAAACATCAGTTATTGTCAAGTGGCCATGGACCCTTCAAGTAAATGAAAAACTGCCTTCATCTTCATCATTCCTTCAGGACTTTTTCAATTTAATGTTATGCCTTTTTGGCTTAATGCACCAGCAACCTTTCCAGGGTAAATGAAGACCATTTTAAGAGAATTGTGAGGAAAACTTTGTTTTGTCTACATTGATGATATAATCATCTATTCATCAACCTAACTCAGCATTTACATGACCTCCAGACTGTCTTTCACAGGCTACAAGAAGCAAGATTGACATTCAACTTAAGGAGAAGTAAATTCTGCCTCCAAGAAATTTCATTCCTGGGCCATGTAGTGAACACTCAAGGTATTATGGCAAAGTTGAGGCCATTCAGTCTTATCCAGTACCCATCAACCTCAAAGAGGTACAGCGGATTCTTGAACTAGCTGGATGGTACCATTGATTTGTACCGAACTTTTCAGAAATTGCAGAACCCATTAATGCTCCAAATAAAGGTGGAAAACATTTCATTGGTCAGATCAATGTCAACGGGCATTTGAGCAGCTCAAGACAAGTCTGTCTGCACCCCCATCCTTGGTCATCTAAATCTGCAGCATCCCTTCACAGTATACACAGACTCTAGCGACACGGGCTTAGGAGCTGTGTTAACCCAAAGAAAAGAGCAAGGGATGGAAGAAGTCATAGCTTATGCATGGAGAAACCTAAACCCAGCAGAAACAAACTACTCAGTCACAGAGAAAGAGTGTCTGGCAGTTGTCTGGGCACTTGAGAAGTGGCAACATTATCTGGACAATAGAATGTTCATGGTAGTAACTGATCACTCTGCCCTTCAGTGGGCAATGTCCTCTACTAAAACTACAAGATGTCACATTCGATGGGCCCTGCGATTACAAAAATTTGACTTTGTCATTGAAGACAGAAAAAAGCAAACTACTGTAAATGCAGCACCAGATGCCCTTTCCAGAATGTCCAACTTACAGCATGCTACTTGTTCACCAACCAAAAAGCAAGACTGACGTTCCCCATCACTGCTGTAGACCTATTGGAAGAACAACATAAAGACCCTGGAATTGAAAAGATCTTCAAAGCAATAGCAGAAAACAGAACAATATTAGATTGGGGAAGACAAACTGTACCTTAAGACTCAACTGTCAAAAGGACAAGTTCAATATAGAGTGTACTTACCCAAAAGCCTCATTCCTACAATTCTTCAATATTACCATGCAGCGTTTATACGCCCACGTATAAATATAATTAATTATTATTCATAACGGATTATGATCAATAATTAATATTTTAATTATTTTTAATTATCCATGCCCACGCTCAAAATTGCTTAGATCACCTTTCTTTCCCATTCTGACATTCACTTTGGAGTTCAGGAGATTTTCTTGACCAGGACCACACCCCTAAATGCATTGAAGCAACTGCCATGTGATTGGTTGATTAGATAATTGCATTAGTGAGAAATTGAACAGGTGTTCCTAATAATCCTTTAGGTGAGTGTATACTTTATGTAATTCTATTTTATAGTGGTGTAACGATACCCTCACGATTCAATACATATCATGATACTGAACTCACGATACGATATTATTGCGATACTCCAAGACAGATGATAAAAAGTTAACAAATATTAAAATTTTGAATTTGATGTTACATTGTGTTTGTAAATGAATAGACTTGGACTTGGTGCTGAAACCCAATGCACGACAATAGAGACGCCAGAATAACAATATTCATGATCTGAAGATGAAAATACAGAATTATTTTAGACGAATACGCTTGAACTTGTCACTGACTAGATATATTTAAAATAATGTCAGCCACTTTTTACTGGTAACATCAGACATTTGGCATTATCAGGAAACACACATACACCCATTGCATATTCAACATTATATAGAGTAGTTTAATGTAGTACTGATACTAAAACTCTGTAAACTTGCATTTTTCCTCACACAGTAATTATTATTTTGGGTGAACTATACACAATACATGTCGCATTTTCATATTGTGATATATTGTGACGCGATATACTGTTACACTCCTAGTATTTAATCTTCAGCATTTAAGACTGTTGCTGTAAAACACTTGATCTTGTGGCTTAAACACTATGTTCTCGCTGCATTATAACAGCAATGAAGGAATAAACAAGCTTTCAAGGTGAAAAGAAAAGTTTAGAAAGGCGCTCTAACCTTTCCACCGCTGTGAAGATCACGATGGGAAAACAACAAGCTCATAAACAATTTACACACAGCAGGTTAACATCAGCATCTGGCTGTGAGCGGATAACACCTGAACACACACTTCAGCAGCGCGCTTAACCCGGCCGGCCTCCGAGGAACACACTGGGATTAGCGGAGATTTAGAGGCGGAAAACAAGAGGAAAAGGGACGCTAATATCACATGTGTGACTGTGGTTCACGTCACCAGTCTCGAGTCGCACGGGTTTATCTGTGGCAATAGCCAACAATACATTGTACGGTTCAAAATTATAGATTTTTCTTCTATGCCGAAAATCATGAGGATATTAAGTAAAGATCATGTTCCATGAAGATATTTTGTACATTTCCTACTGTAAATATATAAAGCATTTATTTCTGTGAGTGAATGCAGCACAATCGTGAACATAAATGAATGCTCTGTTTCTTTCTCATTGTTTGTGAAATGTGTTAATTTTTCCACAATTTTTATTTATTTCTTTTCACCTTTTTTCAGTGTACACTACCAGTCAAAAGTTTTGGATCGGTAAGATTTTTAATGTTTTTAAAATAAGTTTCTTCTGCTTTACCAAGGCTGCATTTATTTGATCAAAAATGCAACAAAAACTGTAATATTGTTAAATATTATTACAATTTAAAATAACAATTTTCTATGTAAATATAAAGGCTAGTAAAGTGTAATTTATTCCTGTGATCAAAGCTGAATTTTCAGCATCATTACTCCAGTCTTCAGTGTCACATGATCCT
>FLSR01004873.1:2147728-2182947 GCA_900092035.1 Leuciscus waleckii | reverse complement strand
TGACATCAACACTGTGACCCCCCCCCACACACACACACACACACACACACACACACACACACACACACACACACAAACACACAATTAAAACGTTGTCTTCCTTTTCACTGATTGCCTTTTTCTGTGCTGCAGGATGGGGTTGATCCATATGCTCCATGTTCACTCCCTTTTATTGACTCATTGTCGATAAATGCTTTAAAAACAGATGTTATTTTTCTCTCCAGGTTATTTCGGATAGATTTATCTAATCTGACCTATTGGTTTTGTTCAGACGGACTGCAAAAAAATCCGATTTTTTTCTTTTCTTTTTTGCAAAATAGCAAAAACATAAACAAATAAAAAAACAAACCACATCCATGTGGTTTGAAATCAATAGATTTTTAATCTTCTGGAGTCATCTCTGGCTGAACAGTCAGATCGTCATTTTTGCTGCTGTTGTTGTTGTTGTTAATCGGGATTCAGTATATGTGTAACGTCATACAAAGTGCTCAAAATTATCTGGAGCTCTGTATTTAGACTCTCTTTCTCCATTTTTTTCTAACTATCTGACATTCTCATCTAGAACATTACAAGTAACACAAGTTATGTAATCAGATTACTTTGCCAAGTAACTAGTACGGTAATGCATTACTTTTAAATTTACATCAAAATATCTGAGTTACTTTTTCAAATAAGTAATGCAAGTTACTTTTGTTTCCATGTATTGACTGACAGCTGTTGTTGAGAGAAATCATGAGTAAGTGCAGAGGCGTTGTGTGTGAACATGATGGTTACTGTAGACTAATGTGAACAGGCATATATATCTCACTTGCACAAACAGATTCAGTATTCCTGAAAATGAATAAAAACAGTGAAATGCAAACTCAGAATATTACAAAAACCATGAAATAAATAACACAAATGTACTTTATGTATTTAATCTCACTTTATTAACCAATATCTTTGCTGCTGACCTTCGATGATCCAATTCAGCCAAACTAATAAGCAAAAATGACTTTAGATAAACTTTCATCTGCATCCTATTCTTCTGTGATCCAGAACAGCAGAACAGCAGAAAGGTTTGTTTGAGTAGCGCCCTCTTCTGTACAGACGTGAATTTATTCACTTTTGGTGTGAAAAAGCCTTTATGTTAGCAAAAAAAAAAACTTGTTATTAAAAACAAACAAGCAAGCCCAGGTGAGAAAGAGTAATGCAACAAATGATTTCCCATAAAAAGTAACTAAGTAATGTAATTAGTTACTTTTTTAGGGAGTGACGGAATATTGCAACATTACTCTTAAAAGTAACTTTCACCATCACTGGTAGTCAGCATTTTTGACACACTTTATGCCTTAATGCATAAAATACCGCAAAATTTCCATCCCCCTTTCTAAATGACAGTGACTCGGTTGTTGTAAAGTCTCTTGGCATCATGCTGACACTTCACATCATTATATTCACTACAATATCTGAACAGACGGATCGAATCGCCTCATTTACAAAGTCATCAGATTTGAAAACCAAATCAGATTTGTGTGCGGTGTGAACAAAGCCACTATCATTTGTGTTTGTGTGTGTGCTGCTAATATACATTATTTTTATATGTGTGTTTGTGTCCATTTTGAGATAGAATCTATCAAACATCCAAGTTCGCATTGTTTGCTGCTAGCGGCCTGTTTTAAAATTCATATTTTCCTCAGGTAATGTTTTAGTTGGCACTTAGTTTTGGTTGGATTTGTTTCACATATTGTTTGCAAGAATCCTTTGGGGTTTTTAAAATGCAGCACATTTACTTTTCTTTCTTTTTTTGGGTTTTTTTCTCCAGAGTGATGTGGTTTGCTGTGGTTTGTGTCATATAAAGTGTAACATATACATGTTATAATTGATTGCAGTCTGGGCTCTTAATAGACAATCAGACATGAGTTTATCATCATTACCGACAGCAGTTAAAGTGAACAACATCATTTTCCAGACATGAGAAGTGCAGACATATTTGTTTGATGTGATTTTCTTCTTGCATTAGGTGGATTCTGAAGATATATTTTCGACATCAGTGGTGTGATAGATTATTTTACATAAGAGAATTGTTAAGCTGCAGAGACCCTGTATTTACTGATCGTCAGTGTCTGTAATTGCTTTGCGTGAGTGTGTGTGTGTGTGTGTGTGTGTGTGTGTGTTCATGTGTGCGTGACTTTGAGGAGTAGCCCCAACCCAGTTAATATTTTAAGAAAATCATTATAAATATTTTATTATAATTTTATAATATTACATAATATAAATATATTATCAGTTATTTTTTTAAGTCCCTTCTTCGTTCCATCTGTCTGTGGTCCTAAACGTGTGACACTTTGAAACATATGAATCATGAACCAATATGTCAGTGTTTTTACTGTCTGTTTGTTCCTTCAGTTTTTGTGTCCCTGAAAACAAAAGGTCGTTGTCAGTTTTATTTGTGTTTGCTTGGTATAAATCAGTGAAACAGTGTGGATATGAGTTGTTGCCATTCAACCTTGTGATGCAAACGGTCCCATTTAAGCTCACTTTGGGAAGATCAAAAAGACAATTGGTGACCAATGGCGATGGGCCCGAACTCTTGGTCTGTGTGTTGAATGTTGATCCCTGATCTAAAGGTCAACAGAGGTCATGATCTTAAACCCTCAATGGACACTGTTTGGGATCTCCTGCAACAAAACTGACTGCTGGTTTGTTTGCTGTCACCGTTGAAGCGTGTGCATATTAAAATGCCCACCTCATATCAGTTCAAGTCGGAGATGTGCTTATGGACAATGAGCGTCTGCTTTATATCGAAGGAATCCCATAAATTTTGTATGTTCTGCATGGATTATCCAAGTTATTGTAAGGAAGTCTTCCAAAAGAAAGGAAAATAACCATATTCGTTTTTCTCTTGTCTTCCAAACCAAGACAAAGCAAAGGTCTTCCAGTCAAAGCCACGATGACACTATTTTTAATTTTTATAGCTACAGAAACCAATAACCACCCGGACAGACTCAACAGAATCGCTCGAACTTTGGCTTCGTGCAACTGGACCACTTGGACGGAAACAGCACATCTGTGGTATTTTGCAATATTGGAAGGAACAACCCAATACAGTCATGCATGTACCAATATTTACTGGACACATTAACAATTAAAAAGAGAAAAAAAAAAGATGAGGAGGATGATTCCTGTTTTAGTATATAACTCACTGTTACCTTAATACTCTATTCTGCATAAACTCTCAGCCCCGTATTTGCAATAGAATCTATATCTATTTCTATAAGTCTATGGGAGACGTATTATTAAACATTATTGAATAAAACTAATATATTTGTATGATTGTAAAACCAAAGTGTCGTTTGTTTTATTCTCTGCTTGTGAGTGTGTAAACGCTCTGTGACAACAACAGCCATTCAGATGAACGTATAATTCAATGCCCTCGTTTAAAGTAAAGCGTATTAATTGGCGCTCAGGTAAGTGCCAGCGTTCGTCATCTCAATAGAATTATACAGGCGAGTCAGCATTAGTTATGGGTTGTTAAGTTGACTTCTATAATGATTAAATTGGCAGAGGACCAAACAGTGAATATGGTGGGACGACGCCATTACGGCTGGACGGGAAGTGAGGATGAACGGGAGTCGGGTGGCATGTGTTCCAAGAGTCTTTCGCTTCGTTCCCACGCAAAAAGCAGGCTTTCCAAAAAGAGCTGTTTCCATCTTTTATCCTGCAAACTGCGGAGGAAAAACTTCAGCAATCCCCTGACCTCTTTTTTCAAAAGGCCCATCAAAGTGTCAACACTCGAGAGCAGCGGAATAAATCTCATCCTTTAATCTAATTGGTGGGATAAAGCGGCATAATTCTTTTTAACAACTCTGATGGATTACATAAAAGTACTGCACATTAATGCTACACTCGTCTTGCGCCAAAAGCACCCCAGAACTGAATAAATATGCTGGCGTGGATTCAAACACATCAGTTCTCCTTATTTAAAGAGCACGTTTGGGGGAAGACCTTAAGTAGGGTAGGTTACATGAGTGCTCTGCCTCTTTGTAAGGCAGGAAATAGTTTGAAATGATCATGATTTTTAATGTCAGACACATAGAGTTAAACCATTCATGTGCTCTTTCAGTCTGTGGATATGGATTTGTATTAGAAAAACAGTAGCCTATACCTTTTGTGAATTCAGGCCTACCTTTTGTCATCTTTACACTGCAAAGTCAGCGCAGCTTATCAACATTTCAGTGTCTCATTTTTACACAGATGCTACATCGATGAGGCATCAATAAATGCATTTACATTTACAGAAATCTTAATTGCAGGAGTAGCTAACGCCATGCAGTTTATACGTTTCAAACAAGAAAAAAAAAAGTGAAATTATGATAAATAAATAAAATGTAAGTTACAAAAATAAGTTCTCTGAAATACTATTTTGTTAGCTGACGTTTGGTCTGGGCGCGTGCGCTCATTCTCCGTGAGTGCGCGCATACGGCCGCGCGCCTGTAACCCGAGCACAGTAACAGCGGTCTTGACTTGTGCTGGGAAAAACACGAATGGACCCTCACGTTGACTTTCTATGAAGATATCCCTGTGGTTTCATTTGGTGAATCGCCATGAAGGCCCAGGACTGGTTTATTGTCTCCTGCTGCCTCTGTGGCCTGAGCGCAATGGCAGGTAAGTTGAGTTGAAGTTTCCAAACTGAATGTGTGCGTTGTGTTTTCACACGTATAAATTCCCATTTCCCAGTAACGTTAAACTTGAAAAGTAACATCATAGTAAATCGAAGTTCTGAGGTCCTAAAACACCAGAGGGGTTTAAAAAATATCATTAAAACGTTACTTTTTTCACATTTTAAATCGGTTAGGTACCGTTTTTCCACTTAATTTTAGTAATTTCTAACATTAACCTACATGTTTTATTTGATTAACTCAATTCTCCAACGTCTACGTTTCCAATTATGAGATAAAGCCTGTAATTTGACCTGTTCTCGTTAATTGTACAGTTTAATCCGAATTATCTTAATGGTTATTTAACACATCATTTGATGTACATATGTCATGGTTTGGTCAAAGAGTACAGTATACCATAATATATAAATAAACAGACGTCTTACTACTGTATGACAGAGGCTGCCAAATTAATATAACACCCAGTGTGAAAAGGTCATCTGCAGTATCACGTCAGTCATTTGTCAGGAATGCAATATGTCTGCAGTCTATAGCGAACCATAATAGCATTATACTGTACAATTATTACGCCTTAACTATTTTATTTTCAGAATTGGCACAAAACCTCATGGTGGTCTCATATGTTCATTTGATAACACATCGCATAGAAATTACATATATTTCTTATACGATGTCTGTAGCCTACACTACTCTAGTTCTAGTATTTTTCATCCAGAAACACCCTAAGGGTGATTTGATCTCACATTGTTTCCTATTGGGTTGACTGGTCATTTAGATCCATAAATTTATGTTTTTGTGCTTGAACCAAATGTTTCCAATGGCATGTCATAATAATTGTGTGAAAGAAAACATATACAACAGAAAGCATGAGAGTCAGGGAGGAGAATTTACAACTTGTGAAAATAGTACCAAAGTGATTAAAATAAAAGGGACATTTGTTCAAGATTACCAGTTTTATGAATACCCCTGGGAAAACTGTCAATTAACCTCGAGTCAGACTTTCACCAGGAACTCTTTAAATTAAAAGTTGATTTAAAGGTGTTTCGGAGAGGTTAATTGTGGTAATTATTGTAGGGAAGCTTTCAATGGGACTGCTGGGCAGCAGATGGCATATTCTCTGCAAGGCCTCATTTATTTCACAATATAAACGCTCGCACAAGAAAAGAAAAAAAGATTTCTCATTTCCATGCAGTTTCAGTACAGCGTTGGGGTTTCTTTTCTCAATAAAAGCCACTTGAAGTTATTACTCGCGGAAAAAAGTCCGTCAAAATATGTGAATGTGTGTGCATATGCTCCGAGCAGCAGCCGCTGGTAATGAAGGTGACGCGCGTCGTTTGTTACTGTCAGTTCGTATTCTGGGGGGGCTCGAGCTGGCGACACTTGATGAATGTGGCGCCCCTAGAAGGCCCGCTTATAAATGCGCCCAACCTTCGAAAGCTGAGGGAAAAAAACAGCAGACATGATGCATATAAACCTCAGCGATGGCCGGGGCGGTGGAGTAAACAGTCACCCTCAAAACTGCGAAAACCCAAGGCTATTCGTGAGGCTCTAATCTGGTCGCCTTTATGTTCAGAGCTCAAATCCATCCATCCACATTACACTCACTTTGCTTTGCTCAAAGATTAGGTTGTAAACTGCCTTATGCACAAGACATATTCTGTCTTTCAACCTGCAAGACTTTTAATTCTTAAAAGATTCTTAAGATTAAAGACTTATACAACACCGTTTTCAAACTAAAAACGAAAAACTTTTTATGCGTTTTGGCCGTTCGTTTACACGACAACGGCGTTTTGGGTGGCTGAAAACTTTTGAAAACGGTCTAAACGATAAAAACGTGAATCTGTGAAAACGATGACGTCATGCACATGCGTATTACATGTTTAATCTATAGTGTTTCATCGCCATCTAACGGCCTGGCAGCAGAATACAGCGTTTTTTGGTCGTTTTCGTGGATCCGTGTGAATGAAGATCGTTTTTACAATGGTGTCGTCTGTACGCGGAAAACAAAGGAAAACTTCTCAATTTTAAGCATATAGTTGTCGTGTAAATGCACCCTCAGGCTAGGTTCAGATTGCTGGTAATTGTTGCCCAAATCCGATTTATTTGCTCATATGTGACTCCGATCTGTTTTTGTCATGACAGTGTGAACGGCAAAAAGCACATTGAATCTGATCTTTTCCGTTCTGATTTGGGCCACTTCCATATGTGGTACTAAATCCGATACAGGTCAGTGCCCGGTTTGCATAAAGCACCTTAAGTTTTTCCCTTAAGTATGATACTTAAGGGGCGATTTCCCTTACCTAAGAGAATAACTTAAGGGTGTTGCATATAATCTCTTGAACGGTTCTATTAGGTAAGGGAAACATTTAAGTGTTTCACGACAGCGATCCTGGATTCACGTTATGAAAGTATGATGTTGCCATAGATACGCAAAACACTAACACTTTCGCAATCAAATAAAGTAGGCTAGGATATCGGAATGGATAAAGAAAACAAAAAAAGAGAGCCTAATTGGACAGAGGAGGAGAAATGCATTCTTCTTGTCAAATATGGTAAAAGAAAAACTATTTTGGGAAAGCCCCCGCAACCCGGTGAACCTTTCTGCTGACAGACGTTTATGCACGTGAAAACATCTCCCGCTAATATTGCACGTCGATCAAATCGGTATTCCTGCAACAAATTTTTTATCGCTAAGATGGTCCAAAGGGTTCTCCCTATCCCTAAAAATGATTCTTGGCACATAATGATCTTCAGCTGGTTCCATAAATTCAGCCATTTCGTCTTATTTTTGTCCGCGTTACTCTTAAGGTTACGATTTCCAAACCTTAAGTTATACTTAGGGAAATGACCGTTAAGGGGTTTTATGCAACACTTGACGGTTTTTAAGGGATTACTTAAGTGAAAAAACTGCGTTTAAGGGAAATTCTAAGTGTTTATGACGTTTCACTTAAAGAAACCCTTAAGTAACATTTAAGGGTTTTTTTCTGCAACACCCTTAGGTTTAAGGGAAACATAAGGGAGAACATAAGGGAAAATTACACTTAAGGTGCTTTATGCAACCGGGCACAGATGTTTTGCAATGCGACTGCAGTCTGAACAGTCAAATCGGGATTCAAGCGACTTTTACGTCACTATAGATAGACATTCGTCACAATTATCATGGGAGTCACTTCAAAGATTTTACATACCCGACCTTATCAAGACAGTTGGGAAGCTAGTCAGTGCAGGACAGTGATGTGTGTGTCAGAACTCATAAGTATTACAGTGATTGAAGACTGAAGGGTAGAAGAGAGTTGTACTGCTCTATTTACCTGAAAGACATCATCTCTCCTAGGTGCATCAGAATCAGAAGGTAAGCTGATGAAGAAACTGTTTTCTTCATACAACGTTAAAGTCCGTCCTGCAAGGAGCCCAGAGGAAAGGGTCGTCGTGAGGATAGGCATGACCCTTTCAGCATTCGTCAGCCTGGTATGAGATACACACACACATTTATGTAACGTAATGGGCACATGCCATTGTTGTTTTAAATGATCATTCATTTTATTATTAACCCTGCTGGGAAAAAAACAGATAAAACCAGCCTAAGCTGGTCTTCCAGCCTGGTCATTAGCAGACTGGTTTTAGAGGGGTTTCGGCAACTTCTTCAGATGCCTGGGAGTCCAGCTGACCAAACATTTGGACACCAGTTTGACCAATTTAAACCAGCTGCATCTAACTTAAACCAGCTCAGACCAGCCAACCAGATTAGGCTGGTTTTAACTGAGCAGGGAAAATAAAGTGGGTCTCATCTCTCATCTTATGGTTAGTATGACTTTTTAAAGGCTGCTTTGAAATAATGAGTGTTGTGAAAAGCGCGATAGAAATTAATTTGACTTGACTTTAATCTTATGTTATTGATTGTTTTATTTAATTTTTTTATGTGAATTACTTGGTACTTATTGTAGTGCTTTTTTTATTGTGAAGCACTTTAATCTGAATTTCTTGAATGAAAGGTGCTATACAAATAAAGTTAATAATGATTATGATTGTCTGCCTGAAAAGCTCGTCATTTTATCCAGGGTTTCTGTGGGTCTTAAAACGTCTTAATTCGACCTTACACAAATTAAGACCTTAAAAAGGGCTTAAATGAGAGCAGAACGTCTTAAATTCATAAAGTCATGGCATGAAATTGTGCATACATTGCAAAAAAAGTTGTATCTTCCTCAATATTTTTGTCCAGTTTTCCAATACAAAATCTAAACATCTTTAAATCAAGATGCATGTTTGTGATGAAAATTAGGCCTTAAACATTTTAACAAGAACAAATATCTATCAATGAGTTATGAAAACCTCCCTTTGAATTAAGTTTTTTCTTTTTCTGAGCCCATTGGCAGATATTTGTGCTTGTTTTAATCATAAACTCACACATTTTGTATCTCCAGTAAATGTATCTTGATTTAAGAATCTTTAGACATTTGCACTGGAAAAGGAGACAAAAATCAGAGCGATTCAAAACTCAATGTGTTTCTCCTTAGACGTTTACATTTAGAGGACAGATTGATGTATCGTGTTCCCTTTAATTTATTCCTTAAATGTTCTTTACTCGGTCTTAAAAAGGTCTTTAAAAAGTCTTAAATGTACCTTCATAAAACCGTCAGAAACCCTGTTCATCATAAGTTGTGAGTCAAAAACATTTTCACATGTATTTCTTAAAGGCACATCAGCAAAAAAACAGACCGTTTAAGTCTCACAGAGTGTGGAAAAAATATGACTGGTTACGATCCTCATAAAAATGAAATCATATAATATGACCGCTTTACAAAGCGCTATTAATTAGAGTAGGATAAATTAGCCAAAGGAAAACCTCTCCCATTCTTTGCAGGCCCATGATAAAAGCTGGTTTGAAGCAGGTCTGATGGTTGGTTCAGCTGTTCAGTGTGTGAATTTGGTATGTGAAACACAGGGATTTAATAACCCGGTCTCGGATAACAGTGCACACACAGATTTGCATTTACACTTTCTTATCAATGTTTTGTTTTCATTACTCCGAACAGAAAGGAACATTACAGGCTTCATGAACAGAGATTTCACGTGGATTTTGCTCAAACAAACAAATGTGTGTCCAAAACAACATGTATATTGAGATATTATTCATGTATCACTCTTAATCAGCCTGGAAGCATCCTCACATTTAAGGCATTGCATGCATATTAATCATATGAAGTGTGTAGATACATTGTCTATATGAGTGTGTGTGTGTTTTTGACCCTTCCCCCCACTGTCTGTGCTCTGTACTGACAGCTGACATTCCTACGCTAGTTTTAAATAGCATTCAGGACTGTGTACTGATCTAACATTGAGTCTCAGGTCTTTCTCTTGTCTGCTGATCATTTCCCATCACCCCCTTCTCCCATTGGAGCCAGTGTTCCCATTATTTGTGTTGGCTTTAAACACATCTCAGTTGCAGAGAATTTGGGGATTCTTCATTATAGAAATGCTCAATGTTTTTCTTCTAAATTCCCCCATTTGTGTATCAACCGTCAAGGAAACACGCCAATTTACACGCTTTTTACAGTACAGATTGTTTCAAAGCAGCTTTACAGTGAGAACAGGAAAATAATGCAACAAAGTTTGTTTCTGGTGGACAGCAGATCTAGAAGAAAATACTGTCATAGTCCAGCTTAAGTTAGTTCAGTGATTCATTCTGTTGTTGATTCATTCGGTTCATCTCTGTTGTAAAAAAAATCATTTATTTAGTTAATTTATATATATGAAGACTTCACATGCAAAAGCCTCTGAGTGCCATCTGAAATATTCTTCTAAAATGAGCATTTTTATCAAGCTCGTATATATAAAGTCAGAATTTCACTTTAATGACAATTAACAGGTCATTTTCATTGCCATTTAAGTGAAATAACTGAACATAAACATACAAGCTTGATAAAAATGATCATTCTAGAAGAAAATTTCAGATGGCACTTCAACTCTTCATATACAGCCGATCTGTAGAAAACAGTGATGTCATCGTGCAGCTCAGCTCAGTTCTCATATAATGGTGTCAATGCATGCAGATCAATAATATTGTTGAATATTAAGTGTCCATAAATAAGTGTATAGTGCTAGATGGTTACAGTGTTTTTTACATTCACAAGAGCTCCTGCTATGGAGGTAAGGCTAGAGAAATGTCTCACATTTTTTAAATATGATTAAACCTTGCCCAATATAGCATAGTGTTGAAATTGCTTTAAATTGGGATTCTTGAGTTCATTTTATAGAGCCGCCAGTTCGGGAAGCGGCGTCCAAGATTGCTGATATTTCTTTGATACTGTTGTCATTGGTAGAGTAAAAATAAACTAAATAACTGCCCGTATTGTGTCTAAAATGTGATTTGTTCAATATTACAAACTTGTTTATTATACTGTTGTATAAAAGCAACATCACACTCATACAGTCACAGCCAGACACTCTAGATATTGCAAATTGTAAAACCTATAGAAACTCTCATTTTGAAACTCTAAACACATGTGCATTCACTAATTGAATTAATTAATTAATTTTATTTGTTCTGTTTCATATTTTTTGTGTTCTAGAACATGAAAGATGAGGAGATGAACACTGTTGTTATTATGAACTTGGTAAGTCAGCACGATTTCTTTCGACTCCTGTGTGTCATTTTGAGAAATAACGTCTAGAAGCGCTGTTCAAATTCATAAAGCTTTATTTGCATCGAAGAAAAGTGATCCATCATCTGTCATGACAATTTAGTGGACTGAAATTACCACGTTACCTCACAAGACAAACTCTGACAATAATAACTTGGATCAATATAGCATAACTTTGAATGCAAAATGAAAGATTATGCAAATGCCGTTCATAATATGTTTGAAAAATGTGCAGAGATATTGCATTTGGTATAGTTAATGACACAAGCCAGATCATTTGATTAAATGATGAACTGGTTGTACTTATAATTTCAACGATGACCCTCATCTATCTGTACATGAACACACACACACACACACACTCACACACACCTTTTGTGCTCTTGCAGGAGTGGAACGATTATCGCCTCTCCTGGAACCCGAAAGATTACGGGGGATTTGATGTGTTGCGTATCCCGTCTTCAAAAGTGTGGCTTCCTGATATTGTTCTCATCAACAAGTAAGTTTTGTGTGTGTGTGTGATGCTTCACATATTATCTCAGAAAGCCTAGTGTCAGGCACATTATCTTAGAGAGTCTTTGTTGAGTTTCTGCAAGAACAGCAAAAATAACAAAGAAATTATCAAAGCGCTTGTGAAGCTTGTCGAGAGATGCATGCAACACATTACTTTCTCTCTCTATCTGTTCCTTTCTCACACACTCTCGCTGTAATGCCCAGGTAGACCCTCATCACTGCTGGTGTAAATATCCTGCCTCCTTCATTCATCTCTGCTTTATAGCCAATTAAACAACACTGCTGTCCGCTGTAAGCCTCTCTGGTCCAGCGTTCACACACACACACACACACACACACACACACACACACAAACGGCATCCCACACACTGTTCAATGAGGGAGATCTTGGAGTCCCACAGCACCATTACCGTAATAGATGGGAAGTTTTAAATGCCTGTTTTGTGTCCTATGAGGATTATACACCAGTGTCGTACGGTTTAAGGGCTCAAATGGTCAATCCATCTTAATTGTAGGTATTACTCTTACTTATTGTGATGCAATCATACAATATATCATAAAAAAACATAATTGGACAGTGACATGTCAATAACTCTAAGCTGACAATGATAACTGCCTGTCGACCTCCAAAAAAAAAAAATAGTACATACATTTTGTACCCTAGTCATATGATAGCTTGACTGAAATGTGAGCCATTGTAAATCTTACCTTACTCAAAGACAATAAACACACACAAGATGAACAAGAGCCAGTGCCATTTCCCAGCACCTGGGAGAAGGTGAGTTTTGTGTGTGTGTGTGTAAACCTTCCCTTTAAGTTCTCGGGTTGACTCTGAAATGTTATTTAAGATTGTGTATGACTGCGGGCCAGTATCTGCACTCAGAGAAACCTCCGATGCATGCGTCACATTACAGACTACCTAAGACATAATGCAGAGACCACATCACTAGCTGCGTTTCCATTACAGATTTGCGAAAAACTTTTGCGATATTTTCGAAATGCCGTTTCCATTATGCGACTGAAACATACTTTTTTACAAAAGTCATTCCAAAAATCATGGCGATGGATGTTAGTAGGTTTATGTATATCTCAGCCGCCGCACTAGCCATTGTTTTTAATGGAAGGAGACGTAGGTGTGTTGTCCAATCATTAATGACAAGGAAAGACCTTATACTTGTGAGCGGCTCATATGAGGTGTTTCTGGGTGTTTCTCCCTCATATCTGCTTCAAGGTCTTGATTGTGACATTTCTTTGAGGTTTAGAATCCAGTATTCCTGTAATTTTATCAATTTAATAAAGAACTCTGTCTCGTCGTCTGTCCAAACACACCGCGTCATCTACGTCATGTGACCTGTAAATGCGCAAAAACTGTTTCCAATGCATGGAAATATTTATTTTTCAAATCGCCTGAAAAACCATGCGAGCGTAAAAAACTTGTTTGCGATAAATGGGAGTTTTTGCGAAATTGACGTGTTTCCATTGGGCGTATTTTCAATTCGCAATTTCAATTTGCCCAATTTGAAGGGTAATGGAAACGCGGCTATTGATAGAAAATAAGTTGATGTGGCTACTTGCATACCCTGAAAGTTACCTCAGGTTTTGTAACTGAAAGTTGAGGTCATCCGCTTGCGCTTGCTTAGTTGCATAACCTACTTTCTGGAATACCCCCCGGTGTAAACAAACCCAAAGAAACTCTCATTTTGAATCTGATATTGTCAATGTGGACTTTCAGGGGAAAATAGTGGTACCTTCAAATTGCCTCAATGTGGAGGTTTAGGTTTGTAGTTGCTATGCAAGTTTATCTGCGCCTAAACTTGTGTTTGTGTGTGTTTGTGTGTGCAGTAATGACGGCGTGTTCAATGTAGCTCTACAGGTCCACGTGCAGGCCTACAGTAATGGCCGTGTGACGTGGACTCCACCTGCTCTTTTCAGGAGTTCTTGCGGAGTGAAGGTAAATTCTGCAACATGACAGACATTCTGTTCTGCATAATGGACCAATAAAAACATCAAGTGCTCCATAATGTTTTAATTGTTTAAATCAGTGCTGTGAAACATTAACAGCATGGCATAACAATTCAAGATGTGCATTTAAATTATAGGTGATGGTACATTAATGTTTTCTTTTTAGCACTCATTTTTTAGTTCTTGTTCTTGATGAATGTTCAGCACCTTTCGGTAAATACTGTAGTATAAGAGTAAGTTATGGATGACACCTTTAAATACTGTAAATGATGTGTCGAAACATAAGACGTTTAATGACGCATTAAATCACAAGTGTTTATACTCAGCACAACTGCACTATGAATATATTACAGTTGTACACTGCTGGGGTGAATTTCTTGTTTAAAAGAGTCTTATTTACCTCATATAAGTGGCAGTCTCTCTCACTTTTGTACTTGTTTTGTGAACTTTTCCCCATCCTCATTTGTATTGCTGCTTTTGTTTGGCCTCGCTCTAGTTTGGCTGCGTTTGATGATGTTCCGTCTGGTCTTTGCCTGTGTGAAATCAGAAAGAGAGATGATTAAAGGAAGATGCTCGTCAGCCAGACGCACACACACACTAACATGCACAAATCACATTCTCCATCTGCAGGTGACATACTTTCCTTTTGACTGGCAAAATTGCACCATGGTTTTCCAATCTTATACGTATGATTCCTCAGAAGTGGATCTGCAGCCTGGCCTTGATAAGAATGGAAATGAAATCCGAGAGATAGTCTTGGACACAGGCTTCAGCGGTAATGGCGCTCTAACACTGTCACAATGCACAAAACCTTTTAAACATTCAGACAAAGATTTTTCAAGCCAATGTGAAAGATTGTCTTGAACCCATTTTAGTTTTATACCTTATTTCAGCCTTTGAAGTGAAATGTCTTTTTAACTTTTTATTTTATTTTATATATACTTTTAAAGAGGACCTATTATGCCCTGTTACAAACTCTTGATTTAGTTTTTAGGCGATGCTTGAATGTCCAGAAAACACATTATTTTTTCCCATATTCTCCATTGTTGTAGCTCCTCTCTTCCCAGTCTGTCAGTAACACTCTTGTTTAGTTCCTGTCTCTATGAAGCCCCTCCTTCTGAAAAGCGCAGTGTGCTCTGATTGGTCAGCTATACCAGTGTATTGTGATTGGTCAACCGCTTCCAGCACGTTCGGAAATGTCCCGCCTCTATCATAACCATGAGTTTTAGCCCAAAAAATATGGACGTAGGTCCGTGATGTCATCCATAGGTTTCTGAAGAGTTGGGCGGAGCCGGCCGTCGCCATCTTGGATGAACGAAAATGGGCAAAGAGGCGGATTAGCTGAGGTGACATGACGGCTAACAGACAGCAGACAAACGGCTAGTAGTCACAGCAGCGGCAATCCACCTGTCACTCAAGTGGCCACGCCCTTAATTATGCAGAACTTTAGGGCTTAAAGTGATAGTTCTCCAAAAAATGAAAATTAGCCCATGTTTTACTCACCCTGAAGCCATCCTAGGATAATATGAAATTCTTCTTTCAGACGAATACAATCGGAGTTGTATTAAAAATTGTCCTGGCTCTTCCAAGCTTGATAATGGGAGTAAATGGCTGTCTATTTTTGGAAGTCCATCAAAGCACATCTATTCATGATTAAAGTGCTCCACGTGTCTCTGGGGGTTAATAAAGGCCTTCTGAAGTGTAGCTCATAAAATAACTAGCTTAGTAAGTTCAAGTGTTACTCTTTTGGCATAGATCGATGCATACGACCATCTGCCGGAAGCTTGTTATTTTAGTCAATAAAGTTTTAAATATGGATATTTTTCTTAACGAACACATCGCTTCACTTCAGAAGACCTTTACGAACCCCCGTAGAGCTGTGGAGCTCTTTAATCATGAATAGATGCACTTTGATGGACTTCCAGAAAGCCATTCACTCCCATTATCAAGCTTTGAAGAGCCAGGACAATTTTTTTATATAACTCCGATTGTATTCGTCTGAAAGAAGAATGTCGTATACACCTAGGATGGCTTCAGGGTGAGTAAATCATGGGCTAATTTTCATTTTTGGGTGAACTATCCCTTTAATATTATTTAAACGGATGCGTTATAAAAAAATTCACCCCCCTCACAGTTGTCATGAAGGGCAAAATTAGCTATAAAGACCAAAACCACTTTTTGTACCAGGCTGTAAACATATTTTTTTCTGCTGTAAAGTTGGGCATTTTAACATGGGGGGTCTATGGGATTGACTCTTTTGCAGCCGGTCTCAGTGGCCAGTCGATGAATTGCAGTTTAAGTCTCTTCCGTGTTGGATTCAAGAGAGAGACAGGCAGGTTTCCGCTTGGTTTCAACACACTACTAACTAACTCAACCAGGCCTCATCCCTTTATTCTGCGTATGCCTTGGGTGGGAATTATTTAAATGAGGAATATTGTGACGTGTTCATTCCTGGAAGAAAACTCAAGACTACAATGGAGGCGTTTCAGGGAGTTCAGAAACAGTGACACTGATATAGAGAAGAACTGCCTTTGCTATGCAACTTTGCAAACCATTTTCCTGCTTAAACAGCAACATTACACACTAAAGAAAGTTGAACATGTTAAGTAGTATAATAGGTCCTCTTTAATGGGATGTTTTAATACACTTAATACTTGAAAAATTGTATATAAAAAAAAAAAGTCACCTTGGTTGGTTGCACTCAAAATGGCAATGTGGTATCACCTTGGTTGATTGCACTCAAAATGGCAATGTTGTATAATGTCATTGTATTGTTTGAACACTACACCTACACACAGAGACAAACACCATTTTGTTTTTCTCATCATCACATCTTCTGTCATCCCAGAGAGTGGAGAATGGCACATTCGTCATAAGGTTTCTCAGAAAATATGCGAGAGGACCTGTATGAGGACATCACCTTCTACCTGATCATCGAGAGGAAGCCCATGTATTACGTGTTTAACATCGTCCTGCCCTGTATCCTCATCACCATCATTGCCATCTTTAACTTCTACTTACCACCTGATGCCGGTAAAGAGTCTTTGCTCTGTTTTTTTTATTGTTTTTTATTTCGCTGAATTTCGCTGCATTCCAAAGTTCAAGTTTAGTGAACTCTGAGCTGCGAATTCGCATCACGTGGAGACGAGTGACCTCTAGAAGAACAATATGTCTCGGTGTGACCCCTTGGCTGAATTATTAGAATAATATTTTTGAAGTAAAGTCGAGTAGATTGTATATTTTTTTAACATTTCGAGTGTATTACTATTTGTTATATGTTGAATTCATGTTTATAAAAACGACGCTTCAGAGCGTGACGCCATGTCACGACGTTGTAGTGTCGCATGCTCAGTCTAGTGTGACCGCGGATTTAGACTGGTTGAAGACTAGGCGTCCACTAGTCCAGTCTTGAGATGACAAGAAGTTGAATCACATACTCTGCTGTTGTAAAGAGAAAACCTGCACAATCGGGCTGTTGTTAAAATGCGGGTGGAAAAACTCAGATGGTCGTCCAACACAACCACCAATATAAATAACTTTTTATTAGAGTGAGGCGTTATTGACCTTGAACTAATGAATGTCCAATTATTGCCCATTATAAATAGATCTTTTACCTGCATGGATAGCTCCTGCTACAACAAGATCAATCTTTCAGTTCTACCAGTTAAGAGTGTAACAAATAATGAAGGGATCATTAGTACAAGCTTATTGCGCTGCTTTTACAGTCTGGTCTATTAATTCCATTATATAGTACAATTAACCGAATCACAAAAAAGCACATTAAGACTCTGTATAAGTATGTCTTGTGTATGCACGAGTAGATCAAGAGGAGCTCTCTTTTCTTTTCAGGGGAGAAGATGGGTCTTTCAATCAACGTACTGCTGACTTTAACTGTCTTCCTGCTTCTGCGGCCAACAAGGTCCCAGAAACATCTCTGGGTGTTCCCCTTATTGTCAACTACCTGATGTTCACCATGATCCTGGTCACCTGCTCCGTCATCCTCAGTGTTGTGGTGCTCAACCTTCACCATCGTTCCCCCAACACACACCAAATGCCTCTCTGGGTGCGCAAGGTCAGTACAGGAGACCTCCAGTCAAAGTGTCAGAGAAGGTCTCAGGCCCTGTTTACTCCTGGTATTAAGATGCGTTTTGGTTGACCGGATCACAAGTGGACGACGATAAATACAGGTGTAAACGGGGTCTAAAACGTTTTGAGCTTGTCCACCTTCGGCTACTTCCAGAGGTAGATGAAAACGCATTAAACCGGATTGCTTTCGTAGTGTAAACGCACATGTGATCGAATGTGTTCAAACAGCCTCAAAAGACCGTCTTCTCTCCGTCTACTGACCTCATGGTAACATTATGGGAAGAGCTCTAGACAGATGGGATTTAAACTTTGTTGACTGAAGACCCAAGTTTGGTTTGATGATGAACAACGTACCAAGCACAATGGTCTCTCACCATTCCTGATTTCTAACAAACACTCACAGCGTTCGGCGTGTCTTGCGGCTGTCAGAGCAGAAACTAAAGCTGATGCTCTCTGTGTGTTTTTCCCTTGTCTCCGGACATGTTCAAATGTAAATTACACAAGCTTATTTTGTCCTTTAGATCAAAAGATCTGAAAAGGTATTTGAACAAACTAGAATTTTGATCAATGAAGTTATAGTTAAAGGTACACAATGTAACTTTTGTCCATTTAGCGGTTAAAAAAACAAAACTGCATGCATTTTGCAGAGGAACATTGTTGTTGTGCTTCATCTCTGTGTGTCTGTGCGGATGAATATGATTATACTGCTCATAAAACATTCACTATAGTTTTAAGAGATATAACCAGATTAGATCTGGATCCAAGGATCTCAAGCTGACTAGCTGAAGTCATTACTGTATCTTTACCCGTTAATACACACGGCACTTCCTTGACAGCGCTAAAAAACCATAATGAAATGAGCCTTCACAACAGATAATGAGTGCTACAAATGACAATTTATATATTCAATAAAATAATTTACTCATATGTTGAGTAATAGAAACCCCATCATCTCTGCGTCGCTTTTACAACATTTCAAATCCTTCAGTTCTCTCCATCTCCGAAAAGCCAAGCCAATGTTGATTCTTGTTTTATTACGAGCTCTCGTTCTCTTTTCTCCAGCAGACTCTCCTCTGTTCGGCGTTTGTTTAAAACGAGTGATTCTCCGAGGATGGAGATTTAACTGCTCAATGTCAACCTTTCTCACTCGTTGTGAAACTAACCTCTGTTACTCTCACACCAGACACGCGTCAAAGTAGGCGGAGAAACTTCTCTATATTTACGGATGTGACGAGACACACACGAGCCAGTGATGGATGTACACAATTTCCAGCACAAACCATCCAGACTGTCTAAAATATAAACACTTATAATAGGCGTACCATTGTGAATCAGGGTAAGACAAAAACGCATTTTGGGAGAAGTATTGATGATGTATTGACTCATTATTTACATTTTGTTAATTTTGAACAAAAAAAAGTTCCTTAGTGTATCTTTAAAGTCTTTCTTGGACCAGAAATGTTTTTAAATATTTGGTTGAGAATAAGTGAAACATTAGCAAAACACAAAATCAGCCTGCTTTTGTAATGAGATGCACAGCCTTTTGTGAAACTTTTGTGGAGTCAGCGGCTTTCAACAAATTGAGGGCTACATTGTTAAAATGACAGATGCAGAAAACATTTCCATTTAGCATTTTCTTTTATTCCCGGACACTCCAAAACAGCCCTGTCGGCCAATTACAAACTTATGAAAAAAGGCTAAAAATGTTAAATAGACAAAAATAGATAAAGGCTAAAAATAGGAAATTCAGTTTAGCGAACAGACTGTGCAGCAAAATAAAAGCATCTTTTCAAAAATCAGCCTATTATGTTAGACTATTAACCTTCATTGATGGCTGTAAGCTCGACATTATTTAAAATTATTAGGTCACGGCTTCTCCATCACACCACAGCGACCCTTTTACACCTTCTATTCACACCCGTTTCAAGCACAATCCTACATGTATTTCTAAAGATTACATATTGCAGCATTTCTTTATTCAGATTCAGTTCAGTTTTGCAGGACATTCACTCGTAACAGCAAGGCCATATGAAAATAGACACGTGATGCAAGGCTGAAAGATGATGTGCTGGGCGAATGCAGTCTGTCTCTTTCTTTTAGATCCTTTGTGAAGTCATGCAGAGGAAGCGAGGGCTCAGCCATCTCTACACAACTCAACACTCAGTTTTAAGAAGCACTGTAGTGCTTTTAATTAAAGGGATAGTTCACCCAAAAATTCAAATTAGCCCATGATTTACTCACCCTGAAGCCATCCTAGGTGTATATGATATTCTTCTTTAAAAAAAAGTTATTTAAAAAAAAATGTCCTGGCCTTCCAAGCGTTATAATGGGTGTCAATGGGTATATATTTTTTGGAAGTCCATCAAAGTGCATCAATCCGTGATATAAGTGCTTAAAACGGCTCTGATGGGGTTCATAAAGGCTTTCTGAAGTAAGAAAAATATCCATATTTAAAACTTTATCGACTAAAATAACTAGCTTCCGGCAGACGGCCGAACGCAAGTCTTTTCCACTTCCATTTCATGCAGACTTTAATTTTCAAACCCTAAATTTTCATTGCTGCCTGACATCTATAATACATTTTTTTCTTTTTTATTATAAAAATCGTGTGGACTTGCACTGAAGGAGGGGCCTTTAAGTTTGCATTAGCAATACTCTCCCCCAGTATTTTTTTCCGAATTAGAAGAACCTGAGGTTTAATGGGCCTGTTTTTACTGCAGCTGTATCTAATAAGATTCTAACTGTGCATTTCTTCTAGATCTTCATCCACATGTTGCCTCCATACCTGGGGATGCTGCGACCCAAAGTAGAAACCCCTCTGTTTCTCGAGAAACCTTCAAAAAAGGAGAACATCCAAGCCATCAGCAGAGTGGCAGATGAGTACTTATCCGCAAGCCCAATAACACCAACTTCCTCTTCCCCAAACCCCACAGGTGAGCCTCTGGTGTTATCAGAAGGTCTCAGATCATTAGGGTCATGGGTCAGACGGGTCAGTGAGAATGGAAGGGAGAAGATAGCTGGTTTTAGGGGTGAATGGATAAGCTGCTTTCTTGAGATAAGTGTCAGCACTTGAGCACAGGTGGAGAGAGTATATTATGTATGCAGTAATGAATCTATATAAGGATTCATTATGATTATTTTGGGGCACCTTTAAAGACCCAAGACACATTGAAAATCTGGGACTCAAACATCTAAACCAAACAAAGAAGTTTGAAAGTGAAAAACTATTTTAATATCTGTACTATATCTAGGTCACTACCCAGTTAACAAGGAACGTTCTCAGAACATTCTGGCAAGATTCTCTCAAAGTTATGAGCGAACATTATTCTAGTACTTTTTTAACGAAAGTTATCTGGTTTTTAATAATGTTCTCAAAACTTTCGCACAAAAACATTATTTATGCATCGCTCATGGAACGTTTTTTTCCTTTAGTTGAATGTTCTTCTAACAACAACAAAAAAAAAATGTTATACTTGTTACAGTACTTTATAATGTTCTCTAAACATTCTTAAATGTTCCATTTTCTGTTTGCTAAATTAGTAACTGGAATGTTCCCTTAACATTCGCATTACCAAGAAAAAAATGGATGTTCAGACACATTGGATTCAAAACATTGGATTCATCCGCGCTGTTTCATGCCGATGTACAACCCACGTAAAGTTGATAATTCCGCAAATAACTGCAATTGCAGATTTCGAACAGAGATGGTGACAAAGAGGAAAAGCTACGGACTGCAGCTTTAATGTGAACGTTAGCAAAACATTCTTAGAACATGTCTTTGTTAGCTGGGGAATCACAAAACTAAATTTGTACCATTGATCATGTGACTCTTTTATACAGACGGTTAGATGTTGTTGTTTTCTTGGAGTTCATGCAAAAAATGTATCCTGTTTAATTATAAAAATGCAAATAGAGGCATTATCACTAGTTGTGTGTGTGTGTGTGTGTGTGTGTGTGTGTGTGTGAGAGAGAGAGAGAGAGAGAGCGCATGGCTGAGTGCTTTAGGGTTTGATTAATCCTTTACTCTCCCTCACACACTTTAAATCATCTCAACCAGGGAATTTCCCTGTGTGTATCTGGGGTGTATGTGTATGTGGGGGGTGTGAAAAAAGGGAAGAAATCATCACTAAAATAATAACGATCTGCACAAATGGGCTCTGACACATTAGACCTGGCCTGCATCAGGCTCAAGAGAGGAGGGAGGAGAAATCGAGACAGGACAGAGTGTGAGAGAGAGGAAAGATGAGGACGAGAAATTCGATGAGGCAGTGGTATCTTGCTTTTTAATTGGTTTTATAGCGTGTTTTGGCAGCATTGCCACCATGGTTTAGTCAAATTAGTCTTTCCTGATTAGTATCTGTGTCTGTCGACGTACAGAGTGAGGCGGGAGGATGAAAGAAGAACAAATCTCCAAGACTGGCTGAGGATGCCTTTGACCTTTTCTTTCATTAATTTAATACTCTGCTAGTCTTGTGCAGCCACTAGCCAGACTTTGATTATTGCCATCCGACTTAATCAGGTCAAGATATGTAAAACATTTGCTGCAACCATGGGACCACAGTTTGCTTTTTAATGTGAGATTTTTAATGATTTGCTGCTCGAGAAACATTTCTGATCATTATGAATGTTGGAAACAGTTGTGCTGCTTTAATATTTAATAGAACAGAATTAATTGAAATCGAAATCTTTGACATATTATCTTTACTGTCACTTTTGATCAATTGAATGCATCCTTGTTGAATAAAAGATGTAATTTCTTTCAAAAATAAAAATCGTACTGACCCCAAACTTTTAAATGGTAGTGTAAATCTGAACTCCATCATTCCACAATATTAGACTGGCACGATATTGCAGTCAAATAATGCTCCTGTACATCAGTTATACTGATGACATCAAAGACATTTGTGGAAAATTCATTTTAGACTTCGTCAGAACTTCTGTTTTTTCCTAAATGAAATATACTAATTATTTCACTGAAAGATTCAGTGCTATGAACCTTGCAAACTTTGAAAAATCCAGTGATTTAGTTCTTCCTCGCTCATTTTAACCTTCTGGTGATGTTCTTCCCCGAATAACTGATGAAATATTGTGCTCACTGACTCCAGAAAGTTGTGCATAAGCCAGTAAATCAGATTGAGGCTTGCCATTCCGGATATGCATCTGATTGTAGCTAATGCTTTTGATTTAGAGGAAAAAAAAAAGTATGATTTTTTTTTTTTAAACAATCTTAACAATATGCTGTGTATGAGCTAATGCTTTTGATTTAGAGGAAAAAAAAAAGTATGATTTTTTTTTTTTAAACAATCTTAACAATATGCTGTATTTTTTTATTTTATGTTTTATCATCTTCCGTGAGCTTTCCTGTAGCTCAAAAAGTAGAGCGTTGGCACTTGCAATGCCAAGGTCATGGGTTCGATTCCCAGGGAAAGCAAGAACTGATAAGAATGTAAAAAATGGTACCTTGAAATGCAATGCATTCGCACGGAATAAGCGAAGCCTATGATTTTACTCGAATTTACTGACTCATCTCCCGGATATGATGTCAGTAGGCTATTGCTTGGAAATGTCTTGTCGTTATAGGTCTAGCTGTATGATATATCATAAACAGAAGAATGTTCCTTACCCGCATGCTGCTATACTGTACATGTCATCCATCTCCATCTAATCATGGTTTTCAGCTTTCTCTTTCTGGAAATTGTATAGTTGTATGGTGTAGCCTATAGCGATTAGCCTGGGAAAACCTAGACAACTTCCGGCAAATTTAGATTTGCTCTCTAAGTAGTCTGGCAAAGAGCTCATTCAAGCCCATTTCTAATCCGTCGAAATCGCGGGACCAATCAGAAACGTTGGGGCGGACTTTACACGATGACGATCGCTCTGATTGGTTTTAGGTCTATCCAATTGTGCCCAGAGGCATTTGAGCTACGTCCGTTGGTGAAGCGCACCAACTTTTAAATGCATTATTGTATTCAAATTGCAAACACATGAGGACAGTCTGAACGTGCTTCTACATTTCTCTCCGAAACGGAGGAAATTAAATTAGATTTAATAGAGGATTTTAACTGTGACAAGATGATTGACAGGGCAGTTTACGTGACCGGAACCACCCGACAGATCCGTCCGATAAAGATGACGAAGTAGTATGTCCCAAAGCTTGCCTACTTTTTTGCTACATATTCAAAAGTAAATACCTTTTCTTCACAAAAAGAGTACATACTTTTATTGCGTAGTGTAACTTAGGCGAATTGGGACGCAGCATATGGCTTTACACGATGACGATCGCTCTGATTGGTTTTAGGTCTATCCCATTGAGCCCAGAGGCATTTGAGCAATGTCCGTTGGTGACGCCCCTTTGGAAATGATTTGTCTATGGAGCTTTGCCAGACCATAACTCAGTTACTACTGAGAATGGTCTGGTTTTAACCAGGCTATATAGCGATATGACCCAGCACCCAAAATACTATCAAAACACTCCAACCAGCCTCCATTCTTCACGAAAGATGGATAAAAAAGCGCACAGGAAACAAAAACCTTGAAAAAATTATCGATTCGCCCGGGACTAATGTTATCACAGGACCTCTGTGTTCGGCGAAATACGGTCGGTCATTTGCGGGGAATTTTTACTTTACAAATCACAGACATGGCCGATTCGCACGAGATTAAGATCACAGACAACCTCCGCAATTATTACAAATTACAAGAGGTCACCAGGTAATACTTATCCCGTGCGAATAGGGCTTAAGTCGCATTGGATAAAACGCATAAATGTAAATGTGATCATGTTAATGCTGTTCCAGGCTCTTAATGAAGGTGCATGCTAGATGTTAAACACACTCCTCTGCTGGGTTAAAGCTTTCCTCTGCTCTCTTCTCCCGATCTGCTGGTCTCTCCGCCCGGCATTGACGTATGTCTCAGTCTAATGGGGTTCCTCTCGGGTCACTGAAGCTCACTGGGGAACCACAGACTACCTGCAATGAGCTCCTGTTCCAGCACCTGAATACACAAACACAGACGAGAGCCGTGAGGAATGAAGAGTCACACTGACCCCTGTGGTGGGATGGGGAGGTGAATATCTGGAAAATTGATGAGGAGCAGTGGGAGAGAAAGAAAGAGAGGGGATTCATAATGAAACAGATGTTAGTGAACAGATTCTCAAAAGAGGAATGCAACACATCAGCGGTGATAAGCATTTCATCAGCACATTGGAAGGATTTCATGGGTGGGTGGTTACAGCATCAGCATAAAACAGATTTGGGGAGAAAAAAGAGAGATTATGACTCAGAGTGACTGACTGAATGATTGAGTGAGGGTTTTAAATGAAAGAATAAGTATGACAGTAAGTGAATGAGTGATTAAATGAATGAGTTAAAGGGATAGTTCACCAAAAAAATGAAAATTCTGTCATTAATTACTTGTCGTTCCAAATCCGTAAGACTTTCGTTCATCGTCGGAACACAAATGAAGATCTTTTTTGATGAAATCTGAAATCTCTCCGATCCCCTAATAACAGCTACGCAACTGACACTTTGACTCTTCCAAAAGTTCATAAAGAGATGGTTAAACTAATCCATATGAATTGAGCAGTTTAGTCCAAATTTTCTGAAGAGACACGATCACTTTATATGAAGTTTTTATACGTTAGTCAGTCAGTCCTCATTGGTACGGGTCACCTTGACGGGAGTTTTGAGAAACTGCCTCTTTTTCTGCTGTGGGATTATGTGGACACACACACACACACACACACACACACACACACACACACACACAGAGAGAGAGACACAGCAGGAATGGTGCACAGCCCAATGCATTCTTAGGCTTTTAAACCCTTTTCTCAAGGACAAAGTAATCAGATCCACTGTGGATTTAGACTTGCTGCCTGAGGTTTCACTCTGTGTTCATAAATTCCTGATACAAATTTACTGAGGTCAACCATTCAACTTCAGAAAATAAGAAGATATTTAAAGGAATAGTCTACGCAGAAAAAATGGAAATCATTTGGTCATTCCAAACAGTGTTGTTTTTGGCAGCCCTTTTAGTTTTAGTGTTAGTCTTTTGGACGAAAATGCTTTTAGTTTTAGTCACATTTTAGTCACTTATAAACTTGATAGTTTTAGTCAAGTTTTAGTCGACGAAAACGCAAAAAGGTTTTAGTCAAGTTTTAGTCAAATTTAGTAAAAAAAAAAAGGTTTTAGTCAAGGTTTAGTCAATTTTAGTAAAAAAAAAAAAAAACTTAGTCTTTAAAAAATTAATTTAGGTTAAAAAGTATTGGACATGGGCTTAGGTTTGACAGGTTGTAGCAAGTGTTGCAATTCATCTTTTTTTTTTGGAAAAATAACCCCTGAAATGATGATCCATGAATATTGTGGAAACTAATTGATACATTTAGATAAATATATTTCATACCTTATAGCATATTATAATACAACTTATTAGGCCTATATATTTATAGAATAGCAAAGTAGGCCTAATCAATATACAAGACTGAACCACATAACTTAGATGTGAAATATAAAGGCTATCATGATCATTTTGCCAACAATGAACCATGGATTTGTTTAGTTATAATACGTTTTATTTTTAACTTAAACAAATACAACATTCAAAACTCACCGATTTAGACTGCATTTGAAGAAAAATAAACACAACAGTTTTCTGTAGCCTTGTGCGAATTTATTCAATAGAATTATTAGATTATCTCCTGATGCGTGCTGCTTAATATCACACACTCCGCCATGACAAACAGAAAAAACGCGACGGCATATGGTACAATTGGCCTTGTATTCATTGTTCCTCACGCATTCCAGCCACGGGTAACGTTAGTCATTTTCCCATTCAATTTTACATTTCTGTGCTCTTTTCTTTTTCGCCGGCTGCTCGGAGCTTAGTCATTTTTACATTTCCCGCTGTTGTCACTTGTCGTCATCGTTGCTACGATACGTGACTCACAATGCGAAACGACCAATTAAAAGGGCATTCTCTGATGATGTTCCAAGATGTTAAAAACGCTACGCTGATCATAGACAAACAGGGGGAGAAATTATCACCTCGTCTGTTTTTTTTTTCTCATAGACTAAAAATGTCTTCGTTCATAGTCTGACATATCTCATAGACTAAAAATGTCTTCGTTCATAGTCTGACATATTAGAAGCTATGTGTCTGTCATGGATTTTGCACTGAATTGATTCTCAAAAATACGGAACAAAGTGCATTCCGTATCAGTTCAATATGGAACAAGACTTTATTGTGTCAAATACGGGACGATTCCGTATTATACAGAACGGTTGGCAACCCTAATTGAACGTCAGACTTATAATCATTTTCGTTCCGTCTCGTCTCGTCAACGAAAACTCGAAAACGTCTCGTCATGTTTTAGTCACCTTAGAGACATTTTTAGCTAGTCATCGTCGCGTTATCGTCATAAAAAAAAGGTGCATCAACGAAATCATTTCGTTATCGTCATCGTTGACGAAAACAACACTGATTCCAAACCTGTGTTACTTAAATGTTAGTAACCAAACAGTTTCTGTTCCCATTGACTTCCATTATATGGATAACAAAATATAGTCTATTGGGCTATCCCTTTCAGTTTAAGCATGTTTTACCACAAACAATAAAGTTATATTTATATTACATGCATTTGGCAGATGCTTTTATCCAAACGCTACTTGCGTTGCATTCAAAGTATATATTTTAACAGTTCATGCATTTACTGGGACTGAAACCCATGATCTTGGTGTTACTTGTGGCATACGAATATGGTTCATATGTAACCGAACATTTCTGGTATGTTTGTACAAACATTTGAAGGTAACTCACTACCCTGAAGCAGAAGTATGTATTTACAATAAGTATGTTCAACAGGACCTTGTGCTTGCAATGTCCAATGTTCAGCATATTCATCAGTGTGTACATGTTTATATGCATGTTTCTGGGCTGTTCACACATAAAATAATGCCAAGCCTGCCCCGAATTGAATAAATCAGTGTTGCAGTCAGTGTTGTGGAAAGTTACTTTTAAAAGTAATGTTACAATATTGCGTCACTCCCTAAAAAAGTAACTAATTACATTATTTAGGAACTTTTTATGTGTTGCGTTACTTTCTTGTTGGTTTTGTAATAACAAAAAAAGTTATATTTTTGGCTTTTTCACACCAAAAGTGAAACAATGAATAAATTCACATCTTTACAGTAATGGCGCTGCTCAAACAAACCTTTCAGCTGTTCTGCTGTTCTGGATCACAGAAGAAGAAAGTTCAACACTCTTACTTCAGCAATAAAACAAATAAATACAAATTGGATGTTTATCTAAAGTCATTTTAGCTTATTAGTTTGGCTGAATTGGATCATCGAAGGTCAGCAGCAAAGATATTGGTTAATAAAGTGAGATTAAATGCATAAAGTGCATTTGTTTTATTAACATTTAATTATAAACTCGCTAAGCAAATTCAACTTGTGCTCTCGCGAGAACTCTGGATTTCCAGGGTATTACTTTATTAGTTCCTTGAAAAAAAAAATATTTTCGTAATGTGTGTAACTTGTAATGCTAATCCCCAACACTGGCTGCGGTGTACAGTGACATTGCTCCTGTGTTGCAGGTTCCAGCCTGATGGTCAATGCACTGACCTGAGGAAGTTCATTGACGGGCGAGTCATTTCCTCAGTCTTCCTCCAGAGCTCAAGGCAGCCGTGGAGGCCATCACTTACATCGCAGAGCAACTGCAGGCCGAGAAAGACTACGAGGCTGTAAGTCATTTACAATCATAACCAGAACCATAGGTTTACTTTTCCTGCTTCAGAGCTCTCGAAATCTTTACCTTCCCTTCGTTCTCACTGTTTTCCATCTCATTTTTCTCCCCCTTCTCTACTTTCTCTCTTCTTTTCCTCTTTCTGTCTGTCTCTCAGTTAAAGGAGGACTGGCAGTATGTTGCCATGGTGGTTGATCGACTCTTTCTCTGGATCTTTGTGGTTTTTACCACCGTTGGGACGCTGGCCATTTTCACTTATGCCAGCTTCAATATCACTCCCACTGACCCCTTCCCCTAAATCTGACAGTCGTTCTCTCACGCCTTGAACCTCATAAACATTGGCATGTGATGTGTTAGACACCGTTCAGTGCATAGTTATGGTCTTTTACTGTTACAAAAAGAGCACAGCAATTCATTCACAATGGATGGATGCGTCTAAACAGCTTTATTATTGCTGAGTTCAGTAGGTTTCATACAATTAGGTCTTAGCATTGATAATCAGAAATGTTTCTTGAGCAGCAAATCAGCATATAATAATGATTTCTGAAGGATCATGTGACACTGAAGACTGTAGTGATGCTGAAAATGTATTCTTTGATCACAGGAATAAATAATAAATAAACATTCAAATAGAAAACATTAAGTGTAATAATATTTCTCAATATTACTGTTTCTCAAACTTTACTGTATTTTTAATCAAATAAATGATACTGCTTTTTACAGAATAAAAGTGGTCACTGCGGCGGCATCCTATCAAATGGTACTAATATGCACAATTTAGATACTGATATGTGTACTTTATAGGAACTATTATGTATTTTTAAGACAATAATATGCACCCTTTAGGGGTAAATATGGTACAAAGGGTTACCTATAGAAAGGGTGCCGCCCCAGTGATGGCTTTTATACCTTTTTTTTTTTTTTTAGAAAGTATTCTTAATGAATCTATGCATGGTTGTGAGAGAATGTAGTCTACATGCATCTATGCATGGTGTGCAAGACATGTTTTGATACCCTAGTGTGATGTGTGCTCTTAAGTGTGTGAAGGCTGTTCTAGTCATGATGTTTTTAAAGAACATTTTTATGTGATGAATAAAGAGCAAAGGTGATCAGGAAAGCTGCTCTATTTTTTTTTTTTTTTTAAAGAAATTTCTTGCACTGTGTGGGTGGGTGGTTGGGGACTGACCTCTGTGTGGGAGACTGTGTGTGTGTGTGTGTGTGTGTGTGTAGCTAAGGTAAACCCTATGTTATGGAGACAAAATGTCTCCACAAAGATGGCAATATCTGAAATCCCTGTCCTTGTGGGGACATTTTTTGGTCCCCATGATGAAAACAGCTTATAAATCACACTAAGTGATGTTTTTATAAATAAAAAAAATAGAGTATATATATGGTGTGTGTGTGTAGTTTGTGTTCTAGGGTAGGCATGAACAATACAGTAGGTTCTACACTACCTATCAAGTCAACCCTTGAATACTGAATTAATTTCTTTTCATTTAAAATAACCAGCTAATATCATTAAGAATACAGACAAACTTTTTTATTACTGTACTTGTCTAGATTAGCAATATGTTGGTAAAATGTTTTTATATATATTTTTTCAACAAATGTAATGTTTTAAGCTATTATTTTAGTTTTTCTGCATTTTTGCGGTAAAATTAACTTTAAAGAAGATCTACATTTCTCAATGTCATTCATGGAGGTAACATGGAAAATGTGTGGTTTTAGTGGAGGATTTCTGTCACCTGGTGGAAAACAAACACGTTTAACGTGAAAATGACATGAAATTACCACTATAACTAGTAGATGGCAGCAGAGGACCACTCATTAGCTCATTTGCCATTCCCGCTCCCTTTCATAGCTCTTTCTCGCGTGTTGCTTTTGGATTTATTATAAAATGAATATTATAATAAATGTTAGCAATTTTATTGCACTGAAGTATGAAGTTTAGCAAGAGTATATGAAATAAATGAATGAATACATGAATAGCCTAAATATATATGCCCAGATTTAAAGTGGATTGGAAATGGTCTTTAATTGCTCCCACATCATATTGTGTAAACTACATTTATTACAATGAACTATACAGATGCAGATATCATAACATCTATCAATAAATGCAAACACGTTGTTCTCTGCTTTTGACGCTGGCACTGGAGAGAAGAACACACTGTATAATGCAGACTAGAATACATGGATGAGCCGAAGCTCTCCTAAAATGAGCCTAGTAACACCCCTGGAGTAGATACAGGGAAATGTTTTGTTTTTTTCATAAATCTTCTGGCATAAAGCCAGATCTTTCACTGCCCGCACTAACTCTGTGCAGATTTGGGTTTAAGGATGTTTTGAATGAAATATTTTCAGAGGAGATTGTTTGTGCGGCTTGTGTTGCACTTGTCTGAGTTTAATTTATAGCCTGTTTGGCTTACAACAGTTGTCTAAAGCATGTTGACTGTGGTCTAAATCAATAAACAGCCGTTGCTGCAATGATTGTTATCACTAAAATGTGACAGTCATAAGTTGCACGGGTATATTTGGGCAACAGCCAACAATAATATGGGTCAAAATTATTGATTTTTCTTTTATGCCAAAAATCATTAGGATAGTAAGTAAAGATCATGTTCCATGAAGATATTTTGTAAATTTCCTACCGCAAATATATAAAACATTTATTTTTGTGAGTGAATGCAGCACAATCGCCAACATAAATGGACAACTTTAGAGGCGATTTTCTGTGTGTGTGTGTGTGTGTGTGTGTGAGAGTGAGAGTGTGTGTGTGTGTGTGTGTGTGTGACCCTGTGCCCTCCAAAACTGAACCCCATTCACTTCCATTGTAAGTGCGTTAATGCATTTTTTACACACATTTACAGATTTCAATTAATAGTAAAATTCCATCAAATTGAACTGAATAATCCTTAAATATTATTCAAATTATGAATTAAGAATGGATCTTAATAAAACATTTTGTATAAATCTTAAACTTTTTTTTAAAACTTCTTGTTTTAAATGTATGAATATGAATCACAAACTAAATGGTCCATTCCCTTCTTCCATTAAGATTTATACAACATTTTTCGTTAAGTTGTGTCATAAAATATGTATAATATGTAAGGATTAATCAATTCAATTTGATGAAATTTGTACTATTAATTGAAATGTATTGATCTTAAAAAAGGCTTCTAAAATGTTTGTGTGTGTTACCCAGATTTTTTTGATTCCGGAGCGAATTGTGTTCACAATGCACGTTTTTCGCTCAACACACTCTGATTACCTTCCAAGATGGTCATGACAAAATTACCCTCAAAAGGGTTATACTTTTTTACATGTTCAACTTTCTTTAGTGTGTAATGTTGCTGTTTGAGAATGAAAAAGGCCTGCAAAGTTACGATGCACAAAGTCCCTCCAGCGGGAGTTCTCTATATCAGTGTCACTGAACTCCCTGAAACGCCTCCATTGTAGTCTTGAGTTTTCTTCCAGGAACGAACACATCACAATATTCCTCATTTAAATAATTCCTGCCCAAGGCATACGCAGAATAAAGGGATGAGGCCTGGTTGATTAAGCCCTATTCGCACAGGATAAGTATTACCTGGTGACCTCTAGTCATTTGTAATAATTGCGGAGGTTGTCTTTGATCTTAATCCCGTGCGAATCGGCCATGTCTGCGATTTGTAAAGTAAAAATTCCCCCACAAATGACCGACCATATTTCGCCGAACACCGAGGTCCTGTGATAATATTAGTCCCGCACGAATCGGCATTTAGTTTGTAGTGTGTTGAAACTGGCAGTTATGGTAAGAGGCGGGACATTTTCCAAACACACTCGAATCGCTTGACCAATCACAACACACTGGTACAGCCGACCAATCAGAGCACACTGTGCTTTTCAGAAGGAGGGGCTTCATAGAGACAAGAACTAAACAGAGTGTTACTGACAGACTGGGAAGAGAGGAGCTGCAACAATGGAGAATATAGGAAAAAATACGATGTTTTTAAAAATTTAAGCATGAAAACCTCTCTATTAGAGCCCAAAAACAAAATCAAGACTTTGTAAAAGGGCATAAAATGGCATCTTGTAAACTTTAATTAACTTGTAAAAATGGCAAAAGGTACTTACTAGAGTTAGTGTATAATTACATATTGGGCTATATTGAGAACAAGTGTGAAAGGGAAGTCCCCACAAAGAATGCGAGCAGTGTAACAGTACATGTGTGTGTATGAGAGTATGTTCAATTATGTCCTATCTCACCCTACGGAAAGGAACAGTCGTGCCCACCTCTTCCCTTTGTTCTCCCACAAAAATATCCCCTCTGCCACACACACACACACACACACACACAATCAACAGGTGCCTGATCAGGGCTGCCACAGATTCCAAACACATTCTTTTCTCCCTCCCATAATTCTTTGGCCTCCCAACCAATCACGGATACTGCATTTCCCAAGTCAGGTTGCAGGGAGGAGAAAAATGATCAGGTGACCATGTCAGGGGTTTGTCAGAAAGGTTCGGCCCTGCAGCCGGCATCGGAATGACCAGAATCACATCGGGCTGTCGGTTAGTGAGAGCACAGAGACTGTGGGCGGGATATGTGAGTTTGAGCGAGTTTGTTGAGGTGTGTTTGTACGTGGAGGCAGTGGTGAAGGGACCAAACTCTGGATATACAGCTTGTGCTTAAAATGAAGACTCTGCTTTGGGTCCTGTGGAGCTGCTGGCTTCTGACTCTCACAGGTAACACAGATCGGGGAGTTGTGTGTCCTTTTGTTATGGGAAAAGAGCATTTGTGTTGAAACAATTACACGACCCTATAAAGGTTTGGGGTCCATGAGTTTTTTATTTTTTTTTATGTTTTTGAAAGAAGTCTCTTTTCCTCACCAGGGCTGCATTTATTAAATACAGTAAAAACAATAATATTTTGAAATAATATAACAGTTTAAAATAACTGTGTTCTATTTGAATATATTTAAAAAAAAAATTTATTCATGTGATCAAAGCTGTATTTTCAGCATCATTACTCCAGTCTTCAGTGTCACATGATCCTCAGAAATCATTCTAATATGATGATTTGCTGTTCGAGAAACGTTTATGATTATTATCTATGTTGATAAAACATTTTTTGGATTCTTTGATGGATAAAGAGGTCAAAACAACAGCATTTATTTGAAATGTAAAAGTATTTGCTCTCTCTTTTGATCAATGGAACAATTTCTAGCTGAATAAATTCCTTTCAAAAACATTTACTGACTTTAAACAGTATAAAATTACAGAATGTATGCATATATATGTGTGTGTGTGTTTATAACAGTGCATTCTTAATATTTGTTATTAAAAAAGTATGATAATACATTTTGTATATTCACAACATGTGTGTACAACTGACATTTTTTATTTATTTAATATAATTGTTGTTATATTTGTTAACTATCGATCGATTGATTGATTTAATATTATTAATAATGATCTCGTAATTTGAACCACTTTAAGACCTGACGCACAGATCCATTAGACTGTTACACGTGTGTTTTCTTTCTCATTCATATATATATTAAAATATATTATTAAATATTAAAAAAATGCTAAATTATTTTTGCATTGCAGTAGAGTGGTCGAGTTTATCAGAAATGACGTCATTGAGAATAGTAACAGGTGTATATGTCACCATTGTGTGTCAGTTATGTGCTTTGATGAACTGTGACTGCTACTGCACATCTGACCTTGTAATAAGAAGACAAAGCAAGCGGCGCTGAGGCCAGTGGCTCTCTGCATGCTGAAGTGGGTCGGCACACTCTTAGAAAACCCTTTTATGACTGAAGAGAGTTCAGTGCTGGGGTTATTTTGATTAAGAAACACGGAGAGGAAAGGAGTTAATTTCATGCTAAAATAAAACAAGCCTGTGTTTGTGTGTGTGTCCAGGGGCGTCCGAGGCTGAACGGAGGCTACTGGAGGATTTGTTCCAGGATTACAACCTGAAGGTGCGACCGGCACGGACCTGGAATGAGCGAGTGATGGTCCGAGTGGGAATGACTTTAGTACAGCTCATCAGCTTGGTATGACACACATAACCTCACATACACACACACACACACACACACATCTGATCCTTTCTTTATTCATTATTTTTTTCCCAAAGCATTTCTGTCTCTCTCTTTGTCATCGCTCACACAGTTTGTGTTCGGTGATTTTGCTGCCTCTGACCCACTGGTTCAGAAACATTTCCCTGACATTAGAGGAACATTAGCGCTCCGGCTTTCCAGTCATGCATGCAGCATTAGCTTTCATATGGAGGACTGACAGCATGACACACTCGACACACACTAATGTCTCTATCTCTCCTCTCTCGCAGAACGAGAAGAATGAAGAGATGACAACAAACGTGTTCATGAATATGGTGAGAGGCAGAGCGTTTATCTCTTCCCTTCTAACCGATGGTTATTTTACGGCTAAATTGACTTGTCACTTTTTATTTCTGCAAGTAATTCCTGGATTTAAATTCCCTTTTTTTTTTAAACTGTCTCATGTGCTTTCTTCTGTTGTAGAGCAAATAATTGTGCTCGTGGTGCTCGGTATAATGATGCTCTGTGTGTGTGTGTGTGTGTGTGTGTGTGTGTGTGTGTGT
>FLSR01004873.1:2132682-2147578 GCA_900092035.1 Leuciscus waleckii | reverse complement strand
TCATATTAGAATGATTTCTGAAGGATCATGTGACACTGAAGACTGGAGTAATGATGCTGAAAATACAGCTTTGATCACAGGAATAAATTATATTTTATTATATATTATCTCACAGGAAAACAGCCATTTTAAATTGTAATAATATTTCACAATATTACTGTTGTTCCTGTATTTTTGATCTGATAAATGCAGCCTTAATGAGAATAAGAGACTTTTGAATGGTAGTGTGCATATTATAAGCAATTTGCATGTATGCATCTCTCTCTGTTTTCCAGGAATGGATCGACTACAGGTTATCCTGGAATCCTGAGGACTACGACAGTATTGACGTTGTGCGAATTCCTCCCATAAAAGTGTGGCGTCCAGACATCTACCTAATCAACAAGTGAGAACATCCTCATATAACGCCACACTGACAACATTTATAACAGGACACCAGCCACAATTTATTTCTTTGTTAATATGAATGGAAAAAACAAATCTACCAACAAAATACATCTATATTCAAGATACACTTTTAGATATTTATACTTGACAAGAATACATTTTTGCAGTGCAATCTAATAATTGTTTAGGAAACTTGCTAAATCTTAAGAAGCCAAATTTAAATAGGTATTTGGTTTAAATGACACTAAAGCATCTAAACTGCTGAGGGCACATGGACTGTGCGATGTTCTCCCTGTGTTTAACAGTAATGATGGTCAGTTTGACGTGGCTCTGTATGTGAACGTGCTGGTGAGGAGTGATGGGACCGTCTCCTGGTATCCGCCCGCCATCTATCGCAGCTCCTGCTCCATAGAGGTACATGTAAACGTCTTAGTGTTCACACATTAGAGGAATGTTCTGGGATCAGTTCCATTGAATGAACGAATGTCATACGTTTTTGACAGAATCAAAGAAACTATTGTTAGTTAAGTTGTTCAGAAACTTGTACTGAACCTTGAACATTGACTGTTGGCATATCACTGATTGAAATGGTAAAGCTAGGGTGTGCAGTTTCAGAGGCTAGTAATAGCAAGCTAGCTTTGAAAGTAGAAGATCCCACCCTAAGGAAACTTGTTTCTGCCACAGAATAAAAAAAAAAAGATGTGTTTACATCTCGCGAGTTTATTTCTTGCAATTGCAACTTTATATCACGCAATTCTAACTTTAGATCTACCAGTTGCATGTAATAAAGTTAGAATTGCGAGATATAAACATAAAAATTTGGTATGTTTTTCTTTAGAATTGTGACTTTATATCTCGCAATTCTGGCTTTATAACTCGCAATTGTGACTTTATATCTCGCAATTCTGGCTTTATAACTCGCAATTGTGACTTTATATCTTGCAATTCTGGCTTTATAACTCGCAATTGTGACTTTATATCACTCAATTCTGAATAGCGAGATGTAAACTCGCAGTTGTGAGAAAAAAAGTCAGAAGTGTGGCAGAACCTGTCGCCCTCTGGAAACCGGACATACGTGTTTTGACACTTTAAATGACCTCACGTCTCAAAACATTACAATAATATTGAACGTAAACAACTTACAGAGCTCAATTGTAACACCTGACTCCTACAGATTCATTTCGGCGTTGATAGTGTTGCCATTGAAAGGTATACAGTAAATCCGGGTAGAACGTCACAGTTTTGCCATGTCTTTTAACTACGATAGTTATGGCGTGAACGCAGAATAAGCTCGTTGTTTTGGCTTAGGAGAACTGTAAAAGGTTTCTGCTGTTTGTTTGTGGCGCTCAGTGACTGACGTCTGTCTACAGCTCTGGATAGCCTCATAAAACACTCTGATGTCTGTGAGAGCAGGTGTGCAGAGGTATGGAAATAAATATGTTGACATCCTATCTATCCTCATTCCGAAATGCAATGATTGGACGAACATTTTTTGGACCTGAGACTTCCACAGAAGATATATACAGTTTTTATTATTTAGACCACTTCTACTATTGAATGCTTTCATGATGTGAAAAGAGTTTCGACCAGTGTAACAAAACATTGCCTACTGTGCTTTAACTGTTATTATTGTATTGTACTTGCTCGTTCATTTCACAGTAGTTTAAAGTTGTGCCCTATAGGTTGCATACTTTCCATTCGACTGGCAGAACTGCACAATGGTGTTTCGTTCCTACACGTATGACTCCTCAGAAGTGGACCTTCAGTACAGTCTAGATGAAGATGGCAACGAGCTCCATGAGATAGTTATTGATGAGAATGCCTTCACTGGTTAGTGTACTTCCTCTTAAATGTGACAACTTCCTGCCCAACAGCATAAATGACGCAAGAGTGTCAGTTGTTCAGTAAATATGTACATTTATAATAATAGTTTACGGTTGCCAAGCAATGTAGCAACTCTGCACATGGCACACTCTCTCCTTCCTTCTATCTCTTTCTCTCTCACTAGTCCTCTCTCTTCCCTAAGAGAACGGCGAGTGGCAGATTTGTCACAAGCCCAGCAGGAAGATCGTCCAGGAGGACCTGTATGAAGACATCACCTTCTACCTGATCATCGAGAGGAAGCCTCTGTTCTACATCATCAACATCATCGTGCCCTGCATCCTCACCAGGTGCTTGCCATATTTGTCTTCTACCTGCCACCTGGCGCAGGTGCCCATCTCTAATTAGAAAATCAATACGATGACTGTTTTATGTTTTATGAAGCACGCTGACTATTTAAAAAACACTACCATTCAAAAGTTGAAGCGTTTTATTTAATGTTTTCTCACCAAAGCTGCATTTATTTGATCAAAAATACTGTAAAAACAGTAATATTGTGAAATATTTTTGCAATTCGAAATAGCTGTCTTTCTATTGTAATAGATCTTAAAATGTAATTTATTCCTGAGATCAAAGCTGAATTTTCAGCATCATTACTCCAGTCTTCAGTGTCACATGATCCAAATGAATGGCAGTTATTTGAAGTATAATTATTTTGGAGCATCATAAATGTCTTTACTAATTATAAAAGTATTGATGTCTAAAAAAAAAAAAAAAAATTAACCCCAAGCCTTTGAAGGGAAGTTTTTTACCTTACCCCAAGCTTGAATGGTAGTTTTTTACAAGCTCAAAAAGTACACTCACCTAAAGGATTATTAGGAACACCTGTTCAATTTTTCATTAATGCAATTATCTAATCAACCAATCACATGGCAGTTGCTTCAATGCATTTAGGGGTGTGGTCCTGGTCAAGACAATCTCCTGAACTCCAAACTGAATGTCAGAATGGGAAAGAAAGGTGATTTAAGCAATTTTGAGCGTGGCATGGTTGTTGGTGCCAGATGGGCCGGTCTGAGTATTTCACAATCTGCTCAGTTACTGGGATTTTCACGCACAACCATTTCTAGGGTTTACAAAGAATGGTGTGAAAAGGGAAAAACATCCAGTATGCGGCAGTCCTGTGGGCGAAAATGCCTTGTTGATGCTAGAGGTCAGAGGAGAATGGGCCGACTGATTCAAGCTGATAGAAGAGCAACTTTGACTGAAATAACCACTCGTTACAACCAAGGTATGCAGCAAAGCATTTGTGAAGCCACAACACGCACAACCTTGAGGCGGATGGGCTACAACAGCAGAAGACCCCACCGGGTACCACTCATCTCCACGACAAATAGGAAAAAGAGCTACAATTTGCACGAGCTCACCAAAATTGGACAGTTGAAGACTGGAAAAATGTTGCCTGGTCTGATGAGTCTCGATTTCTGTTGAGACATTCAGATGGTAGAGTCAGAATTTGGCGTAAACAGAATGAGAACATGGATCCATCATGCCTTGTTACCAAAGTGCAGGCTGGTGGTGGTGGTGTAATGGTGTGGGGGATGTTTTCTTGGCACACTTTAGGCTCCTTAGTGCCAATTGGGCATCGTTTAAATGCCACGGCCTACCTGAGCATTGTTTCTGACCATGTCCATCCCTTTATGACCACCATGTACCCATCCTCTGATGGCTACTTCCAGCAGGATAATGAACCATGTCACAAAGCTCGAATCATTTCAAATTGGTTTCTTGAACATGACAATGAGTTCAATGTACTAAAATGGCCCCCACAGTCACCAGATCTCAACCCAATAGAGCATCTTTGGGATGTGTGGAACGGGAGCTTCGTGCCCTGGATGTGCACCCCACAAATCTCCATCAACTGCAAGATGCTATCCTATCAATATGGGCCAACATTTCTAAAGAATGCTTTCAGCATCTTGTTGAATCAATGCCACGTAGAATTAAGGCAGTTCTGAAGGCGAAAGGGGGTCAAACACAGTATTAGTATGGTGTTCCTAATAATCCTTTAGGTGAGTGTATATGGTGTATACAAAATGTTATTTTAGTTTTATTATAATTGTATTAATATTTTGAATTACCTTTTATTTTTATATTTTTAGTTTCCACGTTGATTTTGGTAAAATTTTTTAGTAATTTCATTTATTTTTATTTTTATTTTTATTTTTATTTCAGTTTTAGATTTATTTTTAGCTTTTATTTATTTCCAGTTGATAATTTTAGTTTATTGCCAAGGCAACATTTCTCATTTTTGTTTAGTTTTTCATCTAATATTTACTTTATTTCACCTTTATTTCAACTAACAGAAATGTTTTTTATAATTTTAGTTAACAGAAAAACCCCTTTTTGTCTTGTGTCTGTCTAATTTTAAATTTGCCTCCATGCATTAAATAATAGTTTGTGCGTTTCCCTATACAGAGGCTTAATGGCCTAAGATATGCCCGTATATACAGTATAAGACGTGATTTCTGGCCTCTTCCTTTAGGTGAGAAGATGACTCTATCCATCTCAGTCCTCATTGCTCTCACTGTTTTCATGCTGTTGTTGGCTGACAAAGTCCCAGAAACATCACTTGGCATTCCTATCATCGTGAAATACGTGATGTTCACCATGATCCTGGTGACGTTCTCAGTCATCCTAAGCGTGGTGGTCCTGAACCTCCACCACAGGACTCCCAGCACACACCACATGCCCGTATGGGTGCGAAAGGTGACGCATCTTGATTCAAAGAGCAGCTTTACATTATTCCATCCACTTAATTAAATTTGAAAGCATATCCTGTCATTTAACATTCTGTAGGTGTTCATCAACTTGCTGCCTCGTTACTTGGGTGGCTCAGGCCCCAAACTGAGGAACCGGTGGAGGATGAGACAAAAGAAAACGTCCCACTGGGTTGTTTGGACCAAGGCCTCAGACCTGGAGGTGAATATTTCATCCGAAAGATTAACCCAGAGCTGGTAATGCCATGGAGAGGAAGGTAAGTGTTCAACATTTTAGTTAAAATCAGGCTGGTTTTGCAGACACAAAATAAGCTGCTTCTGTATGTAACAATCTGTTACAATCTACAATCTAAAACTTTTGAAGTCCCCCAGTAGTCAATGATTTTATCGCTTAAAACTCATCTTTGAAGTTTTTTCATTGAAAAAAAAAGTCTTCATGTCTTAAAATAGCTTGAATGTAACTCTACACCCTTGCCTCATTTAGTTCTATGAATATGCAAATGAGCCCCGCCTCCACTCACTCACTCAGCTCAGAGATCCACTCGTTGACGATCACATGTTGATCTGATTGGTTACAAAGTAATTTGTGACGTCCGAAACACCAGCGATTTCAAACTGTGTTTTTGAGACTGTCTTTGGTTCACTGCAGTTTTAAAGAGAAAATACTCGCAATGGTGTCGACTTATGAATTTGCACATGGTTTGTCTCATGTGAGTGACAGGTTGAATATCTGAACATGCAAAATATCAAAGGAAAAACAGAGCCTCTGCTTTTAAACAACAACGAAAAAAGTTTTATTCTAGCATCATGCATTCTTTTTTTATCAACACTTAAAAAAAGTGGGTAAGTTTCATTAAAAACAAACAGCAACATTTTGTACAAAAGTTGATAAAATCGAGTTTTGCTTTTTCAAAGATTACAATGTGCAATAGCAATGCTTTTATCTCTTGTTTCTGCTCCTTTTTGCCTGTGTTTTGATCGTTACTCTTTCAGAAGATGCCTAATAGATGCCCCTACCGTATAAAAGTGAAAACACGGAGAGCCGGAAAATTTTAAGAGGAAAAGAGTTAAATGTGGAATTCAGGTCATTGGAGGAATGTTATTCATGAGGCATAAAGCAGTGGGAAAAGATCCTTAGCTTGAATGTTTAAATCTCCGCCAGCAGCTTGTGAGTGAAGCCGGTCTCCCACTTCCCGTCTCGAAAATGTCAGAAATATTAGCTGTTGTTAAGACTGTTTAAGACTGGACGAGAGACAATCAATGAAACAAGTGCCTCTGATATCTGATTGCCTCTCACGTATTGCACTGGATCAATTTGGAAGGCAAACAACTTCACAGCCAAAACAAGAACAGAAGCACAGCAGGAACATAAACCAACATTGTGGAAATAATCCGCGTCTTGCTCTAGCATTTGCAATGTGTGTCTTTGCGCTTGCTATGCAATTTCATTGCCAAATGATGAGAGAATTTAACTTTTTAACTTTTGACTTTATAACTTGTCATAGACATTTTAGAGCATGAAAGTTATCCTATAATTGGCCCTTTTTAACTGAACTAAAATATGGAAATTGTGCATTAGTATTTATAAAATACTACTGACAAACCGCATAATGTGTGCTTTAACTAAACACGTTGCCATATGAACTACCGGTCAGTAACTTCTCTAATCTAAGTGTCACACTTACTTGAAGCTGTGTTTGAATCACTAAAAAGAGCTGACTCATTCATTCTGTAATCAAACTACACTCGTTGTGTGGAGTATAATTTTGATTCACTGAATAGAACCAACTCATCAGAGTCATTTGTTCGTGAATCAGACTACACTGGCCGCTCTCTATATTTTTGATTCACTAAAAAGATCCGGTTCATAAGAGTCATTTGTCCAGGAATCCGACTACATCGGTCCAGCTGTGTGTTTTTGTTTCACTAAAAAAAAGAGCCATCTTTAACCGTCATTTGTCCTGAAATTGGACTACACTGGTTGCGCTGTACTGGATGTTTCACACTGTTGATTCAGTAGCTGTGATGAAGTTGAAAAAGTTTTGCTGAAAACCTTGTTTGACTATTTTTAGTAGAATATTCCGCACAAGCAGAAGAATGAACGTGCAAGAACCGTTAATGGAAGCAAACGTCATGCGGATCGTATTTTTTTAAAACTTTTTTACTAAAATGGAATTCTCAGTTCTATAAATGGTATTTCTGGTGTATTATATAAAAGACTCGTAGTTTGCCTATTTCAAATTTTTTTTTTATATCTCGATATTTTGCTGAGTGTGTTTGTTGTGTTTGTACCTTGTCAGGTTTAGGTCTGCCATTAACAGCTGACTCCTAAAGTTTTTGATATTCTTCATATTCTGTGCAGTGGTTAGTTCGCAACAGTGACAGAAATAAAATTTTCAAATAAGTTGAAATAGTTTTTTACCTTTTATCTGCATTTTTACCTTTATAAGGGCCATTTTCTCTTATCTAATTAAAGGTTGCCTCTTTATCATTTAATATGTGGTGGAAAGTCACTGTTAATGAGCGTATCGAGTCATTTATTAAACCGATTTGTTGAAACGGCTGATCATTTCAGGAACGAAGCATTTGACTTTCTTATTGAGTCAGTCATTGAATCATTCACTCAACTGATTTGTTCAAATGGAATGATTCATTCAGTAACAAAACACAGTTGTGTTTGACTCAGAGACGCAAAACAGTTCTGATGTGGTTTATTTGGAGCTATTTTTTTTGGTGAAATAGGGCAAAACTATTGTGCCTAAAATGTAAGTCACTTAAAGGAGCCGTATGTAAGATTGTGGCCAAAACTGGTAGTGTAGAGCGGTGTTTCCCCTCCCCCTCCCCCCTGACTCAAGGTTGCCAGATAGGCTGCAGGAACCAGCAGGAACGTAGGCTGCTACGTAGCTGTGGTAACTAGAGCAGAACTGGCAACCCCGATGCCGAAACACTACTGACTTCGTGATTGGTAGATAGGTGGAGGGTGGAGCATCAGGCCAAAACACAAGATGACAACATCAACATCAGTTGAGGGCGGCAACTTCACTTTTGAATGACAATATCCTGGCCGGACTACTGTTGTCAGTGATATAAGTATTTGAAATGAACATGATTTCTTAATGTCTAGTGACATATCAGGGCCATTTTATGATTAATTGAAATACATTTCTTACATACAGCTCTTTAATATCAACAAATTGTTTATTAAACTGTTGTATAAAATCAATATCGCATTTGTAGTCGCTGGTACGATACTTTGGGGGGAGGGGGAATGGCACTCTTTATGTGATTGCTTAACTATATCATAAATATAGCCTAAAAGACTACTCAATACACATTTTTATGGAGTAAAAGTCTACATCATGCAGTGTATGCATTGTCTTGGGTGTTTGTGTTTGGTGTTTGCAAAGTGAGGGTCATACTTGATAATATCTGAGTACACATTGTTAAAACAACAATTACGATAGTATCATAGACTATATATACCCATTGCACACTCTTGTTAGACACAGTTCATGTTCACAGTGCATGAACACTCACTTACACAAAAACACACTTAGATGCCAAATCAATAACAAGAGTATAATGTGCTTGTGCCATAATCTGCTGGTTTTCAAGCAACTCATAAACGCGGATCAGGGCGGACGGATGATGAAAGTCTCTGTGCTGGCTGTTCGTCCCCTCAATCCAAGGGCATTTGATCTCAGCCCAGTTAAGCCCAGTCACCCCTCTAGGTCGCCAGAACCTAAGCTCTTGTTGAGCTGAGGCATTAGAGTGAAATGCACACAAGAACAGCAGGGGAGGCCGAGGGTCGAGGATGCACATAAATGGATGAATGGGAGGATAGACAGATGGATGGGTTTTCTCTGTAAACGTGTAGAGCGTGCAGAAGAGAAAGGGTCTCCATCTGTCTGTAATAGACATAACAAACTGTCTATTCCCCTCCTCATCTGTTTGAGAAAGGCTCGTCTCGCTGTTATAATGTGGTGCCCTCTCTTTAGCCAGTCTAACAAGTGGTCTCTGCTACAACTTTATTATCGTGCTAAGCTCACACGTCCTTCAAGAAATGCCGCCGGTCTTGAGGGCTACCGGATTAGAAAAGTGATTTCAAGGAAAGTTAATTGTTTTTGTTTTGTTTTTTGGGGTTTGGGTTTATTTGTTCACAAGTGACAGTCCATTGTTATTAGCGGGTGGTACTTGCTATCAAAATTTGGAGCAACCCAAAGGCCTAAATTACCCAAATTTCTTTCTTATGTCGTTTTGTCACTAGCGATTTAAAGGGGTGGTATAATGCCCTTTTGACAAGATGTAAAATAAATATCTGATGTCCCCAGAGTGTGTATGTGAAGTTTTATCTCAAAATACGCCACAGATATTTTTATATAGCATTTTAAAGTTGTCACTTTTTGAGGGTGAGCAAAAATGCACCATTTTTGTGTCTGTCCCTTTAAATGCAAATGAGCTGCTGCTCCCGGCACAGGGGGCGGAGCTACAACAGCTTGTGTCCCTTTACCTCACACAGATATGCACTGGGAATTTCAAAACTTTTCGAATTTTATGTTCAAACCGGAGTCAGACAATGATGGAGAGACTCAAGAAGAAGTGACAACATGTAGAAGCAACAGGACATTTCTGAATGGTTAGTTGATGAATTTATGTAGCTTATATGTGTAGTTATCTTCTAGTCATTAATTAGCATATTCTATCATGATAATCTATAAATCCGGGGGCGGGGTTTATGTAAATTTTAGGGTTGTGATGTCACTAACCCAGGAGGAATGTCGTGTAGTCCCTACTAGCCGTTTGTTGTAGTCCTTAAAAAGCGATTTCTTTTTAAAACAAAGAAAATATCTCCCTTTGCTTTGAACGTTGAGCGTCGTAACTTTGCAGATGTTGTTTATGCTCAAACAGCAACATTACACACTAACTAAATTTAGAAAAGTGAAATCATAATCAACCACCCCTTTAAGTGTGTCTGATGTCTGAGTTTGCTTGGTGTGAAGAATGTGTAATGAACTCAGGCCTGCCTGAACACAGGTGTTTGGAGACCTGATTCACAACTGCTTTGAAAGCAATACAGACTCATTTTAGGAGGTTAACTGCTTTTGAAAATGTTGATTTGTATTGTGATATTTTGCAAGCAGAGTTGCAAATGTATTTCTCATTGCTTCTTGTTAAAAACAAATGGGTAGTTGACAAATGGCCAAGAAAAAGTACTTTTTTTGGAAACATAACTTTTTAAGAAAAATACACATTTTTATGGAGTATGAAAACTGCAGTTTCAGAAAATAGTAGTGGTCACTCATTTTGTCAATGACTTCACATATTTTTTTTCACGTTTTCACTCAAGAGTAGCCTACTGTAAATGTGTCCTATGGTGTGACATTTAAAAAGTACTTAGAAATTATATTAAATAACATAAAAAAAATACTTGAGACAGAATTGTTCACATTATTAAAACATTATTTTCTTAAAGTGATATTTATTTTACATGAAAGTACTAATTAGAATCATTTTCACCATGAATAGATGAACTTGATAAACTTTTCCCTACGAATGTCAATAACTTTTTTGCCAACCTTACAAAACTGTTTGAAATTGTACTTATCTAAGAGGAGATATTATTGTAACTCCCTAATGCCAAATTTGACTCTTTTTTTTTAAATGGTATTTTAAAATAAGTATATTTTTCTGTTGTTTTATGTTTGTCACACCATAGGACAAATCGTCACACCAAAGGACAAAGATAGTCATTGCATAAAAAGAGTCAGAATATTAGTGTTTATTGTAACAATTACAAAGGAGGACATTTGTTTTTTATTTTTCAACAATATAAACTGTGCAAAACATAGCACACCATAAGTAACTTTGATACTTATAGATCTATCAATAATGTAGTCTCCAAAAAACGGCTATAAACATTCAAATGTAAGTCATTATTGAATTTAAAATCAGCAAAACTGGTCAAAAAAGAATGAAAACTGTTAACAAACTTTATCTATTTGTTTTAATAGCTTCTTAAGGAGGTCTTGTCCTATTGTGTGACATCTGTGTCCTATGGTGTGACAGGCCAAAGTGTCACACCAAAGGACATTTCCTGTCACACCAAAGGACATTTGAGCTTTTGTGGCAGTTAATAACCATGCTAATACTAGCTGAACTGTCTGTGACAAACTTTAGGAAATTCCTACACTTTTAGAAATGTATGTATAGGAAAAGTGATGGCCACTTAGTGAAATAGACACTTGCACAATTATGCCAGGAGTGTTCATTAAGATTTTTTTACATATTGTCTTTATTTATAAATTTTAATATTTATGAAATAATTTTGTCTACCGTCACACCATAGGACGATTTTGAGATTTGGCTCTAAGTTGTAAAAAAAATTAATGTTTAACCATTTACAGTATTCTAAATGATGAAAAGTGAAATAAAGTATTTTTTATCTTCTGTGACGGTGAAAAAGCCACGTCACGTCAACTACCCAAATATACTTTATGTATTTAATCTCACTTTATTAACAATGTCTTTGCTGTTGACTTTCAATGATCCAATTCAACCATACTAAAAAGTATGAGTAAATAAAAAGTTTTTTGGGTAGTGTTCTCCTCTTGAGTCCTTAACAGTGGTATTTTAGTGTTATTTATTCACTATTATAGTAGGCCTACTTGTTCATATTTTGAATTGGCATATGTTTATATTTTCAGTTCTCCTTCCGCTCTTCAAGTCTATGGTAGTCTGCCTTCTAATAATCCACATCCTTGAAAGGTTTATAGTTCATCATAACATCGTAATATACATCATATTAATAATTCACCCGCTGTATTGCTAAATCTACCGATTTTTAATACCACCCGAAAAATATACCGGGATATATATATATAATAATTATTATTATTATTTTATTTTATTTATTTTTTTGTGGTGCTTTTAGCATGCGGCCAACATTTGACTTTTAGCATATTAAAACACTCTTCGAGAACACTCATTTCCATTCCTGGCTGTTTTTGAATGAAAAAACATGCTCGTCTCATCAGGATCAAATGAATTTGAAGGCAGCCTAAAATGCTTGGTGAAAGAGCGAGTTAACGTGTTGCTCTGATGAACTAGTGTTCACTGATATGTTCATTTAACTGTCTGAAGAAACAGATGGAAGAGGTCTCAGTGCAACAGTGTAGAGTTTGAATCTGTGTTGAATTTATGTGCATTGTTTGTTTGTGTAGCGTAAAGGTCTGTGTATGTAATCATGTCAGGACGTGTCTTTGTATAATTAGGTGTAGGGCTGCACGATGTTGAAGAAAAATGCGATACTCATTAAATAATGCGATTTTACCAAAAAAAAAATTGTGACAATAAAAAAAACATCCCTACAACATCTGAAAGTGAACATCAGTGTTTTACTGTAGCATAAGAAGTGTTATTTTAACATCAGTGTAAACCACAGGGTTCAGGGTTTCAGGTTATCATACATTAGGGTTATTTAACAACAGAAATTGAATGATCAAATGTAAAAATAAAACACTGCTTAGTTTTCACTGTATGAATTAAATATACACTGATTCTTATTAAAGCTACAAAAGTTATTCAGCCAAGAGCAGTGAGTGCTTTTCTCTTTGTCTTTTGTTCATGACCCCAGTTATTGCAATGTCATGATATATACATTTGTGATATTTCAATATATTGTGCAGCCTTACTTAAGTGTGTGCTTACAGCAAAAGCACGTACACCACATATACAGTGTGTGGAAACAAACGCTTGTATGAGTTCCTGTCTATACCAGTGTGCATCTCATTGACCGTGCATGTCATGTGCCGGACTTGTGGTGCTCTCTCTATAATCCCTGTTGGAAAAAACTCACCTTGAAAGAATGGGAATGTGAGAGAGGAGAGGTCAGTCCCAGACACAGCACAGCTCTCATTCATTCTGCACTGTATGACAGACTCATTCCCACTATAGCACAGAGCAACACAATCCTGAGCTCTGCAATGCTCTCGCGCTACTGTACAACACGCCATGCAGAACACTATATTAGTGATGCACACTAAGCACTATTTCTCATTCTTAGTCATTTATTACCATAAAATATTACATTTAGTGCATGACTTGTCCTGCAGATGATTCCTTAAATTAACAGCAAACTGAAATCTTAGTGCAAGCTTAAGAATTATGAGCAATATAACAATCACAATATTCCTCATTTAAATAATTCCCACCCAAGGCATACGCAGAATAAAGGGGGCGTGGCCTGGTTGAGTTAGTTAGTAGTGTGTTGAAACTCGCGGTTATGGTAAATGGCGTGGCATTTCACAAACACGCTCGAAGCGGTTGACCAACACAACACACTGCTCCAGCCGACCAATCAGAGCACAGTGTGCTTTTCAGAAGGAGGGGCTTCATAGAGACAGGAACTAAACAGAGCGTTACTGACAGACTGGGAAGAGAGGAGCTGCAACAATGGAGAATATAGGAAAAATTTGTTGAACATTCAACCATAAACACCCAAAACAAAATCAAGACTGTAAAAAGGCATAATAAGGCAATATTGTGCAGTAAAATGCAATTTATAAGCACCTTTTAAAGCCCTCATGTGGTGAAAATCCAGCTTTTAATGTTGTTTATATGTCTATGTGGTGTTTTTAATATGCTTTAAGACAAACCATGTGTAAATTCATAAGTCGACACCATTGCTGAGTATTTACTCCTTAAAACTGCAGTGAACCAAAGACAGTCTCAAAAACACGCTTTGAAATCGCTGGTGTTTGTGACGTCACAAACATATAACCAATCAGATCAACGTGTGATCGTCAACGAGTGGATCTCTGAGCTGGTGTGAGTGAGTGGAGGCGGGGCTCATTTGCATATTCATAGAACCACGGATACGAATGAGGCAAGGGTGTCGAGTTACATTCAAGTAATTTTTTTTAAGGCATGAAGATTTTGTTTTGTTTTTTCAAAGGAAACAACGTTTAAATATGTCGTTTTGGTGATCAAAGATGAGTTTTAATAGATACAAATATTGACTACAGGGGGACTTAAATGATAATTGTCATATATTTTAATAATCCACTTACAGTAATTTGTGTTGTGTTAATACACTTGTGAACTTTTGTTTAGGGTTAATTATTCTTTATGTGTGTGTGTGTGTGTGTGTGTGTGTGTGTTTTAGTCATAATGAGAGCACTGTGAAGTTGCAGAGGTTCTCAAACAGTGACAACTATTGTCTGATTCTTCCCCCGAATCTCAAATCTGCAATCGCTGCCATCAATTACATGTCTGAACAATTGAAGAAACAGGATGTGGATGATACTGTAAGTCTATAAACACTCTCACACACACACACACACACCCACCTTCCTCTCTCTTTTCCACACATATTCACAGAAACACAAAGAAACCTTTATCTGAGGCTCGTCCTCTTGGTCTGTCCCTGATCCTCATGATTATTCATAAACTGCCAGCACATCCTGGTGTGTCAGAGAGATAAACATGTCCCGTTGTGTGTGTGTAGATGACAGATGACTGGCAGTACATCGCTGTGGTTTTGGATCGGCTCTTCTTCTGGCTCTTTGTCATCATCACTTCACTGGGAACACTGGCCATGTTTCTGGATGCCAGTTTCAACTACACTCCTGACCAGCCTTTTCCATGAGCACATCCCTGATTACACAGCAGACACACTGAACACACAACACAGGGACTCAAGGGGGCGCCAGAGAATCCTCTCTCTCTCTCTCTCTCTGTCTGTCTTTATTCCTTCCTTTCTGTCTTTCTTTCTTTCTTCCTCCCTTCCTTTCTTTCTTTCTTTCTTTCTTCCTCCCTTCCTTTCTTCCTTCCTCCCTTTCTTTCTTTCTTCCTTCCTTCCCTTTCTTTCTTCCTTCCTTCCCTCCTTTTCTTCCTTCCTCCCTTTCTTTCTT
>FLSR01004873.1:2098097-2126452 GCA_900092035.1 Leuciscus waleckii | reverse complement strand
AGATTGGTAGGTTTAGGGGTGTGTTTAGGGATTAAGGGGTGGAGATGGGTAGGTTTAGGGGTGTGTTTAGGGATCAGGGGGTGGAGATGGGTAGGTTTAGGGGTGTGTTTAGGGATCAGGGGGTGGAGATTGGTAGGTTTAGGGGTGTGTTTAGGGATCAGGGGGTGGAGATGGGTAGGTTTAGGGGTGTGTTTAGGGATCAGGGGGTGGAGATGGGTAGGTTTAGGTATGTAAGGTGGGAGGAGTTGGATCTGGGTCCGACTCCTCCCCGTGGATTTCATGTTCTGCAGTGAGGACCATCTCGAAGAGGTCGCTAAAAGCCCGCGATAAATAACTCAATCATGGGTTGTTATGTCTGACCCAAGATCTGGGTAACGCGAGAAAACTACCCAAACACTGGGTTGTTATGCTGACCCAGGAGCTGGGTAACACAAAAACTACCCAAATACTTCAAAAATAAACCCAAAAAGGCTCAACCCAGGATTTGGGTTGAAAAAAATAACCCAAGATGTTTTTAGAGTGAGTTGGTAACCCATTGTTCCTATATAGCTGCCAAAGTATTTTTTTATTTCCACACCGAACTAGCAGTAATGAATTATGAGTTTATTCATTCACTTGAGTGTTTCAGTTTATGGGCTGTTCCAGAAACATTCTCCATTCCCTGGATGCATTCCCCGAGGACTGGGATGGGAAAACCACAACCTCACGTTGCAGTGCGCACAAACACATATGGATTAACGTCAAAAATGTGATTTAGCTCCTTGAGTTGATGTTTTTACTGAAGGGCTCTGTGCAGAACATCAGGGGTCCTTTATGAGAAAACTGCGGGACGTTAGTTGAAACCAGCCAAAACTGCACCTGACTGCAAGGTTGAGTTGGGATGGAGGGAGGAGCAAGAGAGAAAACAGGGTGACCCTCTGAATTCCACAGCTCACTGTGTTCTGTGCTGGCAGGAGATGCCTTATTTGTGTTTTAATGAATAAAGGAGAGGAATAATTCTTCCGCTTCACTACAGCTTGCACCCCTGCCTCTCACACACCTCCTCTCTCTCTATCGGTTGGTTGTGTGTGCACATGTACAGGAATGCACTGGCACAGACTGGTTCTTGTTCACTCCTTCAGCTGAATTGCCCAGGTCAGGGGTTTTCAGTCTTTTAGATGTCACTGCACGAACCCCAAATATGATCATCCCCGTGTGAAGGACAGGACACCCATCCGAAAACTGATGAGGCATCTGAAACTACCAATTTATACACATTCAAAAATAATATTATACATCTAAAATTAGTTTCAGTTACATTATTATATATTTTGTTCTACTCACTGTAGTAATGTATTATATGTATTATTTATTTTTTGTTTATTTAATTTGAAGCTAATTTAAATTAATTTATATTAATACATTTTTATTTTATTTATTTAATAGTTTTGTACTAATATTGTTTTTTATTTTAATCACATTTTTATACCTAATTTATTGCTTTACTCATTTATTTTAATCTAATTATCATTATTTAATTATTTTTTTACAGTTTTTCTCTAGACTTTTCCACAGACTTTTAATTTTAATTAATTTTGTTTTAATTTAATACTATAAATAATATTAACTTATTAATTACATATAATTATATATAATATTAAAATATAAAAACTTACACCTTGGTTTGTTATATTTAATATTATAAATAATAATTTAATATTAAGGATTTTATAATTTATTGTATAATATTAAGTTAATGTTGTCATTATTATTATTAATATTAAACAGAATTATTTCAAAGCTATTTCCTGGTGGTTTGGCCAATTTTTATATATATTTAATACTATAAATAATTATAATTAATATTAAGTAATTTGACAATTTATTAAGTTATTATTGTTATTATTTTGTATAATATTTACCAAATAATAATATACAAACTAGCATTTATTTAAGCTATTATTGTCATTAATATTATTATTAAACTGAATTATTTAGCAACTATGTTTTGGTGGTTTGGGCAATTTTAATTATAAATAACAATAATGTAATATTATTAGTATTAAAATATTATATATAAGTACTTTTTTATAATTTATTGTATTAAACGACTTTTATTATGGTCATTTATTATTTATAATATTTATTAAGTAATCATTTAGTAAAGTTAAATTTATTTAAGCTATTATTATTTATAATAAACTAGCTCTTTCCTAGTGGTTTGGTCAATTTTTGTTATATTTAATTTTATAAATTATATTAATAATTAAAAATTAAGGATTTTTATCATTTATTGTATAACATTACGTCATTGTCATTACTGTTGTTATTTATATAAGTAAAATATAAATTATTATTGTCATTATTATTTATATATTTATTTATTTATTATAATATTAAACTTATTTATTTAATATCAATTGTTGAGGTATTGTGAAGATGATCTCACAATTTGTGTACAGTTTAATTTATTTTTTGGTATATTTAATATTAATAATAATAAGAATGTAATATTAAACTGATGTATTTGTCAGGTATTTCCTGGTGGTTTGTCCATTTGCATGTCTGACAGTTGTTCAGTCTGGAGTGTAGTGTGTAACCGCGTGTGTCTCCTGCAGGCGATCTGCAAGCCACCCGCGCGCTGATGATTGTGGGCATCATCGTGTCCATCAGCGGTCTCGGCGTCGCCTGCATGGGCATGAAGTGCACAACTTGTGGAGCTGATGATAAAGTTCGCAAGTCTCGAACGGCCATGACGGGAGGCATCATACTGCTAGTGGGAGGTGAGTGTGTGTGTGTGTGTGATGGGAAGGTTTAGGGGTCGGGTTAGTGTGTGTGTGTGATGGGTAGGTTTAGGGGTCGGGCTAGTGTGTGAGTGAGTGTGTGATGGGTAAGTTAAGGGGTAGGGTGAGTGTTTGTGAGTGTGTGTGTGTGTGTGTGTGTGTGTGTGTGTGTGTGGACAGAGAGAGTGAGAATACTGAGACAGACTGTCCACGCTAACTGAAGCAAGTTTACAGTAAAACATCTCTTATATAACATCAGTCTCGGCTCAGTCTGTGGGTCAGTGAACATCAAAGAAAACAGGGCAGCGAATGCTTTGATGATATATGAAAGAATGAAAGATCTTCTGTCTCTACTTTGAAACACTTTGTGTGTTTTGTTCCTCCAGCCCTCTGCGCAGTGGTTGCCTGCTCGTGGTTCGCCCACAATGTGATCCGAGCTTTCTACAACCCCTTCACTCCAGTCAACACCAAGTGAGCGCAAGGAATTTTACTTTGCACAATTTGTGGAGCAGAGTGTCCCAACTCTGTTCCTGGAGGACACCCAGAAACACACATTCTGAAAGTCTCCCTTATCCGACACACCCATTTCAGTTCTCGGAGATCTTCTGCTAGTGTTTATGAGATGAATTGGGTGTATTGGATTACGGAAACATCCCAAATGGCAGTGTCTGTCGGGGAGAATCCAGGAACAGGGATGATAATGCAATTATATAGAAAATATATATGAGGTTTCATTTGTGCCAAAAATTAGTTGACTGCTTTAAGGGCCGTACACACCGGGACGAATATCGGCGCGCGTTTTTTTTTTTTTCACACCCAAGCGATTTTCGCTGACGATGAGCCGAGTGAACATGCAAATTCATTCCCTGACATTAGATGGCGCTTAATGTAAAACAGAAATACAATACCACTCCATAACAGTCTATACTCTGCAATACCACTCCATAACAGTCTATACTCTGCAATACCACTCCATAACAGTCTATACTCTGCAATACCACTCCATAACAGTTCTCTTTTATCAAGATTTTTGTAGTCGCTGTAGCGTTTGTCATATAGTTCTTTATGTTCCGACACCAACGAGACCAGCAGCTCTACATTCATCTTGCCTTGCATCTTCCTCGTCATTTCTTCCCGGCAGTGTCTGTCTATGGGCAGTGTAGACCCTACTTGGCGTATATCTTCTTCGCTGTTACTATGTGTGCTCGGCAAGACCGTTTTGTGTTTGAGCGCCCCCAAGTTGTGTTTTACTGTAACTTCAGAAGCTCCAGACACGTGAGCAAAAGCGCCAATCTCATTGGTCGGATAGTTTTTGACGCGGCGCGTCAAACCAAAAAAACGAACCCGAGGCGTTTAAAAAAAAATTACGCTTTTACGTGTGGCGTTTTTCGCGTCGGTGTGCACACTCACATTGGCGCCCTTTGTTTAGTCACGAGGCGTTAAACGTCGGCGAATATCACGCGCGAAATTCGTCCCGGTGTGTACGGGCCTTTATACTATAAATATGTGTCATTGCCTACTTGTGCAGATAAATTAGTACATGTTGATATGAATGTTCTCTGTTTATGTCGTATTGTTCTGTCGTCTTTTGTAGTCTTCTTCTGTCGTCTTTACTATCGTCCTTACTGTCGTCGTCTTCTTGTTCTCTTATAAAAAGAACGGTGAAAGACCCCATGTATCTCTAAGGGAATTGACTGTCTTTGGTGTTTCAATGACTTATTACCGCAGTATAATGCCCATACAAGTGTAAAAGTAGTGTTTTTAGCGCAGCGCTAGTTTTCTAACCCACTATATTTCTGCTGTTCCATAAGCGCCACCTACTGTCAGATAGTGAATTTACATTTTCATTCTTACCGTATGCCGTTTTTGTTCTGACAAATGCGAAAATTGGACTAAAGGTTATTTAATACTTTCTAAAAAAAAAATCTACACAATTCGGATGATAGATAGATAGATAGATAGATAGATAGATAGATAGATAGATAGATAGATAGATAGATAGATAGATAGATAGATAGAATATGACATATAGAAGTAGAATAGAGAAAATCATCTTTTGAAACGTAACGTAATCAGTTACATCGTTACACCAGTAGGTGGCGATAAGTGACTGTTAAAAAATGTATTTGTATTTGAATCATTCATTCTAGAGATTTGTTCAAAAACACTGATTGCTAAAGCAAGTGAAGTCTTTACGGGCGAGTCTTTGAATCATTTTTCATTCATTCAAACGGATAAAAAAAATATTTCAAATGAATTAAATACTTTTATAATTAGACTGCAGGAATTCAAATTGCTGTAATATTTAAAACCTCTAGTATATTACATGTTATTTTGATTAGTTGTTTATTCAGAATCGTGAAAGAATCATGATCTCTATTTAAAGGGGTGGTATAATGCTCTTTTCACAAGATGTAAAATAAATATCTGATGTCCCCAGAGTGTGTATGTGAAGTTTTAGCTCAAAATACCCCACAGATATTTTTATATAGCATGTTAAAATTGTCACTTTTTAAGGGTGAGCAAAAATGCACCGTTTTTGTGTCTGTCCCTTTAAATGCAAATGAGCTGCTGCTCCCAGCACCGGGGGCGGAGCTTCAACAGCTTGTGTCCTGAACATTTTTACAACTTTTTTGTTTATGTTTAAATTTATGTAGCTGATGTGGAGATAACTATCTTCTAATCATTGATTAGCATATTCTGTCTGATAATCTATAAATCGCGTTCCCGGGGGCGGGGTTTATGTACATTTTAGGGTTAGTGATGTCACTAACCCTTGAGGAATGTTGTGTAGTCCCTACCAGCCGTTTGTTGTAGTCCTTAAAAAGCAATGTCTTTAAAAGCAAATATCTCCCTTTGCTTTGAACGTTGAGCGTCATGACTTTGCAGATGTTGTTTATGCTCAAACAGCAACATTACACACTAACTAAATTTAGAAAAATGAAATCATAATCAACCACCCCTTTAAAAAAAAAGAATCGTGATTCTCAGTTCATCCAGAAACGTGCAGGTCTCCTTCACATTCACGAACTGTCATCTAGAGATCAGTTCACCACATTTCAAATCCTTTATCATTGTCATAATGCTTGCCTTTTCTCTTCCTCTTTTAACGTTAGGTTTGAGTTTGGAGCAGCCATTTTCATTGCTTGGGGCGGGTCGTTTCTCGATGTTCTCGGTGGAGCCATGTTAGCGGCCTCCTGCACTCGAAGCAAACAAGTGTCCAAATATCCCAAAAGTACTGTGCACGCACTGCCAGCAGCAGCAGCAACAAAGAGTATGTGTGAGACACTTCTACAGCTCAAACTGAGAAACAAAGCCGTTTACAATAATGTCCCATAATAAAAAAAGGCAATCAGTTGTCCAAAAGTAAAAAAAAAATTTTTTTTTAAATAATATATTTGCAAGCTCTCTGGGAGTTTTTTTAATGGAGGATTGAAGAAATCTAGTGCCAGTAAAAATACTCACAGCCTGCTTTGATTCCTCAGTTTTTCAATCAAGTAAACAACTAGGTTGTTTTCTCTGTGTGAAAGAAGAGGAAATGTCTTGGATGGTGGATCATAAATGTTGGCGTTTCCCAAGTGTCCACTAGGGAGCGCTATAGCCTACACACTGAGCTGGTGCGAGTCGGGACATTCTCAAGATTTGCTTGTTTTTTTGGAGTATTTATCCTATAGCAGCTGAAATGCTAACATTATTAATACTCATATGAGGCACTCTTATGTAATCGAGTGTTTCATATGGTCGAGCACGATCATGAACATCGCTTTGATGTTAACACATTAACTCATCACTTGTGTTAATGCCACATGGTGTTGATTTTAACCACCCGTGAGTCCTTCTGAATATCTTTTACTTATAAATGCTTCATGATAATGTCAGTGTTAGTTAGATTGTATGTATTTGTTTTACATGCTTATTTTCAATAAAGTTTGCTTTATCAAATTCCCAGTGTGTGAATCTGCATTACACACATATTTTTTTGAATATAACTTAATCCTGGAAATAAAAGATTTCACTCTTTTTTGCACATTTTAATCAAAGAATTTAAAGATCATGCGAGCCTGCAAAGTTCTGAAATTTAAAGTCCCTTTGTGAATACAGCTTTTAATGTTGTTTATATGTCTACATGGTGTTTTTAATATGCTTTAATACAAACCATGTGCAAATTCATAAGTCGACACCATTGCTGAGTATTTTCTCTTTAAAACTGCAGTGAAACAAAGACAGTCTCAAAAACACGCTTTGAAATCGCTCACGGTTGACGTCACAACCTTGTAATTGACGAGTTTTAAGGGATAAAATGATTGACTACAGGGGGACTTTAAGTTCATTTTTCCCGACCAGCCCCTAATTTCAATTGGTTTTACATTAATTTAAGACATATTCAACTCTGTTTACATTACATTAACAATGGCAATAAAGTTACTCATGCATACTTTATTTATAACTCTTATTCCACCGCATTCCCCCAAAACAATTTACAAAAAATCCATTAATTCCCATGCAAACATCTAGAAGTCTAAGACGTCTTGACTAACACATGAGATTGTTTGTCGCAGTCAGTATGCATTTAAGATTGTACTTGATTCAATTCAAACAGGCACATAGAAACAGTGACTACACAAAAACTCCTTACTATTAACTGATGTCATTTAGAGAAATATATCGAAATAGACCCCGTTTACCAAGGTAACCACAGGTCTCACCAAAACGTTACACGTTAACAGTTTCACTGGAAAACGTCCTCTTTGGGAGATGAGTAATCCAACCTGATGAGGTTAGCTTTCATTTCTGCTGTAAAGTGCAAATGTAATAAATATAGCCCTGTTGCATTAGAGATCATCAAGATCTTCACCTCATGAATGAAGACACCAGACATCAGTTAAGTGACGAGCAAGCGTAAAGTGAACAGGAAGTAAAGTCCACGGTTCTCTCACGGTTTGACCTCGAAGAGGCGAAAGCTGTAAAAGCTTGTACAGTGAAGGTGACGACGAGTGAGAACGTGTGTGTGAGAGAGAGAGAGATATGAGTTGGATTCAGTCGTGTCGGCCTGCTGTTGGCTTTGGCACAGTCAGTCACGCATCAGGCAACGGGTGATACTCTCTGAGACGCCGGGAAGCTTCTGTTGTTGTTTATGATATCATCCAAGTCCTCGTCATCAATAACCACTGTAAAGGCAAAGGAAGAAACGTTTCATTTGACGACAGAGTGGAAACGAGTGAATATGACAACAAGTTCAAGGCCTCCTGGGAAGTTTGTATTTACATAAAATACACAAAAGTGATGAATAAAGAATGCGCATCAGGTGTGTGTGTTTTGCTTGTTTTTATTCAGTTTATGATTATGCTGTCAACTGAGTCGTTATACACTACCAGTCAAAAAGTTTTGGATCGGTGAGATTTTTAATGTTTTTTAAAAGAAGTCTCTTCTGCTCACCAATGCTGCATTTATAAGAACTAATATTGTGAAATATTAACAGCTGTTTTCTATGTGAATATACAGTAAAGTGTAATTTAATCCTGTGATTAAAGCTGAATTTTCAGCATCATTACTCCAGTCTTCAGTGTCACATGATCCTTCAGAAATCATTCTAATATGATGATTTGATGCTCAAGAAACATGATTATTATCAATGTTGAAAACATTTATTATTTACATTTTTATTTCAGGATTCTTTGATAAATAGAAAGTTCAAAAGAACAGCTGAAATGGAGAGCTTTTGTAACATTAAACACTACCGTTGAAAAGTTTGGGGTCAGTAAGAAGTTTTATTTTATTTTTTGGTGAAAGAAATAAAAGAAATCAATACTTTATTCATCAAGGATGAATTAAATTGATCAAAAGTTACAGTAAAGACATTTCTAATGTTACAAAAGATTATATTTCAAATAAATGCTGTTCTTTTGAACTTTCTATTCATCAAAAAATCTGTTTCCAACATTGATAATACTAATAAATGTTTCTTGAGCATCAAATCATCATATTAGAATGATTTCTGAAGGATCATGTGACACTGAAGACTGGAGTAATGATGCTGAAAATTAATCACAGGAATAAATTATATTAAAATAGAAAACAGTCATTTTAAAATGTCATAATATTTCACAATATTATTACTGTTGTTTTTGTATTTGTAATCAAATAAATGCAGCCTTGGTGAGCAGAAGAGACTTCTTTAAAAAAAAATAAAAAATGCTGTCTATATTGTATCGTAACTGTAAAATATAATTGTTTTATTGTAGTCTAAATAAAAAATAATAATAATTTATTTTACTTTAACAAATTAACAGACGCTGCATCCAATATGTTTTCTCACCGACACACTCATCTCAGAAACATCTGTAATTACGACTTTGTGGTGACTATCATGTGCGTTCAACAAAGTTCCCCACAAAGTTATTTTTAATAACTAGAAAAAGGAACATGTTGCGAATGATCTAAGCATTCTCATTAACAACCTGTTACTTCACGGAAGCAGAATGTATACACAACATTTACTTGTGTTTTCTTTTTTGTAACTATTATTATTATTCATTTATGTCATATGATTGTGGTTTCATGACTCAGAGATGACAGAATGTCTAAGGTCACAGAACGATGTTGTGAAGCCGTCATTTTCCATTGCTTTTACTTTGGTATTATTACATCTGTTGGATTTGTAGTGGTCAGATGAGCATTGAAACGTGCAACTAAGATTAGTCAATAAACTGCTCATTTTTTATCATTATTATTACTGCTCTTTTTACATTACAAAGCTCTTCTTCCCTGGCTTTCTCACTCAACTTCCTGGGGGTTAATACAGTTTTGGGTGGAAGACAAGACACCAGACAAGATTGCTTTTGGATTCCAGACAAAAGAAAACTCATATCTTCTAGCAGGATCCGGCATCAGATCATCTGAAATTTGGGACATGCGGGCATGATCTAACATTTTGGTGTAGACTGCAAGATGTCGGCACGATCTAACATTTGTTTGGAATCTTAAAATAGATTTTAAAAAAGTTTGTACCAAATTCTGTAGCTGGAGAGCTTTAGGACATAAATATAACTTATAAAGCTTTTCCTGCCGCCTCCCCCCAGAACTGCAGATTTAGGATTTTTCCCTTATTTTGAAAGACCCAGTTGAGTTCATTCATTCAGCTGAATTACATCCAAGATGTGCAGTGCTGAGGAGGCTCTGTGGGTCATTATAAAGGGCTAGTTCGCCCAAAAATGTAAATTAAGTCATTAATTCGTTCCAATCCAAACCCGTAAGACTTCCGTTCATCTTCAGAACACAAATAAAGATATTTTTGATGAAATCTGAGAGCTTTCTGTCCCTCCATTGACAGCTACGCAACTGACGTTTTGACACTTCAAAAAGTCATAAAGAGATCGTAAAACTAATCCATATGACTTGAGCGGTATAGTCAAAACTTTCTGAACAGATTTATATATAATACACTTATATATACTTTATACTTATATAATACTTTATATAATGAACAGATTGAATTTAGGCTTTAATTCACATCTAAACATTGATCAGCGAACATAAACAGAAGCTCAACCGAACCAGCTTGACGCACAAGAACAAACCTCATTGGTTCTTGCAGAAGCTCAAACGTCTAGAATGAACCTCATTGGTTCTTGCACGTCAAGTGAACATGTTTGAGCTTCCATTTACCACAAATGATGTTTTCATCATAAAGCGTTCAAGTCTCTACAGAAAATTTGGACTAAACCGCTCAATTCATATGGATTAGTTTTGCAATCTCTTTATTAACTTTTTGAAGCACAGAGGGACCGAAATCTCTCAGATTTCATAAAAAAAAATATCTTAATTTGTGTTAAAAAGGAAAGTCTTACAGGTTTGGAAGACATGAGGGTGAGTATTGATGACAGCAGAATTTTCATTTTTGGGTGAACTATCCCTTTAAAAACAAAACTTAATTTCGATATTTTGTTCTCGGGGTCAAGAATTTTGAAAGACCAAAAAAAAACTCACTCAAGTACCTACATGTCAGGCCAACATAAAAACACTGGCTAATATCACACACACACACACACACACACACACACACACACACACCTCTCGTAGAGCGGCCGATCTGGCCGAGTTTGGGGGCTCGCTGCCCTCTTCGCGGGGCGGACAGGAGGTCTGGTCGGGTTCGTCCTGCCTGTCCGAGCTCGTACGGGATCACCGGACTGGGTTGTAAAGCACCTGTCGGTGGTATGAGATCGGGCATCTCTGCCATGCCGTACATGACCTCCTGCTGTTGTACTTCGGTGGGTGTATTCATAAAAAACGACCACAAGTCGCTGGTTTGGCTGTGCACTTCCGCGACGGCGACAAATGTTTCTCAATCCACCTAAACTGATCCAGTGTTGACAACACCTGGGGAGGAGAAAACGATCAAAATAAAGCGATTAACCTATATGCCCTAAATAATGAAATCTATAACATTAGTATCAAGCAATCGGATTACAAATACACCTTGTAAACACTCAAGTGACGAAGAAAGTGTTCGCGTGCACCGGATGAGCTCGAGTCACGCTTGTCAACAACAAAGCTTTCGCTTACATTACATTATGTTGTAGCCGACACATGTAATATATACACATTTAAAACAACGAAACGTATCCTTACCTTGGATGTGTCCGGAGTGTGGATGCAGTTGACACGTATTTGGTTTCTGTGTCGATTTGTACGCCGTGTTCAACGCGAGTCGGTAGTTGCCGATAGTCTGTCGTAACTCTCACTTGGGGATTTCCTTGATCGTTTCTGTATGCGTCACTGCGAGGGAGGGCCTGAAAGCTTCAACACACACACACACACACTGTGAGCCGTGTGTAGGTGCTTAATGACGGTTCGCCCACCGTGTGTGGGCTCGCCAACCTATAACCTACATACGATATACGTGAGAACCCACACTGGACGTTAGAGAATGTTTCACGGTTTGTCTTAAAATGATTCAGATTACTTTATTAGCATGACGCACTTGTTGGCTACTTATTGTCAACACATTACTGGAAGGGGGAGAAAAAGAAACAAAAAGACAGATCATGAGAAATTTGTAAATTTTTACCGTTTCCTAAGCGCTGGGTAAGCTGGTAAAAATAAAATAAAAAGTGGCTATAGCTATCTTTTTGAAATAACCTATTAAAAACATGGGAGTAGTGTGTGATAACACCGGTTTATTTGGAAATATAGTCCAAAAAAAAAAAGCAAGTTGCTTTGTGTATCTTCATATGACTGCTAGTTGGGATGTAGTGTTAATTGTGTTATTGTTATTTATTAGGGGTGTAACGATACGATACCCACGTCACGATTCGTTACATATCCCGATACTGAACTCACAATACGATATTATACAATACAGGACAATTATACAAATATTAATGATTCTGAAGCTGAAAATACAGATTATTTTAGACGAATATGCTTGCACTCTTTCACCGACTTTAAAATAATGTAGGCCGCATGGTAACATAAGACATTTGGCTTTATCTGGACCCACAAATATTCCCCCATTGCATTATTATACATTAAATTCAACATTATATATAGTTTAATGTAGTACTGACACTAAATCTTTGATTCCAAGAGTGTTGATACCAGTCTAACATAAGTAGAACTTTTCACTGTTTTTATTACTACACTCTTTTCTATGTTTGTTCCAGACTAACTGAGACTAGCTGTCACTCTATGCATAAATGATGAGTATTGTTCAGTGAGTATTTCTGCTGGTTGCATCTTACGCCAATAGTTGACAACAAGGGATCGTTATTTATGACTGTGTCGTTAAATAGTTCATTTAACAGATTCTTTCACAAGATTAATTAATTTAACAATGAAACATGAACGAAACTGACGCTGCATCCCAATTAGCATACTATCCGTCCTAAAAGGTATTCAAATAGAATTAGTGTGTCCCAAATCGTAGCATGTTTACATGAGTATCCAAAAGGTACCCGGATGGTTTACTATTTCCGGTGAAAAGTGCAGATCCATGCACACTAATATTGCCCATAACCCATTGCATGTTGGACTACATACACGAATAAAAAGTGTTAAAAAACTATGTTTAATCTGCAACAACAAAGTAAATGTTATGTAAATGTAAATGTAAAAAGATATTTGGTCATTAAATTTGAAATGCATCATTATGCAAACACATGAGGAGAGTTCTCCGCGTGAAAGACCTGCTAGTGTCAGATCAACATGCTTCTTAATTTCTTTCCAATAGGGTAGAAAATTTAATTAAATTAAATGTGGACGATGTTAACTGTGACAAGATCATTAACATGCAGTTTAAACAATGACAGAATGCACATAACTATGCAACAGAGCAGTCAATATAGAGGCTATAACAGTCAATGTCCCAAAGCTTGCCTATTCTGCTACACAATCAAAAGTACAGTACAGGACAAAAGTTTGGAAACATACTATTTTTAATGTTTTTGAAAGAAGTTTCTTCTGCTCATCAAGCCTGCATTCATTTGATCAAAAGTACAGAATCTTTTTTTAATATTGTGATATATTATTACAATTTAAAATAATTGGTTTTCAATTTATTATACTTTAAATGATCATTTATTTCTGTGATGCAAAGCTGAATTTTCAGGACTCCATTACTCCAGTCTTCAGTGTCACATGTGACATCCAGTCTATCACATGATCCTTTAGAAATCATTCTAATATTCTGATTTATTATATTTTTAAATATTACATTTTTTTTTTCTGTATTTTTGATCAAATAAATGCAGGCTTGATGAGCAGAAGAAACTTCTTTCAAAAACATTAAAAATAGTAATGTTTCCAAACTTTTGGCCTGTAATGTATATACTTTTCCATCACAAAAAGAATACATAAAGCATAGTATAAGTAGGAGCGAGTTGAATCATTAGCCCCTTTCACACAGCAATCCGTTGTCTTCATTACCCGCATTGGGGAGAATCGCTTTAGTTTCACTATCTGTTCAATTTGGCAAAAAAAATTGCCGCCTGAGTGAAAGGCATAAGGGGATGATCAAACAAAACGTGTTTTTGCTCTTAAAAACACGAGACACACGTAAGAGCTGTAAAATGAAATTTCAGGACTTTTCAAGCACTACTTTTGGGGGTTTTCAGGGACTACAATCAGAGATCTCACTTATCAAACAATATCTTTATTATCTTTCAAATTCTAAAAAAGGTAAACAGATAAACAAAAATAAACTAATGAAACAAAATGATAGAAATACAGTGTAGCACAAGCAATGACTGTGGTAACTTTAACCATTGAAAGGATACTATGACACAGATATCGCTTTGCTTATTCAAACTGATTTTTTCTCGCATGAATATATTATTGACCTGAAGAATGAAAGATGCATCATACTTGTATATTTACAAGAGCAAATCAAGCTCATAGCCATACAAAATGGCTCTATATCTATATCAGACAGGTTGCAGTGTTGGTTTTGGTGAAAAGATTGTTTTAATTAAACAGTTTCCCATATATTGTCTTTCAATAATTCAAGCACTTTTCATCAATACCTTTTCATAAATATGGCTATTTTCAAGGGTTTTCCAGGACTTATATTTCAAAAGGTTAAATGCATGTACTTTACCTTGTACGAACCCTGCAAAGATGATCATCTTGCGCATGTTTAAATAGAAAAACAATTAAAAAGCTTACTGTAAACAGGGCGGCGTACTCAAGTCACCTCCATAAGAGCTCTATTATGTCAGCATGCTCTGATGTTGTACGTGATCCTACCGATAATCTTCATTCCGCGTTCACGCAGAGTGGTATAATTTACTATGTTACAACTTTCCTTACTGGTAAATTGCCGGAACCAGTTTACCCGTATTTAAAAAAAAAAAAATCTTGTTCAACCATGATCTGTGACCGGTAATTTACCTGTAAAATCTGTATGTGTGAAAGGGGCTACTTTCAATCTTACAATCAATAGATGCTATGCAATCAATTCGTTAAAAGAAAAAATATTCAGGATCCGTTATGAATCACTGAATCGTTTACTCAACTGAAAAAAACTTGGGGGAAAAAACACTGGAAAAAAAAGAACATCATTCGGAAACCAAAAACCAGTGTGTTGTTCATAGATGCATTGTGCAACGGTTCTACTGTAGCTTTGTTCGCTTTTTTTTTGTTTTGTTGCAACATTGTATTGTTTTAGTAGCCAATAGTAGTAATATAGTAGTTGGGAATCTTCTACCCCGAGGGTAGAGTTCATACTGTGGATGCAAAAAGTGAGATTGATCACCCAAAATCTTCTGTACCTGATTAGCAATGCATTTCTCGGATAAATCTTGAAGGTTAAGATGTTCCACTTGCCCTGCAATTTTCAATGCTGTCAACACCAGGTGCACCAGTTTAGATTTAAGCTGTACAGTTATGTTCCCAAACCATACTGTAATACTATACCTAACAATACTTTCCAAAAAAGCTTTGTAAAACAACAGCGTGAGCTATAAAGACGTATCTGCGTAAGAAGTACAGTCTCTGGTGTAGACGAGTTCAGTGCGTGTCTTCAGCTTATTGTTAGTATATTTACTCATCACTGTTTTACAAAATAACTAATATAACATGTGGTTTGTTTAGTAAGAAACACAATTGAGGGCAAGTTTGGCAACTTTACAAAAATAAAATAGATGTAAGAACAACAATAAATCTTCGTCCAAGTTTTACTTAATACCCATTTGAGTAACAAAATCTCAATGATTTTGAGTGGGTTTGTGGTGTTACATCAAGACACTGTCTGCTCTGTTTGCTGCATACAAGGGAGAAACTGTCAAATATGACCAACACATTGCTTAGTGCAATGTTTCATGGCTGATAAGAAGTATGTATGAATCGAAAATGTTTGCAATTCGTGGCCAAACATTTTTTTTTTTTATCCTAGATGGTGTTAATGTCACAGTCTATGCCATATAGACCAAATAAACTGTACGTCTGCATTATACTTCTGATTCACACTAAGATGCTCTAACTCTAGTGTTGATATATTAGATATTCAATCCCACACGACAGGTTCAACTTTATCAGATTTAACATGTTTTCTCTTGAGTTATGTCAGATAACAAGCAAACAAACAGTATCTCCTTTCTCATTCAGGTAAAATTGTGGTATGCACGATGGACATGTCGAAACTTATTTATGCTGTTAGACTTAAACCCCATGAATAGTTGAGAGTATAAAAGGGGGTGAAGTGGGAAGGGGAGATAATCATTACACGAGAGGATAAAAGGAGAAAGTCTTTCACCAAGCTGTAGCCGCGCAAGCGTGAAGATGTCCAAACCGATCTGTCTGGTGTTTGCCTTGCTGATTCTGACCACAATTCTGTGCAACAACTCAGGTAATTTCTGGAACATTGCTTACACTACTAGTTTTCACATGAATATTAATGCCAAGGGAATTTTTTTAACATTACCTTCGAGTGAAGGAGTTACATCTGTAATATTCTGTAATTACACTTAAAAAAAAAAAAAACGTTAAATTTACGGTAAAAAAAACTGGCAGCTGAGGTCGTTAAATTTACGTAAAAAAAACTGGCAGCTGAGGTTGCCAGTAAATTTACCGTAAAAAATACGGTAGCCACTTAAATTGACTTAAATTACTTAAATTGTATTTTATTATCTGATATAATGTTGATTTCCCAAACTATTAAAGTACTAATATCTGTTTTGTACCATTGTAATACAATGACAACCGCCAATCACAGTGGTGTAAATTATACAATGACTTGTTCTTTTTCACTTCCAAAAACTATAAATGTAACAGTATTCTACAGTAAAATACATTAAATGTACGGTTAGATCTATCACAGTAATTCACCTGTATATAGAACGGAAACTTTCTGTTTGCCTATTAACAGTTTTTCACCGTAGCATTTTTTACAGTCTTTTACCGTTAAAATCACAATATTTTTTTACACTGTAGTCACAAAGCATATGATGTTGTGGTTTTTGAAATCATGGTTGTTTATCCATTCGATGTGAGACTAATGTCACCTCATGTCTCCACACAGTCTGTTCACAAGGGGATCCTGGAAACAATCTGCTGTTTGTGGCTGCAAAAGTAAGAAATAACTCTTTTTGCCAAAGTATTAATATGGACCATGAAAGTATCTCATTTTTTGTAATGTAATATTCAAATCTCTCTTCTTAGTTCATCATGATAATAGTCTGCGGTGTACAAAGAAACACAGTCCCAAAACCCTTGAGGAGTACCACAAAATGGTCGGGTGTATTTGCAGTGACCGCCAGAAATGTAAGTTAAACATAATATAGTAAAACAATTGCAGTTATGGAAAATATTACCATTAATCATCATACAAAAATCTGTTTTCTCTTTTACACAGATTTTAACTCAAAGAAACAGTTTCTGAACATGTGCAAATCATATTCTCAAACTCCTTTGTGATCTCAGCTTTGTAAAGTTTCTCGGGATGATTTGCTTCATATCTATACCCAACACGTACATCTAAAGTCTCTATGATGAAATGACTTCAGTATAATCACGAACAATGCTAAAAGTGTGATCATTTTGAGTGAATCTTAAACAACACAATAAAAGTATGGAAACTGTTGAAACATGTTTTTCTGTTATCACTGTGTGTTTGTTATGATCACAATGATATTGCGTTCTGTATCTCCACTGGTCATCTTTGTTTACAGCAGCCTTTATACCATTACAGGTTTCTTTGGCCTGATTTAGACGTTATTTGAAGAATCGTGCATGTTTCAACAAGGCACTCGTCCCTCTCAGGTTCATACTTGGACCAAAAAGTACATTTTTACTTCTGTATCTGTAAAATAAATCTCTTGAGGTCTAAGATCTTTCTAAAGATCACACTTGTGAGGCTTAAATTTGCTGCATTTTCACCCCTCATCATCACAGTATCTGATAATCTGATATCTGTTTTCATGACTAAGAAGATTTCTTGGAATTACTTGATTCCATGGAACCAAAAATAGCCGCATTACACAATTCTCCTCTATATGAGTGTGCATTTTTATTGTTTATTTAATACTTCGGTCCAACAGTCTTTTTTTTTTATTTATCATTTATATTAATAGGCCTATTAAATTACTGTTTTCAAAAGTATATTTTGCAAGGAAATATGTTATTATACATTATCATTATCATTTTTTGATAATGACCTGCTGCTGGGTTAGAACAATAATAATTGAATTAGACACATTTGAGTATCTAATTGCATTTAATACTCATATTATTGTCTGTGCTTTTGTATTTTTAGCACCTAAAATATAGTGATATATTAAAACTGATGAATGAAAACATTATAGAGTTCAGTAAATTGTTTATGAGCATGTACAGTTTTGTTTAAACTTTTAATCAAATTCATAAGAACTAGAGCATATTTAGGCATACTAAGGGAGTAGCTTGTCTCCGTCAACAGCGGAAGTTAATAGGTTACTGCACAAAGTAGCAGAAAAAGGAAGCAAACCATAAGATTTAAATAATTAGTCAATACGTCATCAATCCTTCTTCTGAAATGTGTTTTTGTCTTACCCTGATTCTATGGAGAGCCTATTATAAGTGTTTATAGGCTAATAGGGGAGATGATGGTGTTTTTATTACTCATCAGGGGAGTGAACTGTTTTATTGAACAGATAAATTACCTTATCTCTCTAATAGAGTTAATTATAAAGCATTATCTATTGTGAAGGCTCATTTCATTATGGTTGTTGTATCGCTGTGCTGGAATTTATTTTCAAGGAAGTGCCGTGTGTATTAACGGGTAAAGATACAGTAACGTCTTCAGCTAGTCAGCTTGAGATCCTTTCCATCTAAACTGGTTATATCTCTTAAATCTATAGTGAACGTTTTATGAGCAGTATAATCATATTCATCCGCACAGTCACGTAGAGCCGAAGCACAACCAAAACAATGTTCTTCCGCAAAATACATGCAGTTTTGTTTTTTATAATGTACCTTTAATAACTGATTTATCTGACGAATTTGATGGACTGTGGTTTGTGTACATAAAATATCAACAGGTGATCATTTTTCATCCCGGCTGCTGATAATAATTCATGTTGTATATACTCTTTTCAGTTCACAGCTGCTGGATTAATACAGCGTTTAATATCATTCGGTGTCTTGAAAGACCTATTTTTCACTGGAATTTAAGATTCCAGATTAGTAAAAAGGATATTGTTAAGTTTCAGTTCAAATAATCCAATACAATACATTTTTGTAACGGTATTGCGCATCAACATTAAAATGGCACAGGTATTGCTTTCATGGAGAGAACAGAATCCCCCTGCTCCTGAGAGTGGTACAGTCCCAACCTGACCCAGGGACATAGATGTATACACTAGATGTCGCCTTGGCTACGGCAGTTCATTGGAACGAATGTGTCAATAGAGCCGCCATCTTGGAACAGGGGAGCCCCTCCTCTTTAATGCATCAGCAATGTATAGGCAAAGGTCTAACGGAAATAAAATCACCATAAATCGTCATGAATGCGATTTTCTACTTTTTTTTTCTTCATTCCAGCGATCAGACATGTATTTATCATTGAGTCCAGAGAAAATGTAAGGTTTTGATATTAAGATAATCTACTTCTTTTTCAAATATAATGCATAGTGCTAGTAGGCCTAAGTTTATTAGTCACATTCTTCCACTTGAGTAAACTTAGAATGAACTATCGCTACTTACCTTAGCCTACTGCATGCAAAATGGCTACAATGGCTATACATGTTCATTTAAACATTTAAATTGTATTGGTTTATTAAATATGATACACAAAGCAATTTGCAGGTGGAAGCAAATCAAAAATTTTAGAGGAACATAATGTGAAAGTTAGATAGTTGAGGTGCCAAAGACCGTTTCATCTTTTCTTTATACTTTTTGCCACATTAAGTATGTACTAAAGTAGTAAATACATCTTAAATAGCTAAACAGTTGACATTTTCACAACTTCCAGTGTCCTTCCACACCTCCATCCCCTGTTTGCAAGGAAGAAACAAGCCCTTGAGCCCACTGTATCCGTGTGCAAAACTCACACATACATAAGATTTGTGGAATTCTATGTATAATAATTATGGATGTACTGTTTGAAGATTGACAGGGAGAGGACTGTACTTACAGGTTACAAGCGCCACACTGTTTTTACTCCATTAAAAGGTTTGAGTACAATCGGTAAAAAATTATTCAATATCATAAAACCAACACTATCTCACGACCAATTCGTACGAATTAAAGGTCGCTAATTCGTACGAATTCGTACGACCTCACTCGTACGAATTTGTACGATTTGTCTAAACCCACGTGATGGGTAGGTTTAGGGGCGGGGTCAGGGGTAGGTCATTAGTCATTAGTACGATTTTTGCTAAATCCTACATATTTTACGAATTGGGCAATTCGTAAAATATGTACGATTTGGCAAAAATTTTACTAATTCGTACGAGTGAGGTCGTAAAATTTAGTTTTTTCTTTATTTAAATGTTTTGTTTTCTTTATTTAAATTTCGTTTTTTCTTTATTTAAATGTTAAATTTAGTTTTTTCTTTATTTAAATGTTTTGTTTTCTTTATTTAAATTTCGTTTTTTCTTTATTTAAATGTTAAATTTAGTTTTTTCTTTATTTAAATGTTTTGTTTTCTTTATTTAAATTTCGTTTTTTCTTTATTTAAATGTTAAATTTAGTTTTTTCTTTATTTAAATGTTTTGTTTTCTTTATTTAAATTTCGTTTTTTCTTTATTTAAATGTTAAATTTAGTTTTTTCTTTATTTAAATGTTTTGTTTTCTTTATTTAAATTTCGTTTTTTCTTTATTTAAATGTTAAATTTAGTTTTTTCTTTATTTAAATGTTTTGTTTTCTTTATTTAAATTTCGTTTTTTCTTTATTTAAATGTTAAATTTAGTTTTTTCTTTATTTAAATGTTTTGTTTTCTTTATTTAAATTTCGTTTTTTCTTTATTTAAATGTTAAATTTAGTTTTTTCTTTATTTAAATGTTTTGTTTTCTTTATTTAAATTTCGTTTTTTCTTTATTTAAATGTTAAATTTAGTTTTTTCTTTATTTAAATGTTTTGTTTTCTTTATTTAAATTTCGTTTTTTCTTTATTTAAATGTTAAATTTAGTTTTTTCTTTATTTAAATGTTTTGTTTTCTTTATTTAAATTTCGTTTTTTCTTTATTTAAATGTTAAATTTAGTTTTTTCTTTATTTAAATGTTTTGTTTTCTTTATTTAAATTTCGTTTTTTCTTTATTTAAATGTTAAATTTAGTTTTTTCTTTATTTAAATGTTTTGTTTTCTTTATTTAAATTTCGTTTTTTCTTTATTTAAATGTTAAATTTAGTTTTTTCTTTATTTAAATGTTTTGTTTTCTTTATTTAAATTTCGTTTTTTCTTTATTTAAATGTTAAATTTAGTTTTTTCTTTATTTAAATGTTTTGTTTTCTTTATTTAAATTTCGTTTTTTCTTTATTTAAATGTTAAATTTAGTTTTTTCTTTATTTAAATGTTTTGTTTTCTTTATTTAAATTTCGTTTTTTCTTTATTTAAATGTTAAATTTAGTTTTTTCTTTATTTAAATGTTTTGTTTTCTTTATTTAAATTTCGTTTTTTCTTTATTTAAATGTTAAATTTAGTTTTTTCTTTATTTAAATGTTTTGTTTTCTTTATTTAAATTTCGTTTTTTCTTTATTTAAATGTTAAATTTAGTTTTTTCTTTATTTAAATGTTTTGTTTTCTTTATTTAAATTTCGTTTTTTCTTTATTTAAATGTTAAATTTAGTTTTTTCTTTATTTAAATGTTTTGTTTTCTTTATTTAAATTTCGTTTTTTCTTTATTTAAATGTTAAATTTAGTTTTTTCTTTATTTAAATGTTTTGTTTTCTTTATTTAAATTTCGTTTTTTCTTTATTTAAATGTTAAATTTAGTTTTTTCTTTATTTAAATGTTTTGTTTTCTTTATTTAAATTTCGTTTTTTCTTTATTTAAATGTTAAATTTAGTTTTTTCTTTATTTAAATGTTTTGTTTTCTTTATTTAAATTTCGTTTTTTCTTTATTTAAATGTTAAATTTAGTTTTTTCTTTATTTAAATGTTTTGTTTTCTTTATTTAAATTTCGTTTTTTCTTTATTTAAATGTTAAATTTAGTTTTTTCTTTATTTAAATGTTTTGTTTTCTTTATTTAAATTTCGTTTTTTCTTTATTTAAATGTTAAATTTAGTTTTTTCTTTATTTAAATGTTTTGTTTTCTTTATTTAAATTTCGTTTTTTCTTTATTTAAATGTTAAATTTAGTTTTTTCTTTATTTAAATGTTTTGTTTTCTTTATTTAAATTTCGTTTTTTCTTTATTTAAATGTTAAATTTAGTTTTTTCTTTATTTAAATGTTTTGTTTTCTTTATTTAAATTTCGTTTTTTCTTTATTTAAATGTTAAATTTAGTTTTTTCTTTATTTAAATGTTTTGTTTTCTTTATTTAAATTTCGTTTTTTCTTTATTTAAATGTTAAATTTAGTTTTTTCTTTATTTAAATGTTTTGTTTTCTTTATTTAAATTTCGTTTTTTCTTTATTTAAATGTTAAATTTAGTTTTTTCTTTATTTAAATGTTTTGTTTTCTTTATTTAAATTTCGTTTTTTCTTTATTTAAATGTTAAATTTAGTTTTTTCTTTATTTAAATGTTTTGTTTTCTTTATTTAAATTTCGTTTTTTCTTTATTTAAATGTTAAATTTAGTTTTTTCTTTATTTAAATGTTTTGTTTTCTTTATTTAAATTTCGTTTTTTCTTTATTTAAATGTTAAATTTAGTTTTTTCTTTATTTAAATGTTTTGTTTTCTTTATTTAAATTTCGTTTTTTCTTTATTTAAATGTTAAATTTAGTTTTTTCTTTATTTAAATGTTTTGTTTTCTTTATTTAAATTTCGTTTTTTCTTTATTTAAATGTTAAATTTAGTTTTTTCTTTATTTAAATGTTTTGTTTTCTTTATTTAAATTTCGTTTTTTCTTTATTTAAATGTTAAATTTAGTTTTTTCTTTATTTAAATGTTTTGTTTTCTTTATTTAAATTTCGTTTTTTCTTTATTTAAATGTTAAATTTAGTTTTTTCTTTATTTAAATGTTTTGTTTTCTTTATTTAAATTTCGTTTTTTCTTTATTTAAATGTTAAATTTAGTTTTTTCTTTATTTAAATGTTTTGTTTTCTTTATTTAAATTTCGTTTTTTCTTTATTTAAATGTTAAATTTAGTTTTTTCTTTATTTAAATGTTTTGTTTTCTTTATTTAAATTTCGTTTTTTCTTTATTTAAATGTTAAATTTAGTTTTTTCTTTATTTAAATGTTTTGTTTTCTTTATTTAAATTTCGTTTTTTCTTTATTTAAATGTTAAATTTAGTTTTTTCTTTATTTAAATGTTTTGTTTTCTTTATTTAAATTTCGTTTTTTCTTTATTTAAATGTTAAATTTAGTTTTTTCTTTATTTAAATGTTTTGTTTTCTTTATTTAAATTTCGTTTTTTCTTTATTTAAATGTTAAATTTAGTTTTTTCTTTATTTAAATGTTTTGTTTTCTTTATTTAAATTTCGTTTTTTCTTTATTTAAATGTTAAATTTAGTTTTTTCTTTATTTAAATGTTTTGTTTTCTTTATTTAAATTTCGTTTTTTCTTTATTTAAATGTTAAATTTAGTTTTTTCTTTATTTAAATGTTTTGTTTTCTTTATTTAAATTTCGTTTTTTCTTTATTTAAATGTTAAATTTAGTTTTTTCTTTATTTAAATGTTTTGTTTTCTTTATTTAAATTTCGTTTTTTCTTTATTTAAATGTTAAATTTAGTTTTTTCTTTATTTAAATGTTTTGTTTTCTTTATTTAAATTTCGTTTTTTCTTTATTTAAATGTTAAATTTAGTTTTTTCTTTATTTAAATGTTTTGTTTTCTTTATTTAAATTTCGTTTTTTCTTTATTTAAATGTTAAATTTAGTTTTTTCTTTATTTAAATGTTTTGTTTTCTTTATTTAAATTTCGTTTTTTCTTTATTTAAATGTTAAATTTAGTTTTTTCTTTATTTAAATGTTTTGTTTTCTTTATTTAAATTTCGTTTTTTCTTTATTTAAATGTTAAATTTAGTTTTTTCTTTATTTAAATGTTTTGTTTTCTTTATTTAAATTTCGTTTTTTCTTTATTTAAATGTTAAATTTAGTTTTTTCTTTATTTAAATGTTTTGTTTTCTTTATTTAAATTTCGTTTTTTCTTTATTTAAATGTTAAATTTAGTTTTTTCTTTATTTAAATGTTTTGTTTTCTTTATTTAAATTTCGTTTTTTCTTTATTTAAATGTTAAATTTAGTTTTTTCTTTATTTAAATGTTTTGTTTTCTTTATTTAAATTTCGTTTTTTCTTTATTTAAATGTTAAATTTAGTTTTTTCTTTATTTAAATGTTTTGTTTTCTTTATTTAAATTTCGTTTTTTCTTTATTTAAATGTTAAATTTAGTTTTTTCTTTATTTAAATGTTTTGTTTTCTTTATTTAAATTTCGTTTTTTCTTTATTTAAATGTTAAATTTAGTTTTTTCTTTATTTAAATGTTTTGTTTTCTTTATTTAAATTTCGTTTTTTCTTTATTTAAATGTTAAATTTAGTTTTTTCTTTATTTAAATGTTTTGTTTTCTTTATTTAAATTTCGTTTTTTCTTTATTTAAATGTTAAATTTAGTTTTTTCTTTATTTAAATGTTTTGTTTTCTTTATTTAAATTTCGTTTTTTCTTTATTTAAATGTTAAATTTAGTTTTTTCTTTATTTAAATGTTTTGTTTTCTTTATTTAAATTTCGTTTTTTCTTTATTTAAATGTTAAATTTAGTTTTTTCTTTATTTAAATGTTTTGTTTTCTTTATTTAAATTTCGTTTTTTCTTTATTTAAATGTTAAATTTAGTTTTTTCTTTATTTAAATGTTTTGTTTTCTTTATTTAAATTTCGTTTTTTCTTTATTTAAATGTTAAATTTAGTTTTTTCTTTATTTAAATGTTTTGTTTTCTTTATTTAAATTTCGTTTTTTCTTTATTTAAATGTTAAATTTAGTTTTTTCTTTATTTAAATGTTTTGTTTTCTTTATTTAAATTTCGTTTTTTCTTTATTTAAATGTTAAATTTAGTTTTTTCTTTATTTAAATGTTTTGTTTTCTTTATTTAAATTTCGTTTTTTCTTTATTTAAATGTTAAATTTAGTTTTTTCTTTATTTAAATGTTTTGTTTTCTTTATTTAAATTTCGTTTTTTCTTTATTTAAATTTTACATTTAGTTTTTTTCTTTATTTAAATTTTGTTTTTCTTTATTGAAATTTTGTTTTTCTTAATTTAAATCTACCCTTTACTGTGTCAGTAATTTGTTAGTCAGAAAAATATAGACTACCTTAAAGTATTGCTTAATTTAACAGACATGTGTGTGTGCGTTTTATATTGCTAGTGCAGCGTGCGTCAAGTATATAAGCCCTGCCCGCTTGAGGTGCGCCGCTTCCCGCTCGCGGTGTTCTGTAGTTTACTAAAAGTTTATTAATTCTGAACGTGTCGTGTCTCGCGTGTCCATCTATATTGCACCACCAAATGCTACACTGCACTCCCTTGTGAAGTCGATTGGATGAACGGTTCTCGAAATAATCTAAATGCAAACGGACATATAGACACATAGAGATTCCTGCCTTTATTAGAGAGAAGAAAAATTTCAGCACCCTCTCGAAGCTTTGAATATTCGATGTTCATTACTACCACAGCTTCGAAGCTCAAAAAATGGTATTCGGACCAGCCCTAGGGGCGGCACAAATGTTTTTCGCCTAGAGCGGCAGAAGTGCACGCGCCGGCCCTGGTTAAAGGAGTAGTTCACTTCAGAATGAAAATTTCCTGATAATTTACTCACCCCGACGTCATCCAAGACCAAGATATTCACGTCTTTCTCTCTTCAGTCGAAAAGAAATCAAGTTTTCAGAGGAAAACATTCCAAGATTTCTCTCCATATAGTGGACTTCAATGGTAGCCTGGAAATCCAGACCTAAATCTAAAAGATTCAACTTGTGCTCTCGCGAGAACTCTGGTTTACCAGGGTACTTCAATGGGGTCCAACGGTTTGATTCAAATGTCAGCTTCAAAGGCTCGACACGATCCCAGCCGAGGAATCAGGGTCTTTTCTACACAAACCATCGCTCTTTTTTCCAAAAAAAAATAATAAAAAAATAATAATATTTTTAACCAAAAATACTCGTCTTGCACAGCTCTGTGATGCGCCACGCATTACGTAATCACATTAAAAGGTCACGCATGCGGCGTGACATAGTAATTACCAACCTAAAGTGTTTCTAAATAAATAAAAGGTAATAATTTTGAAGTTGAAGGAGAAAATGAGATGAAGTTTTTCACCGCGGTACTTCTGTCTACATCACGCGTGACCTTTCAACGTGATTACTTAACGTGTGTCGCATCACAGAGCTAGTGCACCATGAGCATTTGTGGTTAAAAAGTATTCTTTTTTGTTTTTAGAAAATGACCTATCATTTCTCTAGATAAGACCGTTATTCCTCGGCTGGGATCGTGTCAAGCCTTTGAAGCTGCACTGAAACTGACATTTGGACCCTCAAACCGTTGGACCCCATTGAAGTCCACTATTATGGAGAAAAATCCTGGAATGTTTTCCACTGAAACCTTAATTTCTTTTCGACTGAAGAAAGAAAGACATTTTATGTGATAGTCAAGAGGTTTCTGGCAATTCCTGTTCTATCAAGTCAAATGATTTATTATCAATAATTTGCATACTTTAAGTTTGGGACCTGACCTCTAAGATGGCACTTCCCCCTAAATGTAGTAAGACCACTCCGGATGCCTTGTTAGACTTGCACGGGCTGTTTCACGGAAACGTATGCCTATAGAAATGCATGTTTGAGCTATTTCAACTGAAAGCAATTTGCACTGATTAGTGATCATTGCCATTGTTTTGTGCCGAGATGCACACCAGTAATGTTTTGTGAATGTTTTGTAATGTAAAGGCACGTTTATAAAATCTAAGGCCTAATCCTGACTTAATCTAAGCCCTGTCTGTGAAACCAGGCCTAAAAGTTCAATTTCTTGAGTGAAATTACAATTACAAAGCACTGTATCATGCCTGACATGTTTGGATGAACAATAGTCAGGCAGTGTTCATTCATACCCAAAAACAGTCAAGGTATTATCTCAGAACAAACAACAAAACAGTAACAAGGATTCATATCCTTTATTTTAAATATCATTAACTTGTTTCTCAGATAAAGCTATATTTCCTCAGTCCACAATGGAAACGTGATGTTTAGGTGTTGATAACTGGTCCATCTAGTTGTTCTATAATGAATAGAATAGAAAATGGCTGTTATTATACAGCTCATTTATGCCTTTTCTTCACATTAATGCAACCAGCAAACTAAAGAAGTTTACTCAGTCATACACATGCGAACAGATCAACAATAGAGTCTTCATTCTCAGGTGAAACCATGCCCACGGTAAAGCCACATGATGATGGATTATCAGGGGGTAGGTCACGGGTGTGACGCATAACTAACCTGACCAGTGACTTTGAGGAAACGCTTAAATTGAGATGCACACCTGTTGGATCTCCATCATTTTGCCTCTTGGAGAGTGAGTGAACACAAGTCTGTCCTTCGTCTCTGGTCTCGCACTCAGGTAAGAGCCGTTTTTGAGATTGTTCAATTTTAGGCAGATTACTTGGTACAAATTGCATGTTGAAAATTGTAGTAGTAATATAATCCATTACATGGCACATTTTAGGTCATATAATCGGACTACTTTTAGATTTCTTTTAACGTTACTTTTAGCCTTCGCTAGTTTATCCATACCTGATAAAAATGATTTTGTGGTGAAGTAAATACTACAGAAAAAAACCATGTCATTTACATGAAAAAGTTAGTTCAGGCAAGAATTAAAAAAACAAAGTAAATTCTATATTAGTACTCAGTTCAAGCGTGTAGAAATGAAAGCGTAAATATCAACGTTATAAAATTACTCAACTTTTCTGATACTGGTGTTCCCATCATGCACTGGGCCTTGAATAATTAAAGAGATTGATTTCTCACTGTTTTCCAGCTGTATTTTTACACTGTTTTATCATTGCTTTTGTTGTTAGGATTAGTAACTTGCCATTTTGTGACATTTGGAGTTCATTTTCCACTCAAAATAACACATTCAAACACAAAAATGATCCATCAAATGTTACTGTCATTGTGTGTTGTCTATCAAGTATTGAGGTCTCTGCATTATGTGTGACTTTCATTATGTCAAATATCTATTGTATTAATTATTTATGTTTCTAAGGAAAGCATGTACTGTATAAGTGTGGTTTAATTCAATGTTATATTTTTGGAGTGAAATCAAATGTATTGCAAAGGATACTTCAACTAAATATATGTTACTCGACCTTTTACTAGCCAAGTTAAAAGTACTTATTTCCTTTGTTACTTTCAATAACTTAGTTAAGTAGAGTTTACTTAATTCCATATGTGAAATTGACTTAAAAAAAATATTCGTGCAAAAACTTGCCAAAGAAAAATTAAGTAAATTTAACTTATTGTTTTTTTTTTTTTTTTTTTTTTTAGTGTA
>FLSR01004873.1:2051514-2098042 GCA_900092035.1 Leuciscus waleckii | reverse complement strand
CACCCTCCCCCACTCTCTCTCTCTCTCTCTCTCTCTCTCTCTCTCTCTCTCTCTCTCTCTCTCTCTCTCTTGGTTTTGTTGATTTTGGTGTGTCTAGAATGTCACTTTGTAACTATACAATAGTATTGCTAAATCTAGCTGACACTCACACTGAAATATGTGTATAAAAGGTTCTCCGGAGGTGTGCCAGAATAAATGATAATGTGTAATCAGTTTTTACTGTAATTACTGTTACATGTCGTTCTTTATAAACTGAGCAGGAAACTGAAATGTCTACTTCCCTATATGATGCATATCCGAGTGAAACTGCTTCTAGAACTAGAAAAACCGTAGGGCAGGACCTGATTGGATTGTTGGATCATTATCGTTTGCTATTTCTGTGACAGATTGTCCCGCACTCACGCACGGATGAATCATTTATTATAAATATTCCAATTATAAAAAAAAATTAAAAAAGAATTGTCAATTTTGATTTCATGGTGAAGGCTGCACTATATATATATGGTTTTAGCATTGATATAGCGATGTGCGCATCCAAGAATTGATCCGTACAGACCAGGCAACAAGCCTCGAAAAGCACATGATTCTCTGATTAATTGAAAAGTTTAACCATCATAGCGAAAGTTTATCATGTATACATGTTTTAGGTCCTGTCAGTTTAAACATTTAAGTGATTTTAAACCTTTTGAGTGCAAGAAGACGTGATAGAGAATTCAATTCGGAACCGAATTCAGTTCTTTTTCACGTCTATTTATGCTTGAATGGACACACACATGCCCGTCTCAGCGAGTATCCTTGTAAACACAGTCACTTATGGCTTACATGAACATAAACTATTGAGAAAGAAAACAGATGCGTATCATTCTATTGGATCCGTGCATTCGGTCTTAAAGTGACAGCAGCCTAATAAACCTGGTCTGAGTCATTAATGTTAATCAAACAAAAAATCTAAGAGAAAATCACTTTTATAGCTTTAACAAAGATTCATTATATTTCATTTATACAGAGATTGTTATTTTTAACAATACAAATTGTTTAAAGTTTGTGATCTGCCCAACTCTGGAACTCGGGAATTATTCCAGAGTTTCCCAGTGATAAATACGACGTGAGAGGGCGTTCATGTCCAATTTTTAAGTAGGAAACTCGTATGTAGGCCTACGATTATCCGAGTGAAGGCAGCAGAAATCAAGTGTTACGACAAACATGAAGTGGCGTTTCTGAATGCAGCGGTTGATCATTCAGAATCAAGTATTCCAGAGAGTCGTGTAATTAAACCCTCTGGGGATCTTTGACCGAAAACGGTTGTTTTGTTTTTTCTTAGAATTTTGTACTTCATTTGAATGGTACAAAACTTGGTAATGGTTTCGGCACTTGCTATGTGAACACATAATTAAAATCATGGACATTCGAAAAGGTTCAATGGTCCTGTAAAAATAGTCACACTTGTGCTCCACGCCATTAAAAAAATGACGCATTGGAAATTAATGGGAGAAACCTAATCTTACTGAAAGCTAATTTAAAAAAAAATGTTTTTTTAGATATCAAGCTTATGGAACACAACTTTATGGCTTGTTGATTGATTTATGATTTATGGCTTTGATTTTCTTGCAGTTTTAGAGTAAAACGTGATTTTGAAAATATATATTTCAATTTTTTTGATCATTTAGGCCTACATTTTTCATAATAATACACGTAAAATTCTGTAACTTTTTTAAAGTTCACTTTTTAAAACTGTTTTCACTTCAGCAATAATCTGCCAAGTGTCGTCTTTGAAGAGATCAAACTTCAGTCTGTCGCTCTAAAGCCCTGGTGTCAGATATCCCGAGAAATGAATGTTCGTGAGCAAAATGTCACATTCATCAACGGTCGAGCAAAATGAAGGCCCTAACTTGCAACCTACAAATTTTTTCTCAGTATTCTGCACTGTTACAAATGAAATGACTCTCATTCTTCTCTGTGACATTAGATCTGCACCGTTGTATTTGCTCCATTTACAGGCAAATCCAGTTTTTTCATTCACAATTTTGAGATTTTGGCCTGTTTTGTTTCCATAACAAGTCTTCTTTCAGACTAGTGGAAATAAAACATGCAAAATACACATTTAAGTGTAGAAGTGTATTTCCTTTTATCGATTTGCATCTGTAAAATTCAATTGCAATGCGTATCTTTAAAGGCTGTTTTATCAAAATTATTATTGTTATTATTTTTTTTTCTTTCTTAGACCAAACTTTACAGTTTTGCTCCTTTTTATATTCTAAAGGTTTTTACTGAAAGGTTTATTCATATTATATTCAACTGAGTTATATAACATTTTAAAAATGGATGGTGGATTTTTATTTTTTTATTTTTTTTAGCTTGTTGACATTTTCTGATTTATGGAGTGATGAAAAGAGAAATCCAAAATCTCCTCTGTAAAAACCCTTAACTCTGATCTGTTAAGAAAATGAAGAATTTTGAACCTGGCTTTATCCAACGTTCAGATTTCTGTTCTGGAATTGTATGCAAATGCATATTTATTTATATAATGCCTCATTTGCACATTTAATGAAATTGTTTTGTTTTATTGTACTGTGATTAATCATCTGGTGGAAGTATGGTGATGTCTATTAGTTTATTGTCTTAATCTTGCCTTAATAAAAACGGTCTGATGGTCATCTGGTATGTCTATATTTCAGTATCCGTTAAAAAATCTTTACTTAAAGGGATAGTTCACCCAAAAATGAATATTCTGTCATTAATTTCTCACCCTCATGTCATTCCAAACCCATAAGTCTTTCATTCATCTTCAGAACACAAATGAAGATATTTTGTCCCTCCATGTAAAGTGTATTCATCTAAAACTCGGTTCAAAATGTTCATAAAGAGATTGTAAAATGAAAATCACAGTCGTCTGAAGAGACCCAATCGCTTTATATAGTGAACCGATATAATTTAGGCATTTTTTTTATTTAGGCATATAGATTTTGATCATCGCACGTACATAGAGTACTCAAATATGGTAAATGTAAAGGTGCGTTCACGTCTTCATAAAGTTCATAATTACCGGTGCATGCTAATTAGCATGTTTGAGCTTCAACAAGAACCAATGAGGTTCATTCTTGTGTTACGCATCACGTTTGAGCATTAGCAAGAACCAATGAGGTTCATTCTTGTGTTACGTATCACGTTTGAGCTTTAACAAGAACCAATGAGGTCCATTCTTGTGTTAAGCATCACGTTTGAGCGTTAGCAAGAACCAATGAGGTTCATTCTTGTGTTACGTATCACGTTTGAGCTTTAACAAGAACCAATGAGGTCCATTCTTGTGTTAAGCATCATGTTTGAGCGTTAGCAAGAACCAGTGAGGTTCATTCTTGTGTTAAGCATCACGTTTGAGCGTTAGCAAGAACCAATGAGGTTCATTCTTGTGTTACGTATCACGGGCATGTTCAAGTTCAAAACGGTGCGCAACGTTTTGCTACGGTTTCCGGGTTGAACGTCATGTTTCCTGGAAGCGGCGTGCACCGATGTGCAACGGGGTTTGAGATACGTTTTCTCTTGTTTGGTGGGTGTGTCAGAACTGCAGTCCAATCAGCAGCAACATGTATATAAAGCACGCGGAATTAAAGTGAACTCGCACAATGGGTTCAAGGAAAGTAATTTACAAATGTGTTCGATGCAGCTCGGTATAGGCAACAACTGAGGATATTAGAAAACATGTTTGTCGTAAGTTTTATTGTAAAAATATAGGATATCAACATAATGATGTAGTTGTTTATATTTTTAGCTTCATTGCAAGTGTATGACATTTGGTATAGAAATAAACAATGGTAATTAAGTGCTTTTCCTAAAAATGAGAAAGAAAATACAGGGTATTAAAACAGTATGAACTACAAATAAAGTCAGTATGTGAGGCTAAATAGATGTGTTTTAGTCTGAATTAGGTAAGATGTGTGCTTCCATTTCAGTTTCAGCAATCCCGTCACTCGATTGAACACACACGGGGAACACACACGGGGAACACACACGGGGAACACACACGGGGAACACACACGGGGAACACACACGGGGAACACACACGGGGAACACACACGGGGAACACACACGGGGAACACACACGGGGAACACACACGGGGAACACACACGGGGAACACACACGGGGAACACACACGGGGAACACACACGGGGAACACACACGGGGAACACACACGGGGAACACACACGGGGAACACACACGGGGAACACACACGGGGAACACACACGGGGAACACACACGGGGAACACACACGGGGAACACACACGGGGAACACACACGGGGAACACACACGGGGAACACACACGGGGAACACACACGGGGAACACACACGGGGAACACACACGGGGAACACACACGGGGAACACACACGGGGAACACACACGGGGAACACACACGGGGAACACACACGGGGAACACACACGGGGAACACACACGGGGAACACACACGGGGAACACACACGGGGAACACACACGGGGAACACACACGGGGAACACACACGGGGAACACACACGGGGAACACACACGGGGAACACACACGGGGAACACACACGGGGAACACACACGGGGAACACACACGGGGAACACACACGGGGAACACACACGGGGAACACACACGGGGAACACACACGGGGAACACACACGGGGAACACACACGGGGAACACACACGGGGAACACACACGGGGAACACACACGGGGAACACACACGGGGAACACACACGGGGAACACACACGGGGAACACACACGGGGAACACACACGGGGAACACACACGGGGAACACACACGGGGAACACACACGGGGAACACACACGGGGAACACACACGGGGAACACACACGGGGAACACACACGGGGAACACACACGGGGAACACACACGGGGAACACACACGGGGAACACACACGGGGAACACACACGGGGAACACACACGGGGAACACACACGGGGAACACACACGGGGAACACACACGGGGAACACACACGGGGAACACACACGGGGAACACACACGGGGAACACACACGGGGAACACACACGGGGAACACACACGGGGAACACACACGGGGAACACACACGGGGAACACACACGGGGAACACACACGGGGAACACACACGGGGAACACACACGGGGAACACACACGGGGAACACACACGGGGAACACACACGGGGAACACACACGGGGAACACACACGGGGAACACACACGGGGAACACACACGGGGAACACACACGGGGAACACACACGGGGAACACACACGGGGAACACACACGGGGAACACACACGGGGAACACACACGGGGAACACACACGGGGAACACACACGGGGAACACACACGGGGAACACACACGGGGAACACACACGGGGAACACACACGGGGAACACACACGGGGAACACACACGGGGAACACACACGGGGAACACACACGGGGAACACACACGGGGAACACACACGGGGAACACACACGGGGAACACACACGGGGAACACACACGGGGAACACACACGGGGAACACACACGGGGAACACACACGGGGAACACACACGGGGAACACACACGGGGAACACACACGGGGAACACACACGGGGAACACACACGGGGAACACACACGGGGAACACACACGGGGAACACACACGGGGAACACACACGGGGAACACACACGGGGAACACACACGGGGAACACACACGGGGAACACACACGGGGAACACACACGGGGAACACACACGGGGAACACACACGGGGAACACACACGGGGAACACACACGGGGAACACACACGGGGAACACACACGGGGAACACACACGGGGAACACACACGGGGAACACACACGGGGAACACACACGGGGAACACACACGGGGAACACACACGGGGAACACACACGGGGAACACACACGGGGAACACACACGGGGAACACACACGGGGAACACACACGGGGAACACACACGGGGAACACACACGGGGAACACACACGGGGAACACACACGGGGAACACACACGGGGAACACACACGGGGAACACACACGGGGAACACACACGGGGAACACACACGGGGAACACACACGGGGAACACACACGGGGAACACACACGGGGAACACACACGGGGAACACACACGGGGAACACACACGGGGAACACACACGGGGAACACACACGGGGAACACACACGGGGAACACACACGGGGAACACACACGGGGAACACACACGGGGAACACACACGGGGAACACACACGGGGAACACACACGGGGAACACACACGGGGAACACACACGGGGAACACACACGGGGAACACACACGGGGAACACACACGGGGAACACACACGGGGAACACACACGGGGAACACACACGGGGAACACACACGGGGAACACACACGGGGAACACACACGGGGAACACACACGGGGAACACACACGGGGAACACACACGGGGAACACACACGGGGAACACACACGGGGAACACACACGGGGAACACACACGGGGAACACACACGGGGAACACACACGGGGAACACACACGGGGAACACACACGGGGAACACACACGGGGAACACACACGGGGAACACACACGGGGAACACACACGGGGAACACACACGGGGAACACACACGGGGAACACACACGGGGAACACACACGGGGAACACACACGGGGAACACACACGGGGAACACACACGGGGAACACACACGGGGAACACACACGGGGAACACACACGGGGAACACACACGGGGAACACACACGGGGAACACACACGGGGAACACACACGGGGAACACACACGGGGAACACACACGGGGAACACACACGGGGAACACACACGGGGAACACACACGGGGAACACACACGGGGAACACACACGGGGAACACACACGGGGAACACACACGGGGAACACACACGGGGAACACACACGGGGAACACACACGGGGAACACACACGGGGAACACACACGGGGAACACACACGGGGAACACACACGGGGAACACACACGGGGAACACACACGGGGAACACACACGGGGAACACACACGGGGAACACACACGGGGAACACACACGGGGAACACACACGGGGAACACACACGGGGAACACACACGGGGAACACACACGGGGAACACACACGGGGAACACACACGGGGAACACACACGGGGAACACACACGGGGAACACACACGGGGAACACACACGGGGAACACACACGGGGAACACACACGGGGAACACACACGGGGAACACACACGGGGAACACACACGGGGAACACACACGGGGAACACACACGGGGAACACACACGGGGAACACACACGGGGAACACACACGGGGAACACACACGGGGAACACACACGGGGAACACACCGGGGAACACACACGGGGAACACACACGGGGAACACACACGGGGAACGGGGAACACACACGGGAACATCCACAACGCTCTGACAAAGACAAGGTGAAAACAGAGGGACTTAATAGGGTTAGCTGATCAGCTGCAGCTGGTGTGCTGATCAGACACAGCTGGTGTGCTGATCAGCTGCAGATCAGCAACCCCGCCCACATGCACACACACACAATGCAAGACGAGACGAAAGGAGACAGTGAATTCATAAACCGTGACAGATTAGTTGACTTCAAGCTTAAAACGTCACAGCAGAGCATTAAAGTTTACAAGTGAGTCTGTGTAGGCCCTATACTGTACTCATGTTGTGGTGTTCGTCAGGTTGCAAGGTTGTTTTGTAATGGACTAGTATTTTCTTAGCAGAAGTTTTAGAGTATACAGGTAAGTTTATAAAGTTTATATATATATATTTTTTTTTTTATCTGGTGAGTAGCCATGCATTTATTATATGAAAAATAGATCTGGTGAGTAGCCTGCATTTATTATATGAAAAATAGTGCTTAAGAGCTGGAACACTTGACTACAAATTCATACAGATCTTGTAAACTCTACCCACTGGCCCAAAGACAGTGTTCGGTGTCGTGGTCGAAGGGAATTCAGCGTGTATGTCTTTTCGGGCGCTTCTGGAAAAATCACTTTAATTTATTAAACAGTTGATTTCTAATTTTAATTCTGACTCCATGAATAATTTAATCTGACTCCAAATTTAAGTGACTCTTCGTTTTTTCCAAATTTTCTATTTTAACAGCTGATCCTCGGATTAGTTGTGATTTAATTTAGACCAAAGTTTATTCTGGGCATCTCATAATTTCAAATATTCGTTCATTACGGACCTAGTGTCACATTGAGACGTCACGTCGCGAATGTGCGCTCACAAACTAGCCAGTCCTGAAATAGTCAGAGGGTGCAGCTGGTGACCGTTACATAGCCCCCCCTTTAAGGAGCGGATTCCAGACGCTCCTAAAACTGTCCAGGAGGGAGGTGGAGTGGAGGCGGACCCGGGGGCGGGATGGAGGGCCAGGCCCGTGCAGCGGAAGAGGACCTGAAGACTCCGGCAGGGCGGAAGGCCAGGGCGGATCAGGCTGTGCAGGCGACCAGGGCGGAGCAGGCTGTGCAGGCGACCAGGGCGGAGCAGGCTGTGCAGGCGACCAGGGCGGAGCAGGCTGTGCAGGCGACCAGGGCGGAGGCGAGACACTACAGGCAAAAACACTGTTATTTTCATGCATCTGTCAATTTTGAGCTTTTTGGCTTTTCATAAAGTGTTTTTTTTTTTCAGGCTAGTGGACAGAAAACATGCAAAATACACTTTTAACTGTATTTTTTAGAGCACTTTTTCTATTTGCATCTGTAGATTTCAATTACAGTATATAAAGACCATTTTCTCAAAATGAGTTTTTCCTCCTACATTGAGCCAGAAATCCCCACTTCAGTAACACTTATATACACCAAACTTTTATTCTTATCTATATTATGGAGGTTTTTACAAAGGGGTTTGTTCATATATAATTTTCCTGATTTTATACAACGTTTTATTCCTAAAAGAAATGGTGAATATGTAATTATTTTTGGCTGTTGACAGACTTTTCTGATAAATAGAGATATCCAATATCTCCTCTGTAAAAACCTTTGGCTCTAATATATCAAATAAATGAAACAATAATTTTGTTCAGATTTTTGTTCTAGACATGTATGCAAATGAGTGCATATTTAATTAGACATTGCCTCATTTGCATATTTAAACATAACATTTCAGAAAACTTGTTGCTATTATTAATGTAATCAATCAACTGGTGAAGTATGGTGATTTTTGGTGATATTTATTGTTTTTGTTTTTTTATTACCCTCTTCACCTGGGGTGTCTCGCCTCCTTCAACTGTCTTAAATGAATGCAACTAGTTCAGAACTGATTAAGATATGCATTTTTTGCAGTGAATTCCAGTAAATCATTACCTCAATGCCATACGTGCGTCGGACAGACACTCTCATTGCCATAGTGTGGGTGGGATGAGGCCGAAACTGTCCAGCAGAGGCAAGCAGAGACACTCTCCGTGATCTCGGGCTGTGATGCAGGCGAAACATGGGCCGCACCAGAACGCAAAGCAACCTGCCCAACAAGATGGGGAAGATCAGTCACCGCACAAAGAAAAAAGACAATCAAATGTCCGACTATCTGTAGGGATTTCAATGAAAATGCACTCACAGTCTGGGAGTATGTCGCATTCTCAGAGGCTGGTGGACCACTGGTCAGAACCCGGAGACAAAACCAGGGGCTTCGGCTGCTGGATCACCATCTTAGTTGCCATGATGACTTGAGCTCTGGTTATGACTGATGGCGAAGATGAGTGTCGATGAGAATCTGAGTTTTCAGACTTTATAGAGCCAGCAGTGAGCAAACACATGCGTAGAGACACGAGATTAGCATCACTTCACATCACGTCTCAACAGAGCGGGTTAGTCCGGTACATGCTTTTCTTTTTTTATCGATAGATTTCAGGTGATTACCAGTTCTGCTGGCGTGAGAATGGCTCGTCTTAATGAGACTGATGCAAAACCTGATTCCCCACAGTCCGACATGATCCTGGAACAACAGTCCAATCAACCAATCTGATTTGAGGGACAACTTTACAGTTTTGTCAAGTTTAGGCTTATAATCAGGGTTAGGTGCTTCTACATCAGTGTTATTCACCTATCATTTCCCTCTGATTTTATGGATAACTCATTGGTATGGATATGGTTGAGATTACATTTTCGGGGAGGAATTTTGTTCCAGGCTTAACAAAATATGTTAACCCAGGGTTAGTGATGACAAAATAACTCTGATACTGATACTGAGAACTATCTGTGAGAAAGAATAGGAAGAATGCAAAAAAAAGCACTCAAGCCCAATATTTCATAATTTAAATGTTTAAAGCAGTAACAGAGGCAAACAAAGGGTCTTGACGTCAAACTTTTGACATACCAGCCTTTAATTAAGGTCCTACTGCTGTTTAATACATAGCTTGGTGTGTGAAGGATGCTTATGGGATGTTGAACTGATCTTTTTTTACATTAATTTTATTATCTATTATTGTTCCCAGGTTTCTTTCTCTACATCTATGTAACATCCTTGGGAGTTTTTCCTTGCTAACCACCTTTACACGTCACTTCCTTACATTTCATCTTGTTCTTTGTTCCAATACTTTTTTTTTCTTCTTTTTTTTTGTCAACAAACGATTTGGTGAAAATCCAGCTTTTAATGTTGTTTATATGTCTATGTGGTGTTTTTAATATGCTTTAAGACAAACCATGTGTAAATTCATAAGTCGACACCATTGCTGAGTATTTTCTCCTTAAAACTGCAGTGAAACAAAGTCTCAAAAACACGGTTTGAAATCGCTGGTGTTTCTGACACAAACTACATTGTGACCAATCAGATCAACGTGTGATCGTCAACGAGTGGATCTCTGAGCTGAGTGAGTGAGTGGAGGCGGGGCTCATTTGCATATTCATCGATCCGCGTATACTAAATGAGGAAAGGGTGTGGAGTTACATTCATCAAGCTATGGCATGAAGCCATTTTTTTTTCCGAGGAAAAACGTTTAATGTGTCATTTTGGTGATCAAAGATGAGTTTTAAGGGATACAATTATTGACTATAGGGGGACTGTAAATAAATTATTCATTTTCCAGCTGCAGCCGATGTCGAACACACCTTTTGTTTGTGTTGGCCATGTGCTCCAGTTTCCCGTTTCCCGTTTCCACGCCCCCTTATTTAGTCCTTGTCTAATCCTTGTTTGCTTGATTGAGTTCACCTGATCCTCATGTGCTCTGATCCCTTTATATTGTGCTCCTCTCCCTTGTTTTTGCTGGTTTCTTGCAAATTGCTTGTGTCTATCTTGTTAGTGCTCCTATGTTGAGGGTGCGTTTACGTGACAAAGAAGTGCTGAAAACAGATGTTTTGCGTAGAGACGACAATGTTGTCAAAATGATCCCTGTTCACATGGATCTGCGAAAACGACTAAAATCGTTCATGGCAAGCCAGTTGTTGGCGATGTCACTTTGTAAAGAAACACTATGCGTCTGTAGACTGAACACACATGCGTACGACATAACCGTTTTCACAAATTCACATTTTTTGTAGTTTACGGTGAGACTATAACTGGGTCGGGATCGTTTTCAAAAAGTTGCACTTTGAAACCTGGTTTTACAAGTTTGTGTATTCAGGCCCCCAAAATGCAGTCCACAGTAGATTGGGAAATTTCATCAAGGAGCTCTGGATTATCCGGATTATCTGAGCAGAAAGCAGTGCACCTGAATAGCCTGTTATTAGTGATTTGCAATTTAGCGGATGCTTTTTATCCAAATGCACACTACTATTTACTGTAACCTTAAAGTACTCACCAAAAGACTTGGAAATCACAGAGACATGATGTACTCTGGCAGTCGATGTCTGGCCTATCTTTACGTAATCAGTAGGCTACTGTAAGAACGAAGATGATTTCATAAAACGTTCCTGATGAGTACTCTGAGTTTCACTACATTAAAGCCCTGCATCCAAATACAGATTGTGACATTTATCTCACCTCATTGCACCAGTTTAGGTAGGCCTACTTTCAAAGGACAAAGTGTAATACAATAGGGATAACCACGTCGTATTTCTTGTCCATATTTCTTGCATGCTTGTCATTTTTCAAATTTTTCTCATTATTAACATGCTCTAATCTGATGAAAGCACTACTAGAAAGTTGTTCTTTGATAAGCATCCTTTATGTGCGTATACGAGTGAGAATCTACGCGTAGACATTCCCGACATCCTCCCTCCCCCTAAATAAATGACAGCATCGCCCTCACAAGGTGTCAGTCTTCTGCTGAACTTTCCTCTGTCCCAGGTAAGACACAATCTGCTGCTGGAGAAACTGTTGAGCCAAGTTTATTGTTTTTAGAATATAGAATTTAGAATTTCCTTTATGGAAGCAACAAGTAACACATTTTAGTGTCTGACGTTTGAAGTCACATGTTTATTAATTGCTAAAATTCTGCTTTAGATTCTTTATAGTTCTTTCTTTCTTTCTGGGATTTCAGAGTTGTTGGATCTGAGACTCATTCATCATGGCAAGCAAGATGGTGATTCAACAACCCAGGCCACTAGTGGTGTCTGCAGCATCAGACCAGTGGTCCACCAGCATCTGTGAATGCGACAACGTTAATGAATGTGAGTTTGTGTGTATAAAAACAAATAGTGAATTAAGGCTTTTAAGAAAGGTGCAATCTCTAAGTGCTCTAGAAACTCTCTGATGTGTTTAGCGGGTGCACAGTCGGATTGTTTAGGCAGAATAATGACTTGAATTGGTCGGTCTTCTGTAGGTTGCTTCTCTGTGTGGTGTTTCCCATGCTTCGCCTGCATCACAGCCAGAGATCATGGAGAATGTCTCTGTCTCCCTCTCCTGGACAGCTGCGGGTGTATTCCTCCTGTTACTCTCTCCATGAGGGTGTCCACACGACGACGATACGGCATCACGGTAAAGACGAGAGAAACGTTATGATAACCAAAGCATAAATTAGAAAGAAACTGCATCATTTTGTGTTATTACAAGCTGAATCAATAGACCTTAATCAGGGTAGCGCCATGTTTAATTTTTGACAGGAATGAAAATGAGGCTGTGAGGGAACTAACTAGTGCGATCAATGGATCGTACTGTTGTTGTTTAACAACAGACGTTGTTGAGCTGACGAAACTTTCAGTAGACAAAATTACCAGTTGTATAACCACAGTTTTACTACTAATACCATGGTTAAACTACAATTTTTGGTTTCCATGGTTTAACTACAATAACCATGCTTTTTTTGTAGTAAAACCATGGTTAATTTTCGAAAGGGAATACATTTCAGTAGACACCCCAGACAATATGAGCTGTGGAAAATTATAGCTAAGTGATCTAGGAGCTTTATACACTTTTCCACAGTGGATGGATACCATTGAAAACATGGCAAGTCCCTCACAGCCTCGCTGTGGCGATACTCTGAATAAAGTCTATTGAGCCCGTAGAGCATATGCGCCATCTTTGATTTTTAATGGGAATGAAAGCGAGGTTGTAAGGGATAGACATGCATCCCTTCAGTGGGTTGTACTAGTGTTATTTAATGTGTTTTTGGATTGTTCTGCTTATGAAACAAACACTGCAAAAACATAATTCCAAGAAATTTCAGTAGACAAACTCTAGACAGCATGAGCTCTGGTTGAAAATATAAGTGATCTAGGAGCTTTAAATAGCCAGTTACAGCAGATGCCATTGAAAACACAGCAAGTCTTTCCCTCACAGCCTCGCTTTCATACCGGTCATGGCGCTGCTCTGAATAAGGTCTATAGAACTATTGAACTATTGAACACCACCACATTAGCTATATTGTAATGCAACAGAAGAAAACAGAACACTGAATAAAGAGTCGATTATAGGCCAATGTGGTGGCAAACAATTTTCTATTCCTGAATAAGAGACAAACATGTAACAATTGTCTTTAAAGATTATTTATTCCCTTGCAAGGAAAGGTCAGCAGTCATACAAAGTGCCTGAGAAGTGTGACCATAAGAGACGGGCATCCTTCCTTCTTTATAGTCCCTACCAAGGTTATTTCTCTAGGACAAATGAAGATACTTTTTAGCCATAACTAACACTTCGTTAGGACAAATAAAGATACTTCTTGGCCATCTTATCATGCTACCTTGAGTGGAGCCCCTCTGTCTTGGTCATAAATTCAGTCACACATTACTTTTTGTCAAGTCACGTATACAAGGTCATACACATACATATATTCATAAGGGTTAATAACAGTTCTTTGTTCCATCAATGTAGCAGAGAATCATGAGACTCCACATGCAATCCTCCTGCATTTTACTACCTTAATCTAATTACTATGAATATAAGAAAATGCACACATATATAGAACATGTTAAATTTCTTCAACAGTCAAGGATTTATATTGTGGTTCATTATGTTTAACCCCTGTTTTCTTCACGCAGGACTTATCTGTAATGACTGTGTGTACTCTTACTTCTGCGGACCGTGCTCATGGTGCCAGATCAGACGGGAGATGAAGGCAAGACTAACACCTATCACTCTGTTCAACAACAGGCCAACCTAAAGAGCACCATCATCTTCCTCACCTCTATTATCATTTACACAATACATTCTCTAAAGCGTTCTGTCCTTATCGGATCACAGTCATGTCAGTCCAAAACTCAAATACTTGCTGTTCTGCGGGTGTAATCAGAGTTGTTGATCTTCCTCCTACACACACTGACCTGAGATCAGCCCTTTGGCATTGCATTGTTTGGGAATGAGTTTAAGATGTTGTTGGTGTACAGCTTTAATCCAGGAAGTGGAGAATTCTGAACAATGGATTCCCTCAAGGAAAACGCCGATTTGGGATTCTTAGTGTTACAGCAAGTTTAGTGTCACTCCACATTCATTATTTTTTATTATAGATTGTTATAATTATTAAAGACATGGCATATTCTTTTCTTTTTATCTCACACTCTATATCTTTATGAAAATATCTGTTTAATGAGATTTTCACTGTAGTTGTAATATTGAGCCATTGATATGCGACACTGGAGGTTTGATATTAGGAAAATATGTTTAATGCGAGTCTGTGTTTGTGCAGATCTGTAAATGATGAAATTAATAGAATATAAAAAATGTCAATAAAGCTTATTAAAAATATAAGGGTTTGTGTTTCATGCTCTATCAACAAAAAATCATTTTGAGAAATGATCCTTAGGAACATCTACACACCCTTTGGCTGCCGTTTTCCACTTTTACATCAAATTGAATAAGAACTGGGGCTGACAAGCTCAAAGCGCCATTCAGCTCACTGGTGCTAAACCGAAATGTCCATTAATATCCAGAGGGCCCAGGAAAAAATGATCATGATTTAGTTTTTACATATGAATGTTTTATAGGTATTTCATTAACACAATTAAAGGTAGGGTAGGCTAAGCTTTGAAAGCGTAAGTTCCCATGCTCCCTTCAGATCGTCTCCAAACCATGCCTCCTTCAAAACACATGAACACACACAGCCAGAGCAGAGTCTGCAAAGCGTCACGAGAGACGCCGTTAAATTACTTCATGTCTCAAAGAACATAACATAACAATGATAATGAATGTGAACAACTTAGAGGGCTCTGACTTGTACCACATGACTGTTGCAGGATCAATTTCGTAGTGTTGGCATCGAAACGCATAAATCCCAGTCCAAGGACGTGAACAGCTCTGGGTTGAAAGTCATGGGTATGAACTCATTGTTTTGGTTCACGGGGAACTGTAAAAGGTTTCTGATGTTTGTTTGCGGAACTCAGACTGACATCTGTCTACAACTCTGCATAGCATAAAACACACTAACGACGTGTGATGTCTGCGCGAACAGGTATGCAAATTTATTGGTTGACTGGCAGGTAGAACATCCTATCATTGCATTCAGACCGAATGGAATGATTGGACGAACATTTTTTTGGACCTGAGACTTCCACAGAAGACATATGTAAATGTTTTAAATATTTAGACCACTTCGATTATTGATTGCTATCAGGATGTGAAGAGAGTTTTAACTGGTATAACAAATATTGTTTATAAAAACCATTGCCTAAACTAAAATATTGGACTGGATTCCAAGAACCATCATAACTGCTATCTGATGATGGATATCAGATATCAACTGCATATGGAACAGACTTGAAATTAATTGATGAAGGGGCTTACAATGACACAGGTATCTCATAATAACTTTGCTCCTGTGAATATTAATATTAATCTACATTTCGGCCTAGCATTAGTACCATTAGTTGTATAGTGCTTTTTTTTTTTTTTTTTTTTTTCTTTTTCGCCCCCGTTTACTTTTAATTTGCATGTCAGCCCCAGTTACTATTAACTTTTTTGTAAAAGTGGAAAACAGCTGCTTAAGGGTGTGTAGAAGTTTCTAAGGTTACATTTGTTTTGCAAACACACACAATTCAATCATTTACAGGTCTGGACAAACACTAAATGCTAAATGTCCTTTTTTTTGCCATAAAAATGTGGGAAGTTGAAAAAATTAAATTTTGCATAATATGTAAACATGAAATAACAGCATTAGTCATGTAGGATCATCTTTACATTGCAAAGTCCATAGTTTTTTTTTTAAATGAAATTGAATTAGGCCTGTGGCTGTCAAGCTGCAGAACTAAAACATGGAATAAACAACAATTCACAGAATATAGAGTCATCTTTACATTGCAACCTCCATAGTTTATTGAAAATTAATAATTCAAAAACGGTGTTGCGAACACGTATGACTTTCTTACATTAAATCGTATGAGGCCAGTGTCTGTCAAGCTCCAGAACTAAATATCAGCTACTTTAAATTACAACATGACCTTTTCCTGAAGCATAATTACCTTTCAGGTCCTGAGGGGAACCCATGTGCAAAGATATATGGGTAACAAGCAAACTTTCTTCATTCTTGTATTCAAATAAGCACATGATTTCTTTCTGTTGAATTGTTAAGCCATAACACAGAAGACATTTTTGTCTGTGAGAAGAGCTCATCTGAAAGCTGAATCAATAATAAATCAGTTCTTAGCTTATTTTATTCTGTTCTTATCTTCTCAGTTCACTCTGCAGTGGCTACCATATAGCAACAAACATGATATTTCAACAGCCTCAGCTGTGATAACAGTGAGCTCGAATCAGTGGTGCACTGGAATCTGTGGATGCTGATGACTGCTATGTCTGTGAGTTTGAAGTGCTCATCGAGTGATTCATTCAGTAATTTATCTATTTTTGTATTTGCTACTCTCCAGGCTGCTTCACCACATGGTGCCACACCTGCTTTACTGGTTCCACAGCATCAGATTTTGGGGAGATTTGATGTCTGCCCCTGTTTGACCTTTGTGCCTGCGTCATCTGTGAGAACTTGATTCAACATGCAAGTCACCTATGTGTTGCATCATAAAGTTCATGAATATCTGCGGGTGATTCTAATCTCATGAGAATCTTTTGTGGAGAATCGCACGTTTTTTTGTTTTTTGTTTTTGTGCATGTCGGTCGCAAGGACAACTCATACATATACGCGTTTTCTATCATTATTATAATTTTTTTATCTGCTCTATTTCATCATATTCAGTTCAGACGTAAACTCGCGTTTGCAACTCGGGGTAAAATACTCTTTATAGTATAGAAATTCCTTTAGTCGAGACGCTGGAGATTCACGCTGAGTGTGAAAAACCCCCCCCAGTGAAATGCAAACTCAGAATATTATACAAACCTGCAATAATTAAATGTTAAATTACACAAATATACTTTATGTATTTAATCTCACTTTATTAACCAATGTCTTTGCTGCTGACCTTCCATGATCCAATTCACCCATACTCATAAGCAAAAATGACTTTAAATTAACATTATTTTTGTTTTCGTTTTATTTGTGCCCTTTACTGTACAGGCATGCATTTGCATTTTCTTCAGCCTAAGGCTTTACATTTGCCCAAAATATAACTTTTTTTGTTGTTATTAAAAGACAAACAAGAAAAAGTAACGCAAAAATAACATGACGCTTTACTTTCCATAAAAATACTTTCAATAATATATATCTTTTTTTTATGAGGTTAAGTTCTCACAGAAAAGATGGGTTTTCTGCTGTCTTTTGAATGTTCGAATATTAGTAATTAGTTACTTTTAATGCAATATTGTAACGCAATACTTTTAAAAGTAACTTTCCCCAACACTGGTCAAGACAATGGATTACTTTATTTTTTCAAATCTTATAAACTTGAATTCAAAATCCAATACGGTTCACTGAGTTGAAGCGAAGAAATAAGTTCAAATAGCATAACGGGGCAATCATGTTTTTACCTTTTTGATCAACTAAATATGGTTTCCCAGACAGCAACATAGTGTCGGCCCACATCCGGGCCGTGTGGAATCCACGTGTACCAGATGTGGGCCGGATCTGAGCCGACACTATGTTACTGTCTGGGTTACTTCTCTACAGGGGGGTTTGGCATCGACTGTTTGTATGTGACCTTTTTCATACTGTTTCCCATATACCATCAATTGCTAAATACATAGTCATATCTATGCACAATCGCACACACATACTCATATATCAATTTTTAAGCAAATTTTCTATTTGGTCAGGACAAGGCAGCCCTCTTTGAAGCTTGCAAAATATGAGAAAACATTAAGGTACAATATTCTCAGTCAGCTCCAAATATAACATTAAGTATTCCCAGAGGCCGAATGTTTTGTACCAGGTAATTTGAACTATAGAAAGTAAGAGAGGAAAGAGGAAGCTGTGGTTTTGTGATAAAGTCCATGAAGTGAGTCATAGCCTGGAGTCATAGTCAGCAATTACACCTGCCTTTGTTGCTTTTGGCAGCTCGCCTCCTCTTTCAAACTGAATGTTGAATCTTTTTCAAGATTAGTATCTACAAGTTGTTTGCGTTGATGATTTTGTAGCTTGTTGGACTGTTTAAGACTTCTTCATGTGTCGAAAATAGTTGTTGATGTCTCACTCAGTTCTAAAAATAAGTTTAAAGATTAAACGTTATGCTTAGCCATTATTAACTGTTGCACCCAGTTCCTTTAAACATTAAATAAAATATAAGTTCTGATCGCCACTTTAACACTGAACATTTGAACTTTGCACCGATGGACCAGTTTTATGCTCAACCAGCTGAACACTGCAAGCCTCGCCTGTTGGCAGAGACAAGTAAGAGTTTCACCAAAAAATTCAAACCATTCTGTGTTTTAAAGCTTATGCACATTTGCAAGTTTCATATTTTGCACAGATTTTGTTAGTTAGTTGCGCTTTTTGCTGTGTCAGTATGTGAATCTGCCAAACAAATGGATAGCTAACACACAAGTAACAATGTTAAACCTCTTCCTGCTTGGTGAATACAAGCCTATTGTCATTTCTGTTTGTTGTGTTCATTATGGGAAAAGCCTGCCTATAATGCACAGCACAAAATTCTAGGGAGAACATATTTTCATTATTTTTAGCTTGATGTATTATGTGTTTTTGTTTCTATTTAATGACATTTATAGTCAAATGACACTGTGAGTAAAAAAAAGAAAAAAAAGCTGTTACAACATAAAATGAATAGTAACTGCAGAAAATAAATTTAATCGATGCTTTTGTTTTCCCTTCAAAATATCTAAAATTCCATAGAAGAAGCTGTGCAAGACAAGACTTGTTTCACAGATATTAAATCTGATATGTTTAATCTCTTCCAGTTTTTCTGGTTTCTGCAAAGTTTCTGAATTGACAAACATATTTAAAGGCTTGCATTTTTTTAAAGTACTTAATTCAAAAGTTTTTTGGTACCGAGAACTGCAACATTTGACTGGTACCAACTACTAAAACTTTGGTTCTGTGGCGACCCTGCTTTAAAACAGGATAAAACTATTAGACAATGGGGTAAAGAAAATAATTAAAGATATATTCTCAGAATGTGCACAAATTTGTTCAGGTAAATTTATCTAGTTTTTAGGATGTTTAGGTATTTTTGTTGGAAAACAGCAAATGCACTGTTTTAGAAAATGTTTTATTTTTTTTTATTTTTTTTATGTTTTTGCAGTATGCAGCAACCTGTATGCATTTTAGCAATTCAGGTTGGCCTTATATAGTTTGGGACACTTCCTGGAATTGCCCAAAACAACAGCAGGAATTTGGTGGCTTCTAGTCTGGATGACGCAAGACTTCTGTTGACTGTCTCAGCAAGTTCAATTTAAGCTGTATTTTCTCTGTGCAAGTTTCTTTACACTGGATAAAATGATTTACAATTATTTATCACAACTTAAATTTAGCATTTTTGTTGTTGTGATGACTCAAAAATCCAAGTTGATTAAGCTTAAAATTTTACGGCATCATGAACACTTTTTAAAGTTGAAACTACATATTATTAGTTGTTCTAATATTGTAATGTACAAGCAGATCTTGATTAGTAAAACCTTCCCAGACAGCAACATGGTGTCAGCCCAGATCCGGTCCACATTTGGTACCAGACGTGGGCCGGATTTGGGCCGATACTATGTTGCTGACTGGGTTTTTAGTAGTAGATGATCCAGATCTCCAAACCAGTCCTGCAAGACTGATTATGCTGTATTGCTCTCAAATATTCAAGAAAAAATGTATTTAGCTATTTGCATTACAATTTATTATTTTGAAATGGTATGATAAAAAGGATAATGCAGTTGGTTGCAATTATAATCACGTTATAATTGTAATGGTGTAAAACAAATTGACCATTCTAAAAAAAAAGTGTTTAATGGAAAATACATTATGATTAGTGCTGGGAAATGATTAATCGCAAATAATCGCATTCAAAATAAAAGTTTGTGTTTACATAATATATGTGTGTGTACTGTGTATAATTATTTTGATTTTATATATATATATACACATGCATATATATATATTTAAGAAATATTTGCATTTATGTATCATGTATATTTATATATAATTTATATTATATATAAATATTTTATATATAAATAACAAATTTTTCTTAAATATATACATGCATGTGTGTGTGTATTTATATATACAAAATAATTATACACAGTACACACACATATATTATGTAAACACAAACTTTTAATCGATTAATCGTTGCCCAGCACTAATTACAATACAATTCAATGTTACAAAAAAAACCTCTGTAAATGTATTACATTAATATAAAGTGCAAACTCAGTGTGCTGGATTTTGCTTTGCACAGTACAGATTAGTGATCTTTAGAACTTAAATGAATGTTTAGATGCATTTCACTCCAAGAATGACTGATCCAAGCTGTTTTTTGGCAAACAGAACTATGTGTGAGCTGAGTGCTAATAGCCCTTTTGCAGCGCCCCAGTTTTGCCTTGTTATTCAGTCTAGAACCTAAAGTTTAACATTAATTCACACAAAGGCTAACAGGGGATCAGTGAGGACATTTTGCTCTCTCTCTGACTGGAAGCTAATCCAAAACTGTGACCAGAGGCCACTTTAGATCTCATGTTACAGAGCATGAGAAGGACGTTTAATAAAGAAACACACAGCCTTTTGCCTGTTTTGGCCTGTCTTATACAGTGTGGTTGGAAGTGATCATATCTTTAATGTGTGTGTATACATTTTGGAAATCAAAGCTTGTTTTGGCAGTGTTTGCACAAGACAACCAGAGCTCGACAGGAGTGGCTGAGTCATACAATAAAGGAAACCTCCCTGAATGTTTTTGTTCAGCACATATACTGGTAATGCCTCAAACAAAGATCAATACCAATGTGCTAAAAAGCCGATGTTTTCATAATGTGTTAGGTGATATTAAAATCCTTGATCTGTGGGCACATGGCTCGATATACCCTGTTAAGGCCTCTTGATGGTATGTTATTTTTTTTTTGGGCATAGAGTGTTTGAGGTTTGTTGTTGAGCTGAATGCACATATTTGAGCTACACTGTGCAGATAGGTTGGTAGAGAAAGCCAGTAGGAGGAGCTGGAGGGGATGTGGGATTTAGGAAAGGAAGAGAAAGAGAGAAGTTCCTAACAGTAAGGATTCGGCCATCAAGGATGAGACAAGTATCTTGTACTGAACAGCTGCAGAGTTTTTGTTTTTGCTTTTGCTTGTTACCTCAAGATCTGGAGATTATTACGATACAATTTGTTCCAGCTAACAAATGGATTATTATCTGAAAACAGGAACAGGTAATTCCAGTATAGAGATGTAGATGCAGGACAGATCAAACAAAAACACAGAAATGCTCTCGTTCTGACTGTTTTCTTTTAATGCACTCTCATATATCATTCCTGATGCTTGCTGGTAAATATTATGAAATGGTATGGTCAGGGGCAAACTTGTTGCACTTTAAAGTGGTTTCAGACATGAAACATTTCTTATGTGAAGTTAAAGTTGGTCTGGATTGTATAAAAGTGCTCAAATTGTGCCCCAAAATGTATATAGCCTTAATTTATTTAGCTTATATAATAATGTATTATTCACTGACCGGCAGTTTGGCAACAGTTCTTCTAACCCTAGACCTCAAAGAAAGGAAGGAAGGAGCCATTTAGGAAGATCATGGCCATATTCCAGGATGACAAATTCATTCACAAGTCTTTGGGATGTGCTGGAGGAGACTTTACTCAATGCAAGATCTTGACCAAAAATGTAGCACCTCTTGATGGAAATAACACAACATTAATTTCCATTGCAATGCAAGAGTCCAGCACTCTGTAAAGTCTCCTCCAGCACATCCCAAAGACTTTCAATGAATTTAAGTTCTGGACTTTCCATGCCAATTCATGTGTGAAAATGATTCTTCATGTGAAACTGATCATTGTCATCCTGGAATATGGCCATGATGTGTCTTCCTACATGCTGTTTAAGAAATGAAAAGCTACACACTCCATCAATAAGGGTTAGAATAACTTTTGCTAAACATACATATAACATGCTAAAACACAATAATCACTGCAGTAATGATCCAGTCAAAGACTCTTAAGCATTTGCCTATTTAAATCCAAACAGCGATTTTTTTTTGATTTTTTTTTTTTGGCCAGGCAGTGTGTAATACAATATTATATAAGCTATGCATAAAATAAATTAAGGTTATATACATTTTGGGGCACAGTTTGAGCATTTTTATACAGTTCAGACCAACCTCTGCCTTCCACAAGTGTTTATATTTCCATTTTTCAATCACAACCATGTCTATTGTATATTTCTGAGAAAATACTCTGGCAGTAAAAATGTAAACATCCTGCTCTCTCTCTCTCTCTCTCTCTCTCTCTCTCTCTCTCTCTCTCTCTCTCTCTCTCTCTCTATCTATCTCTGTCTCTCTCTTTGTGTATTTACAGCTTTCTAAAAGATGGATTTGAGGTCGACACAACTCTCTGCACTGACTTGTCTGCTCTTTGTGTCGTCCTGCTGTCATGGTGGAAATATCCTGGTGTTGCCTGAGGATGGCAGTCACTGGGTGAACATCCAAGTCATTATGAGAAATCTCCACACCCGCGGCCATAGCCTCACAGTGGTGCGTTCGTCTAAAAGTTGGTACATCCAAGAGAATTCCTCCCTCTACAACATCGTCACCGTCAGCCCAATGGAGACCGAAGACGTCGGCCCTGACTACTTTAAGATGTTGATAGAGAGGTCGCTAGCACTACAAAGGATGTCGCCCTTCGTTCGTTTCTTGAACAACAGAAAGATATCACCAACATGCTAAAGGTGTTCACAACGCAGCGCTTCAAATGATTTCCACCATTTTGGATGATGCAGCGCTTGTCGAACGCTTGCGAGAGGCCAAGTTTGACTTGCTTCTAACAGACCCGGCGTTCCCAATCGGAGTCCTTTTAGCCAATTTCCTCCAACTTCCCTTGGTTTACAATGTACGCTGGCTAAATACTGGGGATGCTCACATACAAATCGCTCCATCACCTCCATCCTACATCCCAGTGTATAATTCATTGCTCCACGACCAAATGAGCTTCATGCAACGGACGGAAAATTTCCTACGGCATCTGTTCAGCCTACTTCAGGAGCGATTGATAATCGTGCCAATTTACAGCGAACTGCTTGAGCGCCACTTCCCGCCTGGCACTAGTCTTCTCTCAGCGCAACAATCTGCTGACATTTGGTTGATGAGAGTGGACTTTGTTTTTGAGTTTCCACGACCCACCATGCCTAACGTGGTCTACATAGGTGGCTTTCAATGTCAGCCGGCTCAAGCCCTTCCTGAGGATCTGGAAGAGTTTATGCAGAGCTCTGGAGAGCATGGAGTAGTTATCATGTCTTTGGGAGCTGTGGTCGGCGCTCTCCCTAAAACGATCACAGAAGCCATTGCTACAGCCTTTGCTGAGATCCCTCAGAAAGTCGTGTGGAGGTACCATGGGGAACGACCCTCGACCTTGGGAAACAACACTTTACTCCTAGAGTGGTTTCCTCAGAATGATCTCCTGGGCCATCCGAAGACTCGCATGTTTGTATCTCATGGCGGCACCAATGGCATCTATGAAGCTATTTACCACGGAGTCCCCGTCTTAGCTTTGCCGATCCTCTTTGACCAGTTTGACAACGTTCTGCGGCTACAGGTTCGAAGTGCGGCTCGAGTGCTTCAAGTCGCAACGCTCACGTCGCAAGAATTCCTCGAAGGCCTCAAAGACGTCCTGGAGAACCCGATGTACCAAAGCAACATCCGCAAACTGTCAGAGTTGCACGCGATCGGCCCTTGTCTCCTCTTGATAGTGCCACTTTTGGATTGAGTTTGTCATGAGACACAAAGGAGCAGCTCATCTTCGCTCTGAGGCTAATAATTTGCCTTGGTACTCATACCACAACCTAGATGTGTTGGCATTTCTACTGGCGTTCACTGTGATCGCTCTTTTGACCTCAGTATATGTCTGCAAGCTTTTGTGTTGCAGGAAGTCAATCAAAAAGAGGAAAGTGGACTGAACTGAGCTTTTGATATGCTCTTGTTCTAGATGTACTTATTGCAAAACTGGGTGAAACTAAATTAAATGTCGTGCAGTTCGCAAAAATCTTTTCCTATCCAACAATGGTCCATTTAGGGTTTTCACATGAAATCTGATTTCCCAAGTTATGAAATGGCGAAACATCTGCTGATAAATGCATTCTGGCCAAGGTCATGGGTTTGATTCCCAGGGAATGCATGCTCTGATAGTCTCATGCATGGTGAACATGCTTGTTTCATTACTGTGGCAACCAATGTGGATGTGTTCACAAAAACAACTGTAGGCCACATGTAAGTTGTACATGCAATGCCTGAATATTGTTTAGGAATATTTTAGTGTGTATGTTTTTACAGTATTAGATGAAGTATTAACAAGTATAGTTCTGACTTTATGGTTGTGACTGCTAAAAAAAATGAAATAATAATAATGCAAATGGAATAATAAAGCATATATACTGTGTACTTTAAACTACACCAAAAAAAAGTGCAAAATTGTACCTTTAGGGGTACAACAGCTTGTCACTGAGGCAGTACCCTTAAAAGGACATCTTTTTACATCTGTTCCTCCTTTAAAAGGTGCATATTAGTAGCAAAATGCACCTTAAGGTACTACTATAATTTTTTTTTTTTTTTTTTTACGAAGATGTCCCAAGTATTGAAAATCCTAAAGTACGAAGATGTCCCAAGTATTGATAATCCTAAATTGTTGACATTTCTTTCTAAGAGTGTATGCTATTCTAACTGTGATGTCTTCACCAGATCCTCAACACATACTCTAGTGCCTATTAAGAAGCCAACAAGTGTATCCCCAGTTCAGCCTTGATATTGTTCCCTCTCCACTGTGAATGTGTTTTTAATCATCATTAAAGGTTCAATAGGCAACGTCTTTGCTTGTTTCAGTTCTAATCCACTTCCTGGTATTTCTTATCTCAGGTCATGAATTCTTTCCTGCTCTCATTCATTTACCACATGTTCACATCTGCAGAATAAAAGCATTCATAGCACACTACACAAACAGCCATGTTTAAAAATTTGTCATATTTAAATTAATACAATTTAAGCGTCATTTTATATACACTCGCCAGCCACTTCCTTGTACACGGTTAGTACATTAGTTTCTAGTTCTTAGTTTCACGGTTAGTTTCATGTTGTTTACGCCAAATTCTGACCCTATGATCTGACTGTCACAGCAGAGATAGAGAATCATCAGACCTGGCAACGTTTTTCCAATCTTCTATTGTCCAGTTTTGGTGTCCCGTGTGAATCGTATAGCCTCAGTTTCTCAGCGGACAGGAGTGTCACCGGTGTGTCTTCTGCTGCTGTAGTCACTCTGCTTCAAGATTGGACTTGTTGTGTGTTCAGAGAAGCTCTTCTGTGTTCAGAAAAGCTCTTCTGTGTTCAGAGATGCTCTTCTGTGTTCAGAGACGCTCTTCTGTGTTCAGAGACGCTCTTCTGTGTTCAGAGATGCTCTTCTGTGTTCAGAGATGCTCTTCTGTGTCTTCTGTGTTCAGAGATGCTCTTCTATGTTCAGAGATGCTCTTCTTCAGGTCTCGGTTGTAACGAGCGCTTATTTGAGTTACTGTTGCCTTTCTATCAGCTTGAACCAATTATTCTCCTCTGATCTCTGGCATCAACAAGGCTTTTTCACCCACAGAACTGTCGCTCAAATGGATATCTCCTTTTTTTCGACCCATTCTCTGTAAACCCTAGAGATGATTGTGCATAAAAATCCCAGTTGATCCTCAGTTTCTGAAATACTCGGACATGCCCAAAATTGCCACCCCCAGGATTACTTTGTTTTCAAATGTGCATTGGCTGGTAAAACATCTATTGTTTGCTTTTTACATTGTGTCGGTACACCAATCAAAACAGTGTCCAGTAAACGTGGGGTAGAGGGGTGTCACAGGGGACATGGAAACGAATGTAAGGGTGTTACAGCTTGTCTCTCAGTGGCCCTTCCGTCTGAAAGAACAGCCTGGACTCTCTCATATCTCTGCCTACATAATGGCCTGTAGGCAGGAGGGTGTTTTTGTCTGAAGGAGAAAGGCTTCAGGATGTTGCTGCTCAAAAGCAGTAGAAGTGGCTTCCTGCTGGGGGAAATGATCAAAAAGCCAGACAAGCCCCTGGTTGGACACTTTTCCACTTGAATTCATACACACACATACAGGTTCATGCACATAGAGCTGGACATGCAGAAGACGCTCTCCAGACCTAATCAAGGTGAGGATATTTAGATGCATTGGTTCTGGAGCTGTAGTTTGTTGATTGTTGTATATTTCAAATGTTTTATCTGATGACAAACATTATTTCTATAGTGGAACCATGTGACGTTTCTGTGCCAAGGTTGCTTAATCGTTGTCAGATGTGACTGGAAAAACTAAGAGGAGTGGAGAGGTTTGGTTCAACATGTTTAATGAAGAGTTTGAAGATTCAAATGTCATGGACAAGTCACAACCATAGAAACCATGATTTTGAGTAAGTTATCATTCCTCTGCATTACATAAACACACACACACACACACACACACACACACACACACACACACACACACACACACACAACAACTAGAGATGCACATTATTAAAATTCTGGCCGATACAGACTGATATATTTTTCATGTTATGAATGATTGACATTAAAATTTGGTACTGTTTTGTTTGAATAAATTAAAAATAAAGTTTTTATGTTAAATTAAGCATCGCAACATACCGATCAAAAGTTTGGGGTTGGTAAGATGTCTTTTTTAAAATTAAATCTCATTTATAGCATTTATTTGCTGTATTTATCTGATACAAATACAGTAAAAATATTACAATTTAAAATAACTGTTTTCTATTTTATTATATTTTAACATGTGATTTATTTCTGTGATCAAAGCAGAATTTTCAACATCATTACTCCGGTCTTCAGTGTCACATGATCTTTCAGAAATCATTCTAATATGATGATTTGCTGCTCAAGAAACATTTATTATTATTATTATTATCAATGTTGAAAACAGTTGCGCTGCTCTGCTCATAGTTTTGTGGAAACGGTGATGCATTTTTTTTGGACTCTAGAGAGTTCATTTATTTGGAACAGAAACATTTTTTTACAAAGTAAAAGTCTTTACTCTCAATTCTGATCAATTAAACGTGTCCTTGCTGGATAAAAGTATTAATTCATTTAAAAAAAAAAAAACAAGCTTTTGAATGGTATAGTAATTTACTAAGCAGTTGTTTGTTTTTTTCTTCAAAGGTTGAATGTAAGATGATGACAAAGTTAATTTTAATGTAAAAATAGCATGCACAATTAAACATCCAATATCAAATAATACTGATTCACATGAATGTCAAAAATGTCTAATACCTTTGGATTACCAATATGGTGCCGATATATTGTGCATTCCTACACTCTAAAAAATGCAGGGTTGTTTTAACCCAAATTTGGGTCAAATATGGACAAACCCAGCTGTTGGGTTACATTTTTAAATAAAATTTTTAACCCAACTGTTGGTTTGTCCATATTTAACCCAAATATGGGTTAAAACAACCCTTCACTTTTTTAGAGTGTATTGTTATTTGAGCTATATACACTTCAGATTTGAGCAATTCTTCCCCCTAATTTTCCACAGACCTGACCAATGGGAGCTGCCAAATTCCTCTGGCAAATGACCGATTGGGTCTGACCTACATCTACAGCTTTGCCTTCTCTATCGGACTCCCAGTCAACCTGCTGTCCCTGTGGGGCCTGTACCAGCTCGGCCGGTCTGGTGGAGGCGGATGCCAACTGGTTTATATCCTCAACTTACTGCTTTCAGATCTTCTCCAGCTCCTCACCTTGCCTCTGTGGATCCTTTACCTGCAGGGAGACCACCGCTGGCCTTATGGGTCTGTGACCTGCCAGCTAGTGGGCTACGTTTTCTACGTTAACCTCTATGCCAGCGTCGTTTTCCTTTGCCTCATCGCCCTGGACCGCTGTCTAGCGATCGTGTATCCTCTTAGCAGCCGTGGCGTACGGAAAGTGCGTGTGGCAGCCTTTTCCGGTGTAATAGTGTGGCGTTGATATTTCTGTTCTGCCTGACTGGCCTGACCCATCTGTGTTCGAGCCCCAGAGAGAGCTGTGTCTGGAGCAGTACCCTGTAAGCACCAGATACGCTTACTTCAAAATTGCCACAGTTGTGTTAGGGTTCCTGATGCCCTGCTCTATACTAGGGTAAGTGAAAGGCACATGTTTTGGAGTTTCAGTGCAGCTGGGTCAATGAAATAATGCTCTTATTGGATCCAGATCTAATCATTTATTTAAAAACACATTAAGGGCCGGATTTACTAATAGCTTGCGCCAGCGCAAACCCTCTTTTGATGTTAAAAAACTACTGTCAGGTTTTAATAAAGAAACTCAGTGAAAAAACAGTGCTGAAAAGGCGTGGACAGGGTTATTTTTGCGGCTGACCATTTCAGACGCAAACTTAAAGGGATACTTCAGGATTTAGCATTAAGCTTTGTATTAGTAGAAAACCTGTAGTATTTTCGAATTACCGTGCTTTCCACCCTCATATCCCCCTGAGACGAGAGATTTATGTATTTTTTGTCTGGAAAAAATCCTCCGATGACGCAAAAATCGTCATCTTGCGTCATCTGAGGATTTTTTGGCCAGAGGCTACAGCCAGTAGGAGGAGCTGTCCCGCATGTTTTCAGCCCGCCCATAGAGGGTGGGATCTCACTCACAGAATGTACACAGTATCAGCCGTCTTTCTTTGGAAGCTAAGCTATGAAGGTAAAATGATGCCATAATGAATTGCATGCGCAGGGTAAGATTTGTGAAAGTGTACATAAAATTGCAAGCGTAAATTAAATTTGCATGCGCAAGAGAAGATTTGTAAAGGTGTAAATCGCCTTTCAAGTGTAAGAAAAAAATATTTGCAGCATTTAACTGTTATCCGTAAGTGTAATTCATGTATTGTGAAGCTGCAGCTTCATGCTAACGCAAAATAAATAGGATCTGTATTCTTCTGACTTCCATTTTTCCGCGCTAACACTTTTGGCACGGTTTTTGCGCACAAATACGGCAAAAAGCACGGCAGGCCTGTGAACACCAATTTGCGACCGAAAACAACAGAGTTAGGAACTGCAAAACAGATTTATTGCGTAAAATCAAACTTTGTGTAAAAAAATAAACTGTTGCAAATGTCTATATGACTTGTTGTGTACATGAGGCAAAAAAAGTTACCGAAATAACCCGATTTGTACAGTTGCGTCTTTCCTTTACCTGCGCTTCCAGTTTTGGCACGGTTCTCTCACTCATTGAGTTTTGCAAGCGCGAAGAGGAGGGAGGGTCCACCTTCTTCATGTAGCCAATCAGATGAGCTTCTCGCTGACTCTAGGTTTACTCTTATCTGATTGGTTCAATAAACACGCCAGTCACCAGAACACATCTTTATCTTCATTTGGCTCAGAAACGTTCTCGTTGCCGAAATGGTACTTTTAATGCACACATACATGTTAAACAAATAAACAAATAGATCATGATTGCTTAATAGCCTGTGAACCATTAGGCTGCCTATATGAGTCCATACTGAATTTCGAGCTGGTGTGTTAAGAAAATTAAGTATCTGCACTACTGCATGCATAGGCTACTATTATTATTTAACTTAAATGAGTTACAATAATATTTTTTCAATTTTCAATATTGTATTTTAAGAGCATCTCTGAATTATGCACCATTTACCGCCTGCAATGCCATCGTGCAACCACTAGATGGCTGTATAGCCCTATATATAATCATATCAAGAGGCTGTATATTCCCTGGTTGCTGGGTTTTTATTCAGACATAATTAGTTACTTTTTGTGAAAGTTTTTAATTTAGTATTAGTTTTTCATTACAGTCAAATCTGGACACAGAGAAAGCATTTTGTTATTCATGCTAGCTACATAAAATAGCTTGATTCAGTCACAGGAAAGTAATCACTAATCAGAATGAATATTGACAGTAGTAGGAGAAAGCTGAGTAGTAGGGGTTACCATACTCTTTTTCCCGGACTTGTCCGGCCGTCGAGATCGTCCAAAATGTCCGGGATTCGGCTTTTCCTTTCTGCAGTCGCCATTCATTGTTTACATGCAGACCTTTTGTTTCAATCTAACTGAATTCATTCCGATTGGTGAATCTGAATGTAGGTTTACATGAACGCTAAACAAGTGACCGGTGATGTGCGTTTTAACATTGCTAAGAAAATTCCCGCTCCCAGAAAATACATTTTTTGGCTTTTCTCAGTCTAGAAAGCTCCAAATTCAAAAATAATTTCACATTTCTTCTACATAAATGACCTATTTTAAATACACATTCATCTTTCCAGAGGTGAAGTATCCCTTTAATGGGAGGAGAGTATTTAAATGCATCCTGCAAGGTGATTTATGTAAACAATATATTTTTTTTAACGGTTACCAGTTACCACACAATACAAATATTAAAGCCAAAAAAAATATGTATCATGGCAACTTTCATGTAGTAAAATCACTAAATGCATTCCTTCCGCTGGAAAAAAAACAGTCCCTGACCAGCAACAGAAGTTACAATATTCTGCCTTTAGATGGCGGCAAAATACTTTATGAGTCAGTCAGCCAGTAAAGAAGACTTTTATATTGAAAGGACTGAAACTTGTGAACACGGAGAAGCAAGACAACGATGCGTGTCAGGGCACGGAAAAGCCCCTTAACTGTTAAAAGGACAAGATATCGCAGCGAACATTCAAACAGATTTTTTATTACGAATATAGGACTGAGCTGAAGGAAAATACTATATCTACTGTAAGGCCGTGTGTCCACCAAAGCGTTTTTTCACGCGGCTGGCGTGTTATTTCAATTGTTTTCAATGGGAGCACCGCGTTTTTAAAACGCCATGAGCGTAACGAAGCGCTGAGCGTTTGGCATTTTTTACTGGTCGCCGAGAGTTGAAGAATGTTCAACTTTGGGTAAAACGCAGCGCTCATCACTGTCACTTTTTACCCAACCGTCCAATCACAGTGGAAGAGGGGCGGGACTAATACCACACTGACCAACCGCCACATTCTGTCAAGATATCGCAGCGAACATTCAAACAGATTTTTTATTACGAATATAGGACTGAGCTGAAGGAAAATACTATATCTACTGTAAGGCCGTGTGTCCACCAAAGCGTTTTTTCACGCGGCTGGCGTGTTATTTCAATTGTTTTCAATGGGAGCACCGCGTTTTTAAAACGCCATGAGCGTAACGAAGCGCTGAGCGTTTGGCATTTTTTACTGGTCGCCGAGAGTTGAAGAATGTTCAACTTTGGGTAAAACGCAGCGCTCATCACTGTCACTTTTTACCCAACCGTCCAATCACAGTGGAAGAGGGGCGTGACTAATACCACACTGACCAACCGCCACATTCTGTTTGTACAACGTCAACAGATGACAACAGCAAGCATAATAACGGAACAAAATTATTTAAAACATTTTAATATAGAATCAACACAGAAACAAAATATGTGTGAAATGAGATACTATTAACACTTTCGCGGATATTCCGTATCATAACAAGCAAAGTGTCTCAACTGAAAAAAATGCTGTGCTGCCAAAGCGCTCTCAAGCTAGGCGTTTTCAGCTGGCTAAAAATGCTTTGGTGGCACATGGCCTTAAATGCAGGTACACTCGCTTACTTGATCTCTCACAATACTCTACTCTAAAACCTTCAAAGAACAACATCAATGAGAACATGGTTATGTTGCTAAGAGTGGTTGCTACGGGGGGGTGGGGGGGGGGGGGGTTGTGTAGTGATACATAGAACCGTTTGGGTGAAGCGGTCATAGCCGTGTTTTACCGTGAAAAAAAACACAGCTATAATTGACCAATCCGAATCAAGAACTGTAACTAACCGTTTTATAAGGTGTGCTATCATTTACTGGCATGTGTGCCATTATTCACCAGATGCTAATTTGCACTGTTCTTGATAGATTGCTTTGGTCAGGCTGCGTTCTGTTCTTTAATTTGTGCGTCATTACAGATCATCCACAGAACTTTCCATTCATTGGCGCTTTTATGTGATTACGCTCTCATGCCTCTAATTTACCCTGTTTAGTTCATCTGGCCCTAAAAATGCAACTTGCACATGCAGTACAGTCAAGGCCAAAAGTTTTGGCAGTGACATACATTTTGTCTTTCGCAAAGTTTGCTAGTTCAGTCACTGTGGTGTTGATTTCTAGATTATTGTGAGTTCTAGAAAGAGTGAGCAGATGCATTTTAAAATGATTTCAAAAAGCTTCAATTGGCCAACAAATATTTCCTTTATCCCAAAACCCCAAATTTCACTGTTTTTGGCCCTGGCCCAAAATGACCAGCCAACATAACTTCACTAATCAAATCATCAGCACATGGGAAAGTGTGAACGAGTACTAGTCAGGTGAAATCATTCTGATTGGATTTTAAGAGCAGATTGATTCCTATAAATGGAGAGAAGAAGTGCTTCCAATCCTTGTGTTGTTGTGTTAGCAATGGTTACCTCCAAAGAAAAACATGCATTGCTTTGACTCAAAATGGCCTCACAAATAACCATTTACCGGATCATCAAAAACTTCAGCTGCAGTGAAGAAGGCTTCACACTGTCCAGCAAGCACCAGGAGCTGCTCAATATTGGCAGGAGGTGGTGTGAGTGCATCTGCACAGGGAGGGAAAGACTTTTGGATAACGGCCTGGTGTCAAGAAGGCCAGCAAATAAGCCACTTCTCTCCAAGAAAAACACCAAGGACAGACTGGAATTCTCCAAAAAGTACAAGAATTTGACAGCAGAAGACTGTGAAGTTATTTTCCCTGATGAAGCCCTCTTCTGACTGTTTGGGACATCTGGAAAATCGATTGACTCCGGAGAAGAAAAGGTGAACGCTGCCACAAGAGACCATCCATGTGTGGATTTGCTTTTCATCCAAGAGAGTGGGTTCTCTCACAATTCTGCCCAACATCACTGCCAGGAATAAAGAATGGTATCAAAAATTACACAAAACAACTTCTCCCAGCGATACGGGAGAATTTGTTGAAGATCCGTGCATTTTCTAGCATGATGTCACAAAGCAAGAATGAAAATGAAGTGGCTCGGAGATCATTACATTAAAATGTTGGATCTGTGGTCAGGCAACTCTCTGGATTTAATCCCAAAGAGAACTTGTGGACAAGCAGAAGTCCTCTAGTTGTGATCTACTCACAATAAGGCAAGAATGGATCACCATCAGACAGGATTTGGCCTAGAAGCTGCCAGAGTGAATTAAGAGGTTGTGAAGAAGAAGGGTCAACACTGTAAATATTGACTCTTTGCATTTATTGAAAGTTTTTACCAATAAAAGCCTTTCAAACTTATGAAATGCTTATTACTGTTTTCCAGTTTATCATAGAAACATGTAAAAAAAATAAAATAATAATAATAATAATTACAAATACTGAAGCGGCAATCTTTGCAAAACATAAAATGTCTGACACTGCCAAAACTTTTGGCCATGACTGTACACCTCTTTTCAGATTTTTTATTGTTAACTAAAACTATTAAAAACATTTCTGTTAATTAAAATAAAACATAAATATTACTTGATAACCATAAACTAAACGAACATTGGAAATGTTGCCTAGGCAACAAACTGAAATAAGTTTTAGTTGAAATGGAAAAAAATATTATTATTATAGTTGAAGTGCTAAAACTAATATTTAAAAAATAAATGACAAAAGCACACAGCAAAATTACTAAAAATGAAACTAACATGAAAACTAAAAATATAAAAAATTAAAGAAACTCCAAAATATTAATACAACTATAGTAGACTACAACTAATACACTAACACTGCCTCTTCTAATATGAGCATGTTTTTTATTTAATTTGTAAAATATATTTAATATTTACATCATGAAGAAAAAGAAAAGAAAAAGATCACAATTAAAAGAATGACATTTCTTGATTTTTGTTATTATCATTTCTTAGGAATGCATGGTGCAACCAGTATATATACATAAACACACATATTATATAAACACAAACTTTATGTTAGATGCGATTAATCAGTTGACAGCCCTAATATATTTTAAATCTATATTTTAGATTTTGACTATGATGTTTCACTAACTTTACATAACTTTTAAGCATAATTCATTTAAAATGTTTGACAAAAATGGTATAAACATTTTTCATACAAAATGAAACCAACATGAAGTACATTTTTAACAACTTGGCATGTGTTTTAAACTAGATTTCGAGGGGTGAGAACCAGAGGGGGGTAAGTGACATTTAAGGTGAAATGGAGAGAGGCTTTATATCAACTGAAAGCTCTTTATGAGCTCTTTCAAAGGACACAATTCAGTGCTTAATCATTATGGAGTTATTCATTATAAGCCAAAAGACATAACTCTAAACATAATACGCCAGTTAGTGGCTTTTATTGGTGCTAAAAGGGCGTAACTGCACTTACACTCTTTTGGCATTGAGAAATGTGTTGTGGGTAAAGCCTCTGGATACCACATGAGTCAAAATGGTTGACACCACATGTAAGCCAGACAGCCTGAAGATTATTACACTAATTTCTTGGAATGATGATGGAGAAAATGAAAACATCCAAAACCATGACCCACCAAAACAGAAAGACAGATGTCCGAGAACATCAAAAAAAACATGATGAGACGTGCACAAGAACAGTCCTGGTTCAGAGCAGTCACTTTTGATCTCGAACAAGTGCTGACCACTCCATGGAGTAACGTGAGCGAGTCAGGGATTTGAGCGCCTACAACCTGACAGTCTATGAATAAAGCAGCAAAGGAGCAAACTGCTACATGTGGCATGAAGGTGAAGAAGATCGTATCTGTCCTCTCTAGTGCCCTGTGCCTCCATGCAGTAAAAAAAAAATCCACTACTGACCACAAATTCATGGAAATCTGGACATGCAGCTATTGAGACAGCCAGAGAGAATGGGCCTGTGTACAGTTCAGATGGGTATTACACTCTTGTAAGGATGGCGAGGAAGACCATGGTGCTTGAACTTAGTCACAGTGGCTTTCTGGATCCTTCTCACACACTTGGTCTGAAACAAAACCAAAAAAAAGTGGCTGCGCTACACAAAAGAGGATCCAAAAGGTATTCAGTTCAAATATGAACTGTCTGGCCAAGCATTTAAAATGCTTGAAGTTGGAAAACAGGAGACCAGAGGTTATCATATCATTTTATCTAAACAGTTATACAGATGTCCACCATGGGATCATCTTATATGGACATCTACCAGGCCCTAAAAAGTTATACAGATGTCCTCCTGGGATCACTGCTGTGGAAAGGAAAGACTTACGTACTTCCACTAAGCACACAGATCACAGTGTCCTGCGGTCTTATATGGACTTCTACCAGACTTTACAAGTCAGCCCGTCAGCCATAGTGATACCTATCTCATGAACAAAACCATATGAAACGTTCTTTATGACGCACATTGTTTTTGTTATGTTTTCATGACCTCAATGTTTAGTAACCTACAGTTCTGGAGCCTACTTTAAGTTGGTTAAATGGCAAAATGTTCTTAATTAGTTGTTAATAATAATTAGTTATGCAATTCATTACTTCAGTATCATTCAGTTAATGCACTGTAAAAAAAAAAGACAAAGAAAAAAATAAGCTGCCTTCGATTTTAAGTACAGTCAACTTGGATGTTTAAGTAATTTCAACTTAAATAACTTTAAAAAAGTGACTTTAAAAAAAGTGTTGAATCTCGTAAAACTTATTTTTAAAAAGTTGAAAATTGCTAATTTAATAAATGAGTTAAAGCAATGTAAAAACATATGTTGACGTATAACTTATTGATCATATATTTTTTTTACAGTGTGGTATTTGCTACCATTTTTTATATATACATAAAATTCTGAATAAATGTTAAAATAGTGTTCAATAAGTATACTGTCATCCATGTGTGTTCACATTTTTCATAATAAAAGATTGAAATCAGTAAACAAAGTCAGATCAAACAATGGCAATGTTTTGTTTTGGCCCTCCTGTAAAGTTGGTGAAATGTCACTGACTGGTTCTCACCATATCACAGACGCTCTTATTTGTCACTGCCCATGCAAACTTTTTAGAAACATGTTGTCTAGCACACACACAGCCCCAGGAATAATCAGCATACCGGCAAAATGCCATTGCAAAGATGACAAACACAGATACAACGTCTGTCTCTTTAAAGGAATGTAAACACAATCATAACTATATCATCTTAACCTTTTGGCCTTTCTTTCCCTTTATTCACATTCAGGTACACCTCGGCCCGAATCGGGTTGACTCTACGAAACTCCCCGTCTGTCCCGGATCACGAACGCCGCAGGATCGTCGCCACCCTGGTTGTCATCACTGTCATCTTCATGGTCATTTTTGCACCTTATCATCTGGTGGTCGGCTACAGATTTGTCACCCTGCTTCTTACGGAGAGTGAAAAAGACCAGTGTGCAGTGGAAGTTTCCCTCTACCTGTACTATCGAATCTGCTACGGGCTCACAAGCCTCAACACCCTCCTAGACCCTCTCTTCTACTTCTTTCTTTGCAACGACGCTCGCCAAGAGCTTCGCAGATCTCTCTTCTGCCCCTGCCGGGGTCAAAGGGCACACCAGGGATCGCGAGTACAGACTTTTCCCAAGGGCCGTGCAGATGTTTAGCTGTCGTCTTGTGCAGATGCTAATCGGGGGTTGGTGTCTATATGTGCTGAAACCACGTTTTTCTTTCACACATGACGTGAAAATGTCTTATCAGGCTGAGATTTGACTAATTACCTGTAGTGATGTCATTAAGATATGACTGGTATGAGACATTTGCACGTCCTCTGGATCGCTGTCCCTGGGAAATACACACCTTCAGCATTTTCAGTCAAGTGTTTAGACTCCTAGACAGCCTGAGGAGACTCGAATACACAACTGTCTCTGTATTGCTGAAAATACTTTATTACTGTACGTCTCTAATGAGTTCAGGTGTAACCGTTCAAAGGTTTGGGGTTTTTATTGTTTTTAAGGAAGGCTCTTATCCTCACCAAGACTGCATATATTTCATCAAAAATGTAACAAAAAAATATGTTTTCAAATGTCATTTATTCCTGTGATGCAAAGCTGGATTTTCAGCATCATTACCCAGTCTTCAGTGTCACATGATCTTCAGAAATCAGTCTAATATGCTGATTTGCTGCTCAAGAAACATTTATTAATTATTATCAATGTTGAAAACAGTTGTGCTTCTTCGTATTTTGGAGGAAACAGTGATAGGCTCCCTTGCTGAAGAAAATAATTACATTTTTAACAAACCTGACCCCAAACTTTTGAATGGTAGTGTATTTTGTCCAACATCTGTAAAATCTGTGCTATGCTCTGTTAGTTGTCTTAACAGAAACACAATCGTGTTGACAGTGAGAAAAGTGAGAAATAAGCATATAGAAGTGGCTCGAGGATTATATATAAAAAAAGCTGCTTAAAAAGCAAAGATCCTGGACCAGAGCGACTCAGAAACCAGAGCAAAGGTCGAGCTCTTTTAAAATGGTTTTAAGGATTTCCAAATCATGTCTGACACCTCCTGGAAGATATATGCAAAGGCAGGCACACACGTGCTGTGTTGAGCAGTGCACTGAGAATATAACATAGATAGAGAGACTGCATGTGCTTGCTTTGGATGCATTTACACTATGGGCTAAAATGTATACTATTTTCCAGCATACTGCAACTATCAATATGTTCACTTCCACGAGAAACTGGCTAATATCCACCTTTTTCCTACTGCGTTTTAGATTATGGGAGGCACTTCCGGTTTGGAAAGGTTCCACTCAAAAAGACTGAAACAAATCATTTCAAATAATAAGGTTGCACTACAAATATTAATTATCCATCAGGTTGATTTAATGAGCTGTCATATTTCCTTCATGTTTTATATTTAGACGTCAGGATAATAACCCGACGCTTGGTATTTTAAAGTGATGGTATTACCGATAACAATCTATGGCGAGGTGTCTTTCCAGTCGCTGCATTCATTTAGCCTATTCCTGATTTCGTCTCTTTCCACGTTTGTTTCCACGGATGCTTTAAAATGTAACTGTTTCCCCTTTTCACTTCTAATCCCTATTAGCAGTGTTTACTGTTTCTAAAGCATGTAGCCTAGATAAAATATTAATAATAAATCACTTTGAAATGACTTTACTGTTCCTGCTAATGAACGTTTGTGATTAAAGCAACAGTCTATCGCTGCGAAAATAATCAGGCTTTTGGGGTTAGGCTATTCATGGTGGTCTGTTGTAATTTGTTAATGCTTTTACACTTTTAAATTTCTCTGTAATGTTTGATGGTTGAAGGGAGAGTATAATGTCATCTCACTGTATCCAGTAAAAAAAATAAAATAAAAAAAATAAAAATAAAAATATCCATTCATAGAGCGAACCTTTCCCTGATTGTTTACAGTTTAACTAAAGTTACTCCCACAATCCGCGCAAAGCGTCATGGGGCGTAAAAAAGGTGGATATTCAGAAACAATGATGTACAGCTTTACTGAGCAGTTTATGCCGCCCATACTGTTTTTAAATAGAATGTGAAATAGTATGAGTATGGGTCAATAAACACTTATAAATAGTAATCTGCTGCTATGTTTTCATATGGCCTTACCAAGTACAGTTCGTTTGTTTGTTATCTTTTTGAAGTCTGATTAAATCATTAGTAAAGCAAATAATGGTTGATACTACTTCTGGTTCAATTGTCACACTGTAAATAAACGTTCATTTCATAACTGCACAAAAGCAGTTCCTATTGACTTATTAAAAGGCTGAGACAATCAGATCAATGTTGCCATATGTTATTTATTTTCCTGTGATCCAGAGTGATTATTCCCATGCAGTGTTAGGAGGAATGCATTACAAGTAACGCGAGTTATGTAATCAGATTACTTTTTCAAGTTATTAGTAATGCATTACATTACAATTTTACAACAACTTATTTGAGTGACTTTTTTCTTTTTTCTTTTTTTTTAGTTACTTTGTTTTCCCATGTATTGACTGACAGTTCTCCTGTTCCCATGTATGTTGAAAGGATCATTTTACTTTTGGTGTGAAAGGGACTTCACATTTGTTAAAAATAAACTTTTTTTATTGTTTTGTTTTTGTTATAAAAAAAAGAAGAAGCCCAGCCTATAGGTGTAAAAAGTAACGCAATTTAATAACGTAATGGACTACTTCCCACAACATTAACTAAGCAACGCAATTAGTATTGGTGTGCATTACTTTTGAAATAACTTCCCCAACACTGGTCCTAAGCCATTTAAAGCCCAAATAAGTGCCTCAGAACAAAAACCTGGATATGGAACATAAAGAGACAATGCCAATTTTCAAACCAATGTCTGCCTTTAATAAGCACTAAAACATTTTTAAAATAAAAGCTTAAAATAGATAAATAAATACAAAAAATCTGTAATGCAAATTTAATTTTGTCGCAACCTAAAAAAATGTTGGAACCACAAGTTTTGAATACAGTGTATAAACATCAATTCTCATTTCAGTAGTTCCTGATTGTGTATGATATGCTGCATGACTGATGTATGATTCTGCATAATAACATGCTAAAATGTTACGACTATGAAGTCAGAAATCACACTGATGTTTGTAAAAATAGAATTATTTCTTTAGATTAAGATATTTTCTCTATAAGCTCAACAATCTCCATTCAAAACCTTGTGAGAACAGATATGGACATTGTGGCTCTACATTATCTAATGTCATTGCATGTGTTTAGTCCTTTCATAAAAAGGGAGCTTTGTGTTGTTTTCTTTGGCTAGCCATCACAGCTTATTTTCCTTGATTAGTTTTCCTTGCACCTGTTCAACAAGCTGAGTGTGGCGTCATGCAAAATGACAAATCTGCGCCTCAGTGAGAAGAATCTGCAAATCAGCATATTAGAATGATTTCTGAAGGATCATGTGACACCGAAGAAAGGTCAGTAACTTTCAAATCCACTTTATATCCCTTTGCAGTGTCTTGGATCTGTTCAGATATCCTCTTATGCGCGACACATGTCCTCCAACATCTGCTGTCTTCAGCTGTTACACCGTCAACCCCCTCCTGAGTTCCTCACCCTCTCATTTGGTCAAACTGTTTGACGTGTCATTCCTCACACATCAATTAGTCAACCAACATCCTGGAACAGTTCACACCTTCCATATGTGTTAAGTAGCCTATCCCAGACAATTTGATGTACTTTTTAGTTAACCTTATCATATATTAACTTATCATAGTTAACCAAACATATATTATTGTATCAGATATCAGTCCACAACAGTCATGAAGTTGTAAGATTTCACTATCCAAAATCTGTTAAAAAAAAGTATTGTAAGAATATAGTTCAGTGGTTATGCATGGCGTTTGATTACATATTCCATGGTATTTTAATGTTGCCATAAAGTATTTCAAACAGGGAATTGCACTGGGTTTAAAAAGCAGCAGTTTCAATGAGTCCTGATTCAAAAAGAAATAGCCTACACTGGACATTTAAAATTTTTGACATACAAAATCAATTGGTTGTGCCTAATGCACCAAAGGCTTCAAAGTGTGTGTTTAAATTTAGTACATTTCATGATTATTTATCATGCGGTTGCATAGGGTGTTATAACAGGCCCAAAAGCATCTGGCATCGCCTCATCATGCTCAACAAAAATGATCATATTTTCAAGGATAACATTTTAAATGAGTCCTGATTCAAAAAGAAATACACTGGATATTTTAAATAATTGACATATAAAATCAATTGGTAGTGCCTATGCACCAAAGCCTTAAAATTGTGTTTTAAAATGAGTAGGCTTACATTTCATGGTTATTTATCATGTACATGTGGTTGCATAGATAGGGTGTTATAAAAGGCCCCAAAGCATCTGGCATTACCTCATCATGTTTAACAAACATTTCATATTTTCCCTGAGGTGGCTTAAAACTGGGTCTTTACATGACCTGTATCTACATATCAGTTTTTGTGAATCAGTCAAAAACGTGAGCCACCCAAATATAGCAACTAACTACACACATTACTGGCGCTAATAAGACAAACCCGGCGAACGAGGATCCGCGAGCACTGGGTCCGCGTCGACCGGCCCCCGACAATTCCACCAATCACGGCGCACGACTGTGCGTGAGTGGCAGCTCGGTAGACCAATCACGACCACAAACTCTACAGTGGGCGTGGCTAGAGTGGAGAGGGGTGGGGATTTCGGGGTCATTCACAGACAGTCTTGCTGCTCCACTCTGACGGCGTGTGTTGGAGGGGAAGGGTGAAGCAGCACTACAGTCTTATTAAACAACAAACGTCCCAATCAACGGCGTTTTCAGACGTAGTAGAAAGGATTCTCACGAAAATCATATGCAAGGAACCGTGAGTTCAAGTGCCAGAAGGCGTCGGTGACCGTTGATCAACGGCTGCGCTAGCTGTTGTGCTAACAGTCGTCATCAGACAAGATCAGTCCAATCCGTTTCTAACTGTAATACCGCGAGCTTTTCTCGCGCTTTAGCCAGCAGTCATTGAGTTGATTTGCCCCGCTGGAAAGGGTGTTGGAGCTTAACCCCTTCCTGTGGCTCCTGTGCTCCCCCGTCACCTTTGCCCCCCTCTTTCACCCGAAACACTGGACACACACAAGCGGCCGGAGAACGGCGAGAGGCCCGTGAAGCTGGGGGTGGTACCGGACTCGCTCGCTTTAGGAGCGCCTAAAGAAAGGCTCAGTCGTGGGGACTCGCCGACCAACATGGACGGGTTGGCTGTGGAGGTGCGCGGCTCCAACGGGGCCTTCTACAAGGTAACCTCATTTTAAACAACAATATGAAACCATAACTGTCAAGTGTACGCATTCGCGAACGAGTCGGGACAGCTCAGGTGGGATGCAGTGATGTGTATCACTTTCAAAGAGGCCCGAGATGTGCTGTGATGTTTTGGACCTGTCGCTCGCTAGTCATCGCCTGATTTGGATTGATTTGTTTGTTGTATTTCTTAGCTGGTAAACAGGGGATCCATGGAGTCCTGTTAGCAGGTTAGCTAATGAGTCTGTTGATGAGGAGCCAATGGTAGTGTCTCAAAATCTAGTGAGCTGCCCTACCTAGACAGCACTTCTGGGCTTTCATAAGAGGATGGGTGGCTCACTTTGTTTTGAGACACATGGGCCTGGTTTCACAGACAGGGCTTAGATAAAGCCAGGATTTGGCTTAAGTTCAATTAGGACATTTAAGTAGCTTTGATAAACATTACTGGTGTGAATCTTGAGAAACAACAATGGCATATTTTAAGATATTCAGTTGAATCAGCTCAAACATGCATTTTAGTCTAAGCCTTGTCTGTGAAACCGGGGGATGATGGGACACTCCATCAGTGCTCGAAGGGATAGGTGGCCCAAAAATGAGATTTGTCATCATTTATCATCCTCATGTTGTTCCAAAACCCTTTCTTTCTTCTATGGGCCACAAACGGAGATGTTCGAGTATGACAGCGTTATTCACTGTCACTGCATCTTCTTCTTTTTTTTTAGGCAATAAAAGTGAATAATTCTGATGTCATCATTCGGATGAACTATGCCATTAAGACTAAGGCCATGTGGTTGCTGTTTTTTAATACATATAGGCCTGGTTTCACAGACAGGGCTTAGATTAAGCCTTAGTTCAATTTGGACATCTAAGTAGCTTTTATAAACATGCCTTAGAAAAAAGCATTACTGGTGTGAATCTTGAGACAAATCAATGGCACTGACATTTTTTTAAGATATATCAGTGCAAGTTGCTTTCAGTTAAAACGGCTAGTCTGGGACTCGTCTTAAACCTTGTCTGTGAAACCGGGGGATCAAGTGTTGGTCTTATATTGTGTGTTTTATATGCATATTGGTGCCATTGGTTGTGTTTTTCACAAGCCTGTCCTCTTTGTTTGATCCGCTTGAGTTCAGGTTAGGCTATGGGAAGCCACTCAGTTCAGCTTTGTGACGGAAAAAAGTGTGCGTCAACCGAATGGGCCGTTTGGACCAAAGACTCGTTCCAGAACTGCTGTTGCCTATGAATTTATTCAGGTTGAGTTGAGATCAGTCCCAGATGATGACCAATCACGAGGTTTTCATTTAGGTATTGTGACCCTCCAGTTTGATCAAACTGCAGCTGCGAAGTGATTTCATCCATCTCTGTGGAAGTGTGAACCGAGAATTCAACAGAGCCCGACCCTGATGGAACAAACCATATGAAGCATTTTTTGTTGTTGTATTGATGGGCGTATTATTCCATAGGTAATATATAAGGATATACTGTTTAGTGGTAAGGTGACAGTGACGGCTGTTTCAAGCTGTAAAACTCTGAGGGGCCGAAGCAGGTGCGAGAGGAACAGGTGATCTCTCTCTCTCTCTCTCTCTCTCTGCTGACACCCAACACTCTACAACCCCCCCACCACTATTACTAACACACTCCTATCTGGTCTTATCCTTTGCTCTCTTTATGCCCGGTACACATTGTATGATTTTGGTCGTCCCAAATTAAATATGACCAATCGTGGCGATTGATCTCTGTGGTCGTGAATCCTAACGTCATACAGTGAGAGAGGCTCAAAGACGGCTGTTGTCACTGAGTTGAAGACTGAGTTTTCATTTTCGGATGAACTATGCCATTAAGACTAAGGCCATGTGGATGTTTTTCTTTCTGTCTGTGAATCCAGGCCGATGTGTCTCAAAACAAAGTGAGCCTCCCATCCTTGCGACCAAAGATAGCCTGCGATAATTCCCTGACAATTTATCACGATCATCTGTCAGTGTGTTTGCTGCTACGACCCTCGTCTACTGACTAGCCAATAAACATGCAACATGAAATGGCGTATTGATCAACGCGATGCGCTAAAACTTAAAACTATTTTCCTCAAGCTTCATTTGCAAAATTGGCGTGACATTTTCCCAGTTCATGACCACGTCCATATTCTCCTCTTTCTCTCCTCCTCTTCTTTTCAGCGCACATAAAAACCACAATTGGTTCAGTGTGATTGATCTTGCTCTGTTTGTTCACCACTAGCTCATGCTGATGACGTTTTATTCTTCTACATTTACATTTAGTCATTTAGCAGACGCCTTTATCCAAAGCGACTTCTATATTATCTATATTCTATATTATCTATAATATCTTCTATATTAACTTGCGTCGTAACCTACGATTCAACAGGTGTCATCATCATACAGTCTACATACATGTCATCATCATACAGTCTACATACATGTCATCATCATACAGTCTACATACATGTCATCATCATACAGTCTACATTAGTGTTGTATCTGAGATTATTAGATCCATGTCGTACAGTGTGATCTGTAAATGATCTTATAGGATTGCCAAAATCACACAGTCTTTAGCAGGCATTGCTTTTCCCTTCCGTGACCCGTCATGTTGTTATGTAAAAGATGAATTCCTGCCAATTTAGTCCCGCCTCTGTTTTGTTTATAAACACATTCTGCATGTTTGCTGTTAGCACTGTTTAACACGTAATCCCAAAAAGCAAGTATTGCCGCTTTCCCTTCTGTTCTGGGATTTAAGATGCCCTTAAAAAAATGCCTTTTGGGGAAAGTCTGGGCTAATATTCAGAGTACTGATCAATGCAACTGATATGTGCAGATTATAACTTTTGCATGTCTTGAAATATGTATTTTCATGGTTGTTGTCAAGCAGGGTTTTGTTTTCCCTTAAGTAACACTGTTTTTATAAGACCTGTTCATAAGTTTGAAATATGAAAGTCATTTCTTTTAGACTTGGAGTTTAACTTCAAGGTTTCTACGAGGTTCCCCCATGTTTGAATGAATGGAGGTCTCCGTCATAGACAGTCATCCGCCACCGTCCTGTTGGGTCCTTGCAGTCTGTAGTGTCACATTCCCAGAACGACCACCCTAACGTAAGCCTCAGTCCCTCTCAAGCGGTCAGCAGACGTGGGGATATGTAACTTCACAATCTAGTATGTTGGAATGGCTTCAACACGGGACAGTCTATATTAAAAGCCTGCCCTGTTGCTTTTCAGATTTTGCTGACTTGTAAGCAGGGATTTAATAGCTCATAAATAGAGCTGGTTATCGTACATGACTTTAGATTCACAGTTTTTTACTGGTTCAGTGCCGTCTTGCCCTATAGACTGATATACAGAAATAAATACTGTATGTCTCTCTCAGTTGGATAATGTGGCAGCCGTGAGAGTGCAGATTCATCCATTAGTCGCTTGTGTGTGAATTCATATCTCGTGACTCTAAATAGGCCTGCATATGCACTTGAGCTAGTTTTTCTGAAACCAGCCAGTCTCTTCCAAGCAGGTTACACACTCTCTCCCCGTCCCATATTAGGCATTGTCTGTGTGTAGCTAAGCTATGATGGGGGTGGCGACTGGAGTAAATCGTTTTATGGCAGCTCGGGTAGATTTGTGGAGGTAGGAGGAGTGATGGATGAGGAACAGATTTTGAGGAGGGGACTCTGGGTGCCTCCCTCCAACTCCCCTATTACGTCTCGCATTCACAAGCTCTCACATGGTACACCTGTGACGTACTTGTGGCCACGTTTCTTTATCAACTTCAAGAATTAGCTCACTTCAAAATTAAAATTCTTTCATCATTTACTCAGCCTCAAGTTGTTTCAAACATGTATTTATGTCTTCTGTTGAAAACAAAGGAAGATATTTTGAAGAATG
>FLSR01004873.1:2024203-2051139 GCA_900092035.1 Leuciscus waleckii | reverse complement strand
TAATAAAAATAGTATAAAAGTAAAAAAAGGGGTCACAGTTGGGTTTAGTCTGAATAAACATTTACAGATTATGAACATATTTACAGTATTTTGAGTAGTATGAATAATATAAGTATAAATCTTTATCCCATCTCCCATCTTTATCTGTCTTTTTTCTTCTTCTCTCACTCCCCCGTTTCGGGCGGGCTGAGATCTGTAAATAGCCTGGTGAGGTATGCAGGCAGGGGAGTGTGGGACGGTAGCCCTGCCATTCTTGGGATGGTTCTGCTGACCCATGGACAACCAGGAGCGCTATCATCTCTCTAATATCACGTGCTGTGGATTTAATTAGATTTGTGTATAATGGTGTCTAACTAACCTGAGTTTAGCTGTTATGGTCAAACAGATTAAGATGGTTTTTTGCTAACTGAGAAAACTGATAGTTTTCATGACACTTTTGTTTTAATTTAAGAGTGACTTATTCAAAGTTGTGAGCTTTACATGTGCATCTGAGAGCATATGTTTTGCTCATTTCAGCAGAACCATAATAAACCCTCAAATGTCGGTGTCAACCCCAACCCCCCCTCATCCTCACACATTTACTCCTCCACTAAATAGTGTGATTTAGAGTGATACTAAATTGACACTGACATCTGCCAGAGGAAACGTATAACATTAAACTGTGCTGTTTCTCTCTGCGTTGGGTCCGTGAGGGTTTTTGGAGGTGGGGTGTCAGAGTAGTGAAACTAAAATTGTACCTGTCGTTAGAAAGCTGACTGACAGCTCCCTCTGTCTCTGTGTGGTGTGTGTGTGGGCTGCTTTCCACAAGTTGGCAACCGGAGAGACAGCTGCCGTTCAGTGACGTGAGGTTGCCGCCCCCAACCGATTACCACAAGGACATTTGTGAGGGAGATGAGGTGGAGGTAGGGATACGTTCACTTCTGAAACCCCAGGAGCACTCCTCAAATCATCACCCTGAAAAAAAGCCCCCACATATGAATCATCACTGGAGAAATAGCCCTTTGAAATGCTCTGCTTACAAAACATGTATCAGACTCTCATCTTACATTTACTTTCCTTTGCCCTAAACACAGATCATTCTTTAAAGACAACATGAAATGCCTTTACAACACATTTAACTTTAGTAATATGACGTACTTAGGAGTGAAACTCAGGAAATTATAAAGTATAAAGGGGGTTTATTTATGAGATTTTATCCATGGGATTTGATTGGATGCCCACGCAGCCTCTATGTGAGCAGAAAAGTCATTTATGTGACAAAAGTTGTTATATTTTGACTACAAGTTATTTTGACTATAATGATCTTTTTTTTATATATTTTTTTATGGTTGTGCTAAATAATACATTTATCAGTTTAGATTTTTTATGTTGTCTTTAAGAGTGTTAACGTTGTTCAGTTTGATTTATACCTCTCCGGTTTTTTCATCACTATAAACAAAATATTTTCACTGCAACACCTGTATAACTTAAAGGGGTCATGACATAATCAAATTTGCTTTTGACATGTAAGAAGTCTCTGAACCATTAAAACTTCATGTAAGTTTCATGGCTTATAACGTCGTCCTCATTAAAAACAAAGCATTTATTCAGTCAAGCTAAAAAAACGGTTAGTTTTGATATTGCGGGATCTGTGACGTCACAAGGGCAAATACATTTGTAATGTTATTAACAAAATGTTTTCAAACCACTTTGGCGTTGATACTGTTTCCTATGGAGTGACGTTAGCCAATCATAACCGTGGCCGTTCTCTAACAAGCCTTAAAGGAGCCGCCCCTTAAAAACGGATCATGCAGACAAGATCAGCTGAATGTTGAATTAATCGCTTTTCTGCATGTATATTTGTTTTTGTGTGTGTGCAAAAACCTTTAATAACATTGTAAGTGAACCTCAAGGAAAATGTTAAAATAATAAGTAATAAAAATAAAAATAATAATAAAGATCCCTGTCATGACCCCTTTAACTTGCAAAACATGATCGACCATTTGATATTGCCCATTTTATATTTGTTCCAATATCTGGTATTGGCTGAAATTAGTGTTTGTGATGCCTTGTAGCTTTTAAAGTTTTATTAAATCTATATTATTATAAAATAATATAGAATTTCAATATCTACTATTTCTGTTTTTGGTCATAAGAAAATGAAAATTATTACTTTGAAATTGCCAATTTGACTGATTAACAGATCCAACATCTACCAACAACGTTCTCAATGAATAATGCATTTTTTGTTTTCAAGTACTAAGTTATTTGGTAAATATTGTGTAAAATAAGTGTTTCTGCAAATGTATGTACATCTTAATTGCTATCATTAAATTATTTTGTAATGTAGATTGGGCATCGTAATCTAGGTATTGGTGTCTTCCATTAAGAAATCAGTTGAACAAAACATGCCGCCTTCCCCCTCTCTATCACAGTCTGTTCACACACACTCACAAAGTCCATTTTTCAGTGCTTTCCTTCCACACACTCACCTGAGCTGGTCTTTCTCCTGCAGGTTTACTCCAGAGCCAACGAGCAGGAGCCCTGCGGCTGGTGGATGGCGAGGGTGAGGATGATGAAGGGAGAGGTAAGTCGGGTCCAGGTGAGCATGTGCTTGAACAGATATGGGTTACTGGGTCTGCATTTCAAGGGTTCTGTCTCATTATTCACGCCTCCGAAGTTGAGTCCAAAGTGACTGTATGAATATTGATGAAGGGTGTTTCGGGTCTTTTTGGGACTTGCTGCTCCAGTAGGCCTTTAACTCGCAGATCTGCAGCACTGACCCAGTTACCCACAACCACTAGAGTGATCTCATTTATTGAGTCAGACTGAAGCCCCTGGTGATCAATAGCAGACGCCTTAAGCTCTGGAATATGTGTTCAGTTTGCATGAGCAAGATAAACAACCGCAAAATGTCGGTCCATTTAAAGACATCTGGAATCTTCTATATGGATCCCACTTAAGGCATCAGATTAAAGGAATGTTCTGGGTTCATCAATTAAAGATTATTTACCTATTATGCCCTTTTACAAAGTCTTGATTTTGTGATCTAATACAATAGGTTTTCATTCTTGAATGCACAATATTTTTCACATATTCTCCATTGTTGCAGCTCCTCTCTTCCCAGTCTGTCAGTAACGCTCTGTTTAGTTCCTGTCTCTGAAGCCCCTCTTTCTGAAAAGCACTGTGCTCTGATTGGTCGACTGTTCCAGTGTGTTGTGTTGTGATTGGTCAGGCTCTTCGGGCGTGTTTGGGAAATGTCCCGCCTCTTACCATAATCGCGAGTTTCAACACACTACTAACCAACTCAACCAGGCCTCATCCCTTTATTCCGGAATATGAGGAATATTGTGAAATGTTCGTTACTGAAAGAAAACTCAAGACTACAATGGAGGCGTTTCAGGGAGTTCAGAAACAGTGGCACTGATATAGAGAATAACTCCCGCTGGAGGGACTTTGCAGACCTTTTTCATGCTCAAAAAGCAACATTACACACTAAAGGAAGTTGAACCTCTTTAATACTAATACACTCTACTAACACTGCTTAAACTCCTCAGAGCTTGTGTCTGCCACTGTTTATTGTCACATGTTCCTGTTCAAACCTGCCTCTGGACACACATTTTGGCTAATTAGGTTAAGGCAGCACAAGGGTGACATGCAGACTTCTCATAGTGAAGCACTGGGACCCTGTCTTCTCCCTCCTGCACACTTTACTCCTGATACTGGGGCAGTCGAATAATAGGACGAATTTAGACTTGACTTTTGACTGCATTCTAGGTCATTGAGTGTTACGCTGATATGAGATGTAGCTGCTTATTATAGGGTTTGTTTTGGGGCAGGAAGGCGTGTTCCCCCGATTATCTTCAAACGATTTTCTCCTCACTGCTTTTATTGCGTTACAGACCGTAGATACTTAATCTTAGATAAGTAGTTTGTTGAGGTTGGTTTGTAAAGGACTACACGCCTGCATACATGTATATTCAAATGCACAATATTAGGTTGTGCAATAAAATTTAACTGGACAATAACTTTATTCTAGAGCTGCTGTAAAGCCAAAACAATCTCTGTTACTGTAGTTTCCTATTATCACTGTAAAGCTGCTTTGAAACTATCTTTATTGTTAAAAGCACTATATAAATGAAGGTGACTTGACTTGCTAACGCGTCTCATCAGAGTGATTTATTACTGTCAGTTTGAGCTAGTGGTCTAGCACAACAAACCCGTCTTTGAGCAGCTTCAGTCTGTTTGCTGTGTCTTTAAAGTGGTGAGGCTGTGAAAGAGGCCATTGTGACTTGTGTGATAAACAGTCAGCTGGTCATTACTGAAAAATAAAGCCAACAGGAGCCAGAATCAAAGATGACTACCTTTATCTCGCTTATTGCATGGATAATTGCCAAATAAGTAAATAAGAGGGCATTCAGAATTGTTTTTGAGTTGAAATGATTTTATTAAATGGACAAATATGCATCTAAACAGTGTTTATACCAAAATATTTGGTTCTAGAATGCTGTTTAAACCAATCAAAATGAGTCCACAGAGCAACAATTGATATAATAATACAATTTAATTACCCTAAATGAGTAACAAGCATAGGTTAGCATGCAGACATTATCATGTGTGTGTGTGTGTGGTGGGCATTGTGATATCTGTTTTTATTATTTCATCCCGATTCAGTTCTATGTGATCGAGTATGCAGCCTGCGACGCCACATACAACGAAATCGTCACATCGGAAAGAATCCGGCCAGTCAATCCCAACAGCCCCTCCTCTGAAAACTCCTTCTACAAAATCCCTATTGCTGTACCCGAGGATCTCAGAGAAATGTAAGTCACATGTTCTGATGGTCCACTTTTTAATGTTTACAACTCTTTATTGCAGTGGTTCTGTGGGTCTATTCGATGGGGTGGCACACAGCTAAGGTTGGGTAACGTTCATATTTTAGCGATTTGGATTCCGCTTATCGATTCCCAGTTTCAATTCCGATATGGTAAAAAAAAAAACAAAAAAAAAAAGTAAAACATATTATCTTTTGTGTTTTTCAAGAAAAAAAGTCAAACATATTATCCTATGTGCTTTTTTGCAAAACATTCTGTTGCAGCTGAATGCCATTACCAAAAATCAGCAGCTTAAAGACATTGGCTAACTAATGCACTAGACTAAAGGCCAATTTATACTTCTGCGTTGAGTGTACGCCGTAGTGTACGTCGTAGGCTACGCACGTAGGCGACGCCGTCGTGAGCATTTATACTTCTGCGAATGTCTGTGTTGCTCTGCAGTTACACCGCCGAAACGCTAGTTGGCACGGGTGGGTTTTAATGTTCCACTGTGTTTACATTCCTCGCGGCTGTTTTGAGTTTAGGTTTCTACGAGCAATGGCGACTGAAGGAGTCATACAGATGGCTGTATTTCCGCACTTCTTCAAGCAATCTCTCGGTCACTTGGTCTATTTCCATCGCTCTTCACTGATCTTCGGAATTTAAAAATGGCGGGCGGCCGGTGCAGAGTGCAGAAGATCATTCCGGAAATGCGTAGGAGGAAACGCAATGCTATCCAGCCGACCAATCACAGATCTTGCGGTCCGCGTCGCCGCAACGCGTAGTTACATTTTTGAGGAGGTGCGCGTCAGGGTACGGCGAAGGGTACGACGTACGGTAGACGTCAATGCGTATGCTACGCCGTACCTTCTACGCGCACCCGACGCAGAAGTATAAATTGGCCTTAAGTTTGATCAAAGGAATATTTTAAATTGTAATATTGAACAGTTTTACTGTATTTTTTAATCAAATGCTGCCTTAGTGAACCGAAGAGACTTACGACCTCAAACCTTTTGAATAGTAGTGTATATCTGCACACCACATCCATCTTGCTTCCTCTAAGCAGTATTATGGTTTAAATTTGTCTGTCAATTTATCTCAGGCTAACCAAATTAAGCCAATGTGAACAGATGGTGCGATGATGCTTAAAAGCCATGAAAAAAAGAAAATCTTTGAATAAAATAAAATACGACCCAGTTTATATTAACTATATCAAGACAGACCAGCAGAACCATTGCTTTATTGATTTTGTAGTTTGGAATTTTGGAAGAATTGTTTATTTATTTATTTTGATTGTTGCAGCTGTTTAACTGAGAACATCCACAAAGACTTCAGGAAAGCAATCGGAGCAAACTGCATCTTCTACAACACCTCTACACACCAACTAATTGTCCTGGTCGGTGTTTAATGCTTATTTATTCTCGTTTCATGAGCCTGAAATATGCTCTGTTGTGTCTGAAGATGTTTGTCTGTTTCTCCACAGTCCACAAACGAGTCCACGGTGAAACGAGCATCTCACTGATGACATGCACTTCCGGAGTATTCGCACCAAACTCATGCTGATGTCCCGTAACGAGGAGGCCACCAAACACTTAGAGGTTAGCAAATATGTGGGTTTTTTTTTTACTACCATTTGTTATTCGTTTTGCTTTTAAATAGATTAGCCTGTCCTAAACAACACAATGAACATGAAGAAGATATAATAGCTGGTTGAGATTATTGCATTGATTGTTAATATCAACTTGAGTGATTAACAGAAATAGTAGCTCCCCCTTGTGTCAGTTGCAGGCTTGATAATGGAAATTGTCAAATAGTTTTCATTCAATTGAGTAAATATTGTAGAAAAATATTTTTATACATCTCTTTTGCTGTCATTAAATTGTATCATGTATATATTGCTATTATTTTTGACAGCTTGATCTGTGGATATCAGTATAGGCATAAACCCATGTAAGTTGAGCAATAGTTAACTTGATTTAGTTCTTGTACAACAATGTTTTACCACAAATACCAATTCATTAAGTAAACAAACACTGAAGAACTGCCTGTGCTTTTTTTATTTGGGTATAGCAGATCTTTTTTCCCCCTGAAGCGCCACAATTTGTGGAAAGAATTCCTCTGCAGTTCAAACTTTATTCCCCTGTTGATTGTTAGTGCAGTTTTTCTTTTGGTCATTAAAGGCATGTCCCTGTAAAAGTTATCCTGGTCATGCTAGAATCCCCATGTGGATTAATTAAACAGACATCCAGCTCAACGTGTGTGTGTGTGTGTGTTCTTGTGTGTGCCGCAGACGAGTAAACAGCTGGCGTCTGCGTATCAGGAGGAAGTGCGGGTGCGTGAGGATCTGATGGGTTTGGCCATCGGTTCTCACGGCGCCAACATCCAGCAGGCCCGCAAAGTTCCCGGCGTCACAGCCATTGAGCTGGAAGAAGAGAGCTGCACATTCAGGATCTACGGAGAGGTCTTCATCTCTTTTAAGAGCTTTTTTTAGGGGTGTAACGATGCATGCATTCTTACCAAAAAAGTTCATTGCGAGTCTTCGGTTGGTATGCATGTGTACTAAACTAAACAGTGTTGTTTTGACCCCTGCACGTTAGAGGTTGAACGACTTCAGATTATTATTTTTTTTAAGTTGCCATTTGTGATTTAAAGTTGAGTCTGATGACATCATTAATGAACAAATAAGCCTGGACCTCGAGCTGAGACTCGAACGTGTGTTTTCTTGTGCACAGCTCTGGCATATTGACACAGCGCTCATACATAACAGCTTCTTTAGTTCTTGCGTCTTTGGGTCGTTATATTTCTCACAGATTTCCACTCGTTCTAAATCAGATACAGATACAGTAGCACAGTAAAGATTACATTTATATGAATGCGTTAGTGAGAGAGTGATTGCGTGTGAAATACTTCTACCTGGCAGCGTCTCTCTACTAATAGTGAAGCTGTGGGTTTTAGTTACTAAGAAATATATGCCAGAACTTTTTAGTTTCTAAGCTATTTTATTGATAAATCACAGAACAGAGTTGACAATACATTTCGACGCTACTGAATGTTTCTGTGCGCGCGCGATCTGCACGTGATGTGCAAGCTACTGCCCGTGTGTGTGTGTGTGTTACAATGCAGCAGTGAATTAGTTTAGAACGGCGATTAACTTTTTAAAACACTCATTCACCTGATCAAGTTTTTAGTATCCAGATGGTATAATCAAACACATGTTATGAAGCGCTCTCGGAGAATGCATTTCTCATTTTGGCTGTTGGAAACGGAGCGTGAGGGGCCGTTCACGCATCGCGTATTTTGCATGCTCAAGATCGTTATTTCATAATGGAAGCGGTGCGGCGCAGCACCCTCTTTTTCCAGGCACGCCTCTGTCGCAAGCGCACCGCAGGTCATGTGACAAACCAACCAATCAGCTTTGGCCTTTCCGTAACAACATCGAAAGCTCGGCCGAACAGCTGATCATAGCTGGCGGGGTTTTTTTCTCATCTCCAGAAATATACCTAGTAGTAAAGCTAATGCAAGGGCTACAAATCAATTAATCCTTTGCTGATACTTCCTCGTGTCTGGAGAGCGCAGTTCATGGTTGCATAGCAACGACAGCGCAAGTGCTTGTGGAAAGGAGGAGAACGTTTTTAGACGTGATATGTGAACGGCCCCTAAAAGTGGACTTCAAAGATTTAATATCCTGTTGTGCCCTGTATAGGCCATGATCAGCGACTAGTCGATGTTGTCTTGGAGAAAAGTCTTTCCTTTCTTGCAAATGAAGCTCAAGAGGAAGTAAAAATAAGACGTAATTGAGCAAAGCAACAAAGTCGAGATGACAGTCACCGCATCTGAATTTGTCTCTGGCCAGGGACACTATATACATTTTTCTAATCTGCTGTTTGGCAATGACCATGCAACTTAATTTTTTGTGAGATTCACCTCACCTGTTTCCCATAATTAAATCTCACTCCTCTCGTCTTTCTCTTTAATCGCAGAATCCTGAAGTTGATGTCTTTTTTTAAAAAACAATCTTTATTTTTATTCTTAAACGCGACATGTTTTATATTAAGCGCTTGAAACATTAAGCCTACATGGCTTGAACTAGAGTCAGATGCATGTTGTTTAATGCGATGCGTTGTCCTTAGAAAGCAACTTACACCTTTCGTTGTACATTTCACATAAAGGATTATCCTGACAGCAAACAAGTCTACGTTTAACTTTGCAGACTTCAGTGCACAAGTCTACGGATGAGCGTCAAATAGACGGAGCGGATTATAATGGGAGCGCAATAATTCTAACCCAAGTTTGCTTGCATATTTTGCATCTAAAACCTTCACTTTTGTGTACCGTTAAACCTCTAGTTCATCTTGTGCGGTTTTATAAAGATGCATGTAAGGTGAGTGACAGCAGTGTTTTTGATGGGTGTTTTCTCTTTCTGACTCAAGACCCCAGAGGCAGTAAAGCAGGCCAGAACTTTTCTGGAGTTTAAAGAGGATTCCTTCCCGGTTCCCAGGAATCTCGTAGGTGAGTTGGTTTTTGGCTTCTCAGACACATTTCATTTGGAATTCAGTTTATTTGTGGACCGACACAAATTCTGAAAGTTCTTACCCAATGATTCTCTTTTACAACAGGCAAGGTTATTGGCAAAAACGGCAAAATTATCCAGGAAATAGTAGACAAATCAGGTGTGGTTCGGGTCCGGATCGAAGGGGACAATGATAAAAAGCTGCCCAGGGAGGAGGTAGGCAGGCAGGGGGCTGGCAGAGACAACACTGTCAGCAGCCAAGAGGTGAATGAGCCGCCCACCTGATACAACAAATACAGCTAAATAAAACCTCAGTGAGGAAAACAACACATTATTAGAAACAAGCTGTTTATTTTCATGAAAGGGGACACACATTGTGACTTGTTTTTAACCTTAAACATCTGAAATTGCTTCTGATTTTACTAACACCACAACTGCTATTGAAGGATCAGATTCCATAAACACTTCTTTTATTTTTTCAGGGAATGGTTCCCTTTATCTTTGTTGGAACCAAAGAGAACATCAGTAACGCCCAGGCTTTGCTCGAATACCACGTGGCCTACCTTCAGGTTAGTCACCAGTCATAAAAACTGAGGTTTGTCCTTTTTAGCACATTCATTTCACCTTAAGGGTGTTCAGCTTCTGAACTGATTGCAGTTGCTTAAGGGTGTCTGGAACTCCCATGCGTTTGTTCTGTTATTGTTTGTGTCGATTCATTATTTGCAACATAAAATTGCACAGATTCATTGTACCACTAAAGATATTTTAAATAAACTTTGGTATCTTGACTGGTCAGCTGATCTCCGCTTCCATGGAAATCTATTGGTCACCCTTAACCACGAACTGACGCTAAAAATACCCCCACTGGGGGTAAATGTGGTTGGTGAGGGGGCAAAGTGTGGATTACATGCCATCTACTCCTCTCAAAATAGACATTTCCCCTCTCCGTCCCGTCCCAGCTCTACCAGCGCTCAGCTGCTGTTTCAAACCGCCAGCTGTCACATTCTGATTTGACACCCGCACACGTTTACAGACATGTTGCATCTGGTGAAAACCCACCGCGATAAATGCTGTCTGTGCAGAAAATCCTGCTAGCGATGATCCCAGGAAGAACCGGCAATCATTTCATCAGCCTCTGTATTATATTATCATACATTATATTGTCAACAATATAAATAGCATATTTAAGATTTTCCCCCATTTGTTAAAAAAAAAAAAATGAAAACCAGTAATTATATAAAAAATATTATAATATATTAGAATTAGGGCTGTCAAGTGATTCATTAATCTAACCATTATGTTTGTTATATTATATATGGCAATATATTAGATTTTCTTATATTGCATATTTTCTTATATTATCATATATTGTCAGCAATATTAATAGCTTGTATAATTTTTCCCCTTTTGCTATTAAACATTGATGCCCGGTCTATATTCTATTGTCTTTTGTGACAGATTTGTGTGTGTGTGTTCTCTGCATATGTAGATGAACCACGGTGCCTGACGCCTCTGTTTCTCTGTGATTGACAGGAGGTGGAGCAGTTGCGTCTGGAGCGTCTACAGATCGATGAGCAGCTCCGTCAGATTGGGGTGGGATATCGCGCAGCCCCCAGCCGCTCGGGGTCAGGGGTCGCCGGTGAGCGTGAGCGGGGATACCTCACGGACGAGAGCACTAACTCTGTGCAAACCACACGCACCTACGGAGGAAGAGGACGTGGACGCAAACCTAACAATGCGTACTCTGGCTATGGTGAGACTACAACTCCCATGATGCTCCTCTGTCTGGAACGGTCTATCCGATCCTTAAGTCCGACGTCAAGCGTCACTGTTTCCGGGTCTAAACGGGGTCTAAATCAGATTCCATAAGCAAACTAACGGTACTAATACACACTCGCTTTAAAACTACAGAAGAATCATGATCTTAACCTTAATCTCCTTACTGAAATCCCAGATGTCCAGACAGTGATTCCTCTTTAATGAATCATTAATAATATTGGTGTCCGGGACGCCTTGAGTCCAGAGACTGTAGTGTATACATCAGCAGTTTATAAAAGTTTACCCTAAATGTGTAACATGATTAAATGCTGCTCAAAAACGACTGTCGTTCTCACTTGACAAGTGGAGGCTTGTACCCTTACAACACGACTACAAGCGGATCTGTATCATGTATAATAAGATGTACAACAGGGTTAAGGCACTCCTGTGTAAAAGGCATATTTGCTTTTAATTTCCTCTAAACCACTAGATGGCACAAAAACCCTCCACCGCTCTTTTCTCCACACATGCCTTTCACTCTTCACCTGGACGTTTGTCTGATGCTTGACACGATCACTTGCAACAACACAGTGTGGATTCTGCAGCAAGTTGATCTAATGTTATTTATTTTTATTTTATTTTATGAAGAGGTTATTTTGAACAAGCGGATATTTGGATATTACTTCATGTGGCCTTTTACTTCATGCCAATGGGCTTTAAATGAGGACTTTTGACTTGAACTATTTATAGGGTTTTTTAAACAAATCAAACCACTTATAATAATTTCTCACAACAAAATATGTTGCTTCATTAATGTCCTGTAAAAAACGTTATTTTCTACAGTCGTACACAGAGAATTTCATTTCAAAAGCTGACGTCTGCTTTGTGAAGATCGCTTGTGCATGCGATTCCTTAACATACAATTGTTTGATTACATTTTTTCATTTGTAGTACTTATAATTACATAATAAAAAAAAGATTTTAAAATGTTCAGGTCAGTAAACTAATAAAAAATAAAAAAATTAGATCAAGAATCGGATCGTGAGGCGCTTAAAGATTCCCAGCCCTACTATTAATATAATGTATATTGTAATTTATGAATACTCAAAATCAAATGCCAACTTAGTATCTATCCTACAATATTTTTGTGAAAAGCACTACAAAAAAAAAAAAAAAATCCATTGATAACCGTGACCCAATGACCCTGAATGGCTTCAAATACAACAACCTGCTTTTCACACAATTGTCAGAAGCAAATGTAATAGCGGGGTGTTTATCAGCTAAATGCGTGTAACGTTTAATTTTAATCTGTTCATAATCTCTCTGTGGCTGCCAGCTGCTCAATTCTTTTATTTCTTTATTCATCCTCGCAGGAACAAACTGAGCTGTCGAATACGTCAGAGACCGAAGAGATGGGGGAGCGGGAGCTCAGGCCCAAGGGGGTCGGATCCGATGATCGGGGCTCCAAGCGTGGAGGTCGAGGCCGTGGCTCCAGCGCTGGCAGGGGCCGAGGAGGACCGGGGCCCCGAAACACGAACACCATCAGCTCTGGTACATCACGCTTGTAATTAACACAGAATTAAATAAAGTCTTGGAACCTTTTATTGCGCATATTCTTTTTTTGTAGTAATGCTGTAAAATATGTAGTCTGGTAGAAGTTGCTCAGTTGTGACTCGTGAGTGAAATCTGTGTTTCCATTAGTAATAATAATAAATTGTCATCTAGTAAAACAACTGAAAGTATCATGAAAATTTAATTAGCAAAAGTTGTGGGAACTATAGTTTCTAGAGAAATCAATACAGCTGATATTGTTCTTAAGTAAAAATTTTGCCGGAATCTTAATCGTTTAGATGAATCGATAAATTAGTCGATAGATTAATCGAATCAAAAATAGTCGTTAGTGGAAGCCCTAGAGAATATATAATAAAAATAAAAAGTATTCACAATATTTAACTCTTTCCCCGCCAGCATTTTTGACAACTTTCTTGGCCCCCCCAGAATTTTCTGCTGTATAAATATCTGAACATGCAATATATCAAAAGAAAGAACAGACCCTCTGCTTTTAAACAACAACAACAAAAAGGCATTTTATTCTAGTTCTATGCATACATTTTTATCTACACATGAATTGTGGGTAAGTTTCATAAAAAAGCAACATTTTGAACAAAAAAAGCTTAGAAAATCGCTTTTTTTGTCGGCCTACATTCAGATGGGATTCAGAACGATGATCAAAACACAGATAGATCGAGTCCATCAACACCCCTAAAGCTTCACAGTCCTGAAGCTCGTCCTGACACGACATTTCATTCAGTAACATTAAACAGCATATAAATCAAAACTGCCTAAAGTTGTGGATTGTGTTATTTTACATGTGCGTAAGCAATGCTTCTATCATGTGTTTCCTCCTCCTGTGTTTTGATGTGGAGATTCTATACTATTTCAGAAGATGCGTAATAGCGCCCTCTACCGTATAACAGTGAAAACCAGTGTTTTTCCAACGTACACTTAAGTCACACTGACAACTTGTGCTGGATTAGACACTACTCTGAAGTAGGAGCTAACTTAGTCCCCCCTCAAAAAGGTGTTCCTATTACTAATATCATTCCCAGTTCCTGCGGTGCGAACACGCCAAAAAGCCACGACTACTGCCAATAATTATAGGAACTATGAAAACGTTCCTCATGCAAACTCCTGCCTATCATTTGTTATTTTGTGCCCTGCTGATCTTCTGTGTGTTTCCAGTGCTCCGAGATCCAGACAGCAACCCGTTCTCTCTGCTGGAGGGAGACGGTGAACTGGGCGGCGATACAGACACCAGTGAGAACATGGGCGGCATCGACCGCAGGAGACGCTCACGCCGTCGCCGTAATGACCAGGAACCCAGCCTTATGGATGCAGCCGCTAACGAATCAGACAATCAAGCAGCCACCAGTGAGAACGGACTGGGTATGACACAATTCCAGGTTATCTTGATGCGCACAGGTTGAGTTAAGAACATTTGAGCTTTCATAATCTGATCCTTGGTTTGCATAGCAGTATTAACTTTTCTTATTGGTTTCCCCTTTCTCATCTTTAGTCTAATGATGTCAGTTATGGTGTGACGATACGCTTAGCTCACGAGACGATACGGTTCTAATAATGCGGTTCATGGATTCCGGTGTTTAATTTAATTTGAGGAATTGTCACAGCGATACACTAATCATCTTGTAATGGATGCCACTTTGGCTCTACTTTCTGAGTATGATTTATCATATGCAGTAAAAGACAGAACAATATAATGCCAGCATTGTAAAAGGTTTTGCCAAACTCAGTCATGCTGATATCATGCACTTTAAATATCTTTATATCTCGTGGCACGTCGTCACACTCCTAATGTCAGTGATATGCAGAAGCAAAACAGTGTTTTCTTTGAATCTCATTATATTTTCTCTTGTGGTTATTCACCATCATCTCGCTAGTTTTTTTTTCTCATCTGTGTTTTTGTTTTAGGGTTGTTTTTTTGAAGCGTGTGGTGAGGCGATGTGTAGCTCATGTGGTCAGCTGACCTACTTCCTCTTTCACTATGCAGTTATAGATGTCATTATCAGGCTTTAAATGCGTTACAACCAATCTAAAACCAACTGATTCAACTTCTCTGGTAGATCTCTTTTCTGATTATAATAATGTAAATGTTGAAGTAAACGCAAATCCATCACCTAATTCCCCAAACATCCTATTTTCATGTCAAAATGAAGCTCTACACTCATAAGCATTCACTCTTCCTGAAAAAACAAACTTTGCCCTCAGACATCACACACAAGCCCTCACAAACACACACACTACAACATAGTCTTACACACTGGTGCAATAAATTCAAAACAACATTTCCAAAACTGGTAAGTTATGTTGCTTGTGGTTCGCCCGCTCACAGACCTTTTCACATGATGAACATCAACTGTACCTGTTCTTCTCCGTGAAGGTCCTTATGATCGAGGCGACGGTGAAGTGACTCAAGTGTGGCTGTAATCGTTGCTCAGACTCCCTCAAAGTCATACCATGGACAAAGACATGGGCAACTAGATTGCCACTGCTTGTCTCTTTGGCCTTGCCCTTCCACTTCACCTTCCTCATCCTCTTCCTTCACCTCTTCCTCCACTTTCTACTGCTCTTCCTCTTCCTTCACCTCTTCCTCCACTCCCATCTACTCTTCCTCCTCCTCTCCCATCTACTCTTCCTCCTCCTCCTCTCCCATCTACTCTTCCTCCTCCTCCTCTCCCATCTACTCTTCCTCCTCCTCCTCTCCCATCTACTCTTCCTCCTCCTCCTCCGCTCCAGTGTCCTTATCCTCTTCCTTCACCTCTTCCTCCACTCTCTACTGCTCTTCCTCTTCCTTCACCTCTTCCTCCTCTCTACTGCTCTTCCTCTTCCTTCACCTCTTCCTCCTCTCTACTGCTCTTCCTCTTCCTTCACCTCTTCCTCCACTCTCTATTGCTCTTCCTCTTCCTTCACCTCTTCCTCCACTCTCTACTGCTCTTCCTTCTCCTTCACCTCTTCCTCCACTCCCATCTACTCTTCTTCCTCCTCCTCCTCTCCCATCTACTCCCCTCTCCACTCAAGTGTCCTCATCCTCTTCCTTCACCTCTTCCTCCTCCTCCACTCCAGTGTCCTCAACCTCTTCCTTCACCTCTTTCTCCTCTCTACTGCTCTTCCTCTTCCCTCTCCTCTTCCTCCACCTCTTTCTTAATGTCTTTCTGGATCCATTGTTCCAAAACCCAATGAACTGACTCTGGCCCTTTATCTATCTATTGAAGCAGGGGTTTTCAAAGTCTAAGACAGACTCCCTTTGGACACAACTTACCCAATGCCGAAAAGACACAGACACAGACAGACACACACACACAGCAATGTCAGACTCTTAACTCCTCACTTTTATCATTGTTTGTGTTAACATGAAGTGCTGAAAAGTGCAGTTAGGCCTCGTTGACACTCTGTGAAATGTGACCCAATTCAGATTTTTTGCTCATATGTGACACATTGGATGTGTTCTATGAACGTGTAAACAGGAAAACGCATGCAATCGGATATTTCGAAATCGGTCTCAGGCCTCATTCATATGTAGAAATAAATCAGATATGAATCAGATATGTGCCAATGCGACTGTCATGTAAACAGGCAGATCGGATTTTCTGAGGTATTAGGCAACGTCTCCGCGGTTTAATGACAAAAGAAACCCCGACATGCATCTGCAAAGGGAAGGATGGCTTGACGAAACGCCGTGTCGTCGTAGGAGAGGAATGTGGACAAATGTTGACAACATATCAAAGGTTGGCTTGCTCATCCTAAAATTTCGGACCCACTGCTCCTCGTTAAAGCCAATATTTAAACAGAATATGCTCCCACCAGTCCTGAGATCTCTCTTGCACACAATAACTGTAGCATATGCACAGGCTGCAATGATGGCACTTTTCGTCGTCCTCCGCCTCAAAATCGTGGTGATGTTTGGCGAACTTTGCATTTATCGCAGAGCTAGCATCAAGCATATTTCGCGTTCATCCAGGTGTGCTAGAGAAGTTAACCCTTCAAGCATGCGCGATGCTTCAGATAGTATGGCAAGTGTAAACACAAAATCGATACAGTTGAAAGAACGTGTAAACGGACGATCAAAAAAAATCGGATAAAGGTAACAAATCAGAATTGGGCATCAAGACCTGCAGTCTAAACAAGGTCTTATTTTCAAAATAATAACAATTTAGCTTTTTTAATTGATTAATTTCAACTAATTATTAGGCTATAATTTTTATCACTCTCCGCGCCTCCCCTGGCATGCTCTGGCGCCCCCTGGGGAGGCACGCCCCACACTTTGAAAACCCCTGTATTGAAGGTTCTCATTGGTGTGTGATCAATTTTGACTCTTAGTGTTTCCACTCTCGGGTAATTGTGTCTAACTGAGCTGAAGCTGTGCTGACTTGAGTGAACAATATTGAATGCTAGTGCTTTCTAAATGACAACATGGTGTAGGCAATGAGAAACGAAGGGATTTGTGTGTAGAGTTTTGCAGTGACAGATCAACAAATCTGATCAAAACAGTGGAATAGTGTTTATAGTTTAGGGAAATGGGTGTGCTTTTTGATAAATGGCGTTATGGTTTTGAAATTTTAGTTCAAAAGCCTGGATATAGTGTTTAAGCAATCAAGAAAAACTGTAAGATAAGTAAATGTTTTAGTGTTATTTTTTCATTCTTAGTTCATGTAGTTGACTCTTTTATTTTTTTTTTTAAGGGTTTCCTTTTTTTGTGTAGAAATAAGTCACCAAGGCTTGATTGATAAAAAATACAGTAAAAATGGTAATATTGTGAAATATTATTACATTGTAATATAACTATTTTATATTGTAAAATGTAATTTATTCCTGTGATCAAAAGCTGAATTTTCAGCATCATTACTCCAGTCTTCAGTGTCACATGATCCTTCAGAAATCATTCTCATATGATGATTTGCTGCTCAAGAAACATTTCTGATTATTATCCATGTTTAAGGTTTCTGTCAATCTCTAAAGCGCAAACTCACTGAATTCTGCACTCTCGCGAAAACTCCTAGGAAAGCCTACATTGGGTCATAAAGAATCATCAAAGGAAATTTGCTTGATTTAATTAATATTTATTTATTATTGAATTAGAACTTAAAATGTTGTCTCTTTTTTTTTGTTCTTTTTTTTTTTGTCATTGTATTGCAGGAGTTCCCTACTCATTTAGTCGTGCATTTAAACCCTGTTGTCAATCCAGAAAATTTGTGTTGTACTTGGCATGAAAAACTAAACTTGTGTTCAGATTGTGAATTAGTAATAAACAAGTGGCAAGAGAAGAGCCTCCCTTTATAATCACTAAGGCTGTCAAACTCTAAAATGCAAACTCACTGAATTCTGCAAAAAAAAAAGAGTCCACATTAGGAAAGCCTTTGGGAAATTTGCTTGATTTAATTTCGTAGAACTGCTTCAGAAGATTGGCCCCCTTGCGTCTCATGCTCTGTCTTCTCATTTCTCCCAGAAGAGGAAGGCCGGCCCCAGCGCCGCAACAGGAGCCGCCGGCGCCGTAACCGTGGCAACCGTCCCGAGGGAGGATCCACCAGCCGGGACAGACAGCCGGGTGACACAGGTGAGAGAGATGGTCAAGGGGTCAAGATGCAGGAGGAAAGGACTAAATAAAGGGAATCGTCAGACTGAACATTTCATCAAACTTTTAGGGTTATTTTCCTCTATTATGCAGATTTAGTGACAGGATGGTCGAGAGGAGGACTGGGTGGGATTGTGTTGCTGACCAGAGGACTCATATTTAGGTTGTTTTGTAGTATTTTATAGTATTCAAGCTTCTTTTTTTAACAGGCCTGTTAAAGTATTTGCTGGTCTGATATGTGCTGTATGAAAAATTTGTATATTCAATTTTGTTCTTGTTATTGGAGTTGAATTAATTTCTTTTATTAATTTTTCCTCTTTATGAATCTTATAGTGCTGTCATATCGATGAATTGCATCGAACATGTTTGTTTTTGCGCGTGTGTGTATATATATAATTATTATTATTATTATTATTATTATTATTTATTTATGCGCAGCAGTAGTGAATTATTTTCACTTTCAGATGCGCGATCGCACGTATCGTACTCTGTGTACAGGAGCAGCGTGCCGAGCGCGATATCTTGTATATCTCTACAAGATAGGACATTTATCTGATGTTTAGGCTCTGTTGCGCAACAAATCATACACCATCGTCACGCGATCAGTGAACTGTGATTTCTGCTGCACTGATTGCGCCGGCAGCTCGTGCTGGATGAGCAGAGCAGACTTTTACATTCGTTTATAATGGTTTTTCTAAAAACAGAAAAACGACAGTTGAGGCGAATGTGAGTGAAGCGCTGGCATATTCTATGCTTATTTCACCCTCACGCTCCGTCATGGCGATATCAAGAGACAGATGAGAAAATCTCATCACATTTTAGTCGAGATCTTGTCACATCCCATATATATATATATATGTATGTTTATGCATGCACGCACGCACACATATGTGCAGTTTGTCAGTGCAGCAGCTGATCGGTAGTATATGCTTCATCTGAATACCAGAGGGCGTCACACACACCACATATCCCTCTGAACACCAGAGGGCGTCACACACACACACACACCAAATATGACCCGCCCACACACCAAATATGACCCGCCCCAGAAGTAGATAACACACGCTTTTAAAACGTTTAAACACGCTTATATTAAATGCTTCTGATGATTGGAAAGATGTTTGATGCATGTTTTCAAAATCGCGATTAAAAAGCCAACTCGATTTAAGTGCGATTACATGTAAACTGCGATTAATCGTGCCCTTACGCACCCGCTCCAGACCGACGTAGATCATCTTACATTTCATGAAGTTGACTGGTGTCGAACATGAAGCAGAGCAACAACTCGCTGTGTGATGAAGCCTAAAGCAGTTAGAATGACTCTAAAATTCAAGATATCAGGGCAAAAATGCCTGTTTGTGAGGTTTTGTCCCATATAGTGAAGCAATATCACACGAATAATGAGCGCAATCATGACTGCTGACTTTGTCCCCAATAGCACGAGTGCAAATATGATATTGATTTTATAAAACAGTTCAATAAATAAGTTAAAATCAATATCACATTTGCACTCGTGCAACTTGAGTTTAATAAAGATAAAATTGCACGATGTAACTAAACACACATGCTAATTAATCGCACAACAAATTTGGCTGAGAAATTACCCCCAAAAGTTCATTTAAAGTCATTCATTATGTTAAATGAGAAAAGCATATTAAAGTAGCTTTACAGCAAAAAAAACAAACATTTTATTTGATTCAACATAGACTTGAATAGAAACGTTTAGTCTTCAACAGCCATGAGGGCGAGTAGATGACAATTTTCATTTTTGGATGAGCATCAGATTTGTTTTGTTTTTTGTTTTTTATGAAATGATACGCTAAATAAGAAAGGAAAACTGCGAGTAGGTGGTGGTAAATGTCTAAATGAGTAAGTCATTGAGTCATTCAGGAATGAAGTAAATGGCTCTCTATGAATAAACCATTGAATCATTGGTTCACCGGATTGATTCACTCAACTTGTATACATATATATACACACATGCACACGCACACGCACACATAGATAGATAGATAGATACACACACACACAGATAGATAGATACATACACACACACACATACATAGATACACACACACACACACACATAGATAGATAGATACATACACACAAACACACACACACACACACACACACACACACACACACAGATACATACACACACACACACATAGATAGATACATACACAAGTACATATACATACACAAACTTTTTATTTTATATTTACAAACTTTTATGTTGGATGTGATTAATCGATTTAACAACAGCTCTAGAATCTTTTCTCTATGAATTCTAGATCCTTTTTACGCCTTTTTGTGTTGCATCCTGAACATGTCACTGATTTCTGTGGGTGTATTTTCCATCAGAGTTGATAACGTGGATGTACCCTGGTATCAAAATATGTTTACATGAGATGAGAGAATTATTCTCTAAAAGGTGTTGAAACCACAATTAAGTTATTCTGAGAGCGCTCGTGTTATTTTGGCTAGGCCTAGGGCACCAGATGAGCCAGAAGCGCGGCTGCTTGTAAGACCGTGTGAACTAGTCAGAGCTGCTGGAGGATGTGTTTGTCTTGAGTGCGTCATTAAATGGTTATAAGAGAAATGTACTTTTCCCAGTCCCTCCCTGTTACTGATACTGATACTGATACTCTGCTAGCATCTTCTTTTGGGCCGTTCTTCCTCTGTACTCTGATCTTCACAAACTTCATTTGTTACATGCGCTACTTTAGATTTTGAACTTAGATTTTTTTTTTTATGTTATCTTGAAACTTATTTGCCATTACAATTTTAATATTTATTCAGTTCATTTGTTTGTCTCTATAATTTTAAATTTTAATCAAATTTATTCCTTATTAAAATTTGATTATAATTTTACATTTTAATCAAATTTATTCCTTATTAAAATTTGATCTCTGCCATAATCGCTGCCTGTCTGCCTGGGTCTCACCACATGACTATGGTCATCTTTAGATGTGGATTTGGAATGCCCTCCCGGACCATCTGAGGTCACCACAGACCATCGAGACTTTTAAAAAGGGACTAAAGACATTACTTTTTAAAAGCTCTTACGAATTTAAAAAATGTCTAGATATTGTTTTTAGGATCAGACCTGTAGCACTTTGAGATTTTGTCCTTAAAATGTAAAGTGCTTTTATAAATAAAATTTATTATTATTATTATTATTATTATTATTATTATTAGATTGTGGATTTTGCTGATGTTAATTTCTCAGTCATGGTCAACATGTGAGATCAGTTTTCATGCTGTAGGTTTTGGGTTTGCTCCACTTGTTTGATCTCTTTCTGTTTTTTCCCTCCATCTATTTCTCTCTGTGTTGATATAGTTTCTGTTGCTGACTTCATCTCTCGTGCCGATTCCCAGAGCAGACAGAATCTCCCAGGGAAGGAGGCGGCGACGCAGCTCGTGTCCCATCCCAAGGTCTGACAAAACTACAACACTAAACACACCCCTCAGCATATTGTTGTTATTAATATTGATATTATTATTATTATTATTATTATTTAAAGAAAAAAGTTACAGGTATGGCGTTGTATGGCGCACAATTTAGCAATGATGATGATTATTATGGTTATTATCGGGGTTATTAACTAAAACTATTAAAAACATTACTGTTAATGAAGCTTTTTTGTTAGATGTGATTAATCGCAATTAATTGATTAAAAAAAAGAAGTAAAAATAAAGAAATACAAATAAATTTGACTTAAAATTTAATAAGCTTATTCTAAATATTAATAGAACCCTAATAAAACCTAAATATCAAAAAACAAAATGTTTTTAAAAATGTAAAATATTACTGTTGTAGTATTGGTGTATTTAAGAACAAATATAATAATAACAGCTTTATTTTAAAGTAACACTTCACTCTGAAGCGCCTATTTCAATAAGTGCGTGTGCGTGTGTGTGTGTGTGTGTGTGTGTGTGTGTGTAACTATCTTTGTGAGGACCAGTTTGAGTTTTAGACCATTGGAGTGAGGACATTTTGGCCGGTCCTCACTTTCTGAGACCCTTTAAAGGCCTGTTTGAGGGTCAAGACTTGGTTTTAGGGATAAGGTTATAATGAGGTTTAGGGTCAGGGGTCGGGTTAGGCACTTAGCTGTGATGGGTAAGGTTAGGGTAAGCGGCTAGAGATTGCATTGTGTCAATGAATGTCCTCATAAAGACAGATGTACAAGAGTGTGTGTGTATGTGTGTGTAGAGCAGCTGTACCACCATCATGAAACATTATGTAAACGTCCGTAAAAGGACAGTTTCATGAGGATTATGCACAGAACAGAGTCTTCAACTGCATCTCATTGTCTCTCCATCAGGAAAACGGGACTAGCGTGAGTAAGGAAGAGCTGACTCCCTCCAAGCGCTCCCCGAGTAACGGCGTGGCATCGGCCGGGGGGGCCGTGGCCCTGGTGAACGGCGTCTCGTAAAACTCATCTCGCCCACGTCTAAAGCAAGACACCACGGCAAACTCTGTTCCTGCTTGCATTCACGTAAACCTTTAAACTGACGAATGAAAATCGACTAAAATCCTTGAATTCATACAAGTCTATGAGAAGAAATGATACAAAAAAATGACGAACGCATCTACTTAAAACCACACATAACGGTGTATGTTTATCCTATCTATCAGTACTTAGTGCATATTTAAGACAAGCTTGCCAAAAATGAGCTGATGGATATGACTTAAATTTCTGACATAACACAGAAAACAGGACGTGACTATTTGGGTTTTATTTTTGATTTTTTTTTTTTGATTTTTTTTTCTTTTTCTGTTGTCGTTGCTGTCATTATTTGTTTTTTGTTTTGTTTGTACTCACTGGTGTGGGACTGTGAAAACACTCCCGAACAGACGCATCTCTGAAACAGTGTTAGCTAAACGAGGGCGGAGCTAGCGGAGAGGCGACGGGTTGAAGGCGGAGCCTCTCGCGAGTGATTGACAGCTGAGTCTGTGGTACTCTGAGTTTAAGGGCAAGACGGAGAGACATTGTGCCTTGAATTAGAAAAAAAAAAAAGAAAAAAAAACTTGAGTATTTTCTGTTTTTCCTTAATATTTGCGTTGTCCATGAGATGAGGTAGATGGTTCCTGTTTGTTTGGTGTTTTATTTTGTGTGAGGAAATGATAGGATTATGCAGAATAAGAGGGGTTAGAAAGATTAATGCCAAACATGAAATTAGGATGTTTGTCCAAGGTCAAGGCGTTATTTGAAAGCCGTTTAATGTGTGTTTGTGTGTACGAGTGTGTCCCCGATTGTACAATATGAGCATATAAATTGAGAGGAGCGTCACATGATCCAAGAGACAACCCATGAGAATCCCGAATGGATTCGGTCTCTTCAGTTGAAATGGAGGAAAAGTGGCACAAGTGTCCAAACACAGAACTAGAGAGAGACACGTAGATGAACTAGCTGGCAGGTTCACAGTGTTGATTAATTTCTAGGTTTTCAGCATGTGTTTCCCCAGCAAAGCTTCTGGTGGAAGGAAGGCAGGATGTGTGTGAGCGTGGAAAGAAACACACACACACACACACACTCTCTCTTGACAGCTTCCGGTCTGGTGTGGATGGTCTAGAAGGCTCTTGAGAAGATGAACCTGTAACACCGAGACTGATGCTTTAGTTCACACACACACACACGCACGCACGCACACACACACGCACGCATCCGAGAGCATTGTAATGTAATGCACTCCAGTTTGGTGGTATGAAGTTTGGGCCTCTTCTGTCTCTGCTGGGGTGGCAGAGAAGCCGATCAAACGTTAGTCATGAGTAAAGGGGAAGGGACCGTTGCTTCACTTTATTTCGTCATCTCAGTTCCTGTTCTCAAAGGTTTTTTTTCTCCTTTTCTTTTCTTTTCTTTTTTTTTTTTTGGTTGTACTTTCCACATCGTTGAAAAACAAAAAAGATTAAAATGGAAGTGAAATAAATTATTTCTGGAATGACACCTGTGTGCAGTTTTTCTTGTCTTTTCTCTGCAATCTGGTTTGTTATGGGCTCTTTCCAAAAAAGTAGCTACAAAACACCTGTGACACGCTTAAAGAAGCAATATATCTTTTTTTTTTTTGTCAGACTAAATACAATATTAACTGCTGTTTTGTAAACCGGCCTAAATAAATCAAACCCCTCAATTTGAGTTTTTTTTTTTTTTGGCAATAAACTAAACTAAAATCCAAAAAAAAGAAAAAGAAAAAACAACTGTGATACCAAATGTTGATATGCATAGATGTGTTGCTAACACTTTACAATAAGGTTTATTAGTTAACTACATTAGTTTACATGAAGTAAGAACCATAAAAACACTAAATATTAAATAAAATAAAAACACAATCAGAATATAAAATAGTACAATCATTTAATTGAAATAAAACAAATTCAATCATTTTTGACCGACATGCGAACAGTACCAGAGGGCTAATGACAAAAAAATCCCATAAAAGTTCTATTTTTGGCAAATACAGTGGAGAACAAGTATTTGATACACTGCCGATTTTGCAGGTTTTCCCACTTACAAAGCATGTAGAAGTCTGTAATTTTTATCATAGGTACTCTTCAACTGTGAGACGGAATCTAAAACAAAAATCCAGAAAATCACATTGTATGATTTTAAGTAATTATTTGCATTTTATTGCATGACATAAGTGTTTGATACCTGCGTGAAGTTGGCCCCCCACCCAACGCAAAACGTCGTCAAACTATGCCCAATCGTTTGTGCTGGTTTGTGCTGTAAAAAATTTCGTTTGTGCTGTTTCGTTTTTTTAGATATTAAAAATTCTTAGAATTAAATATTCTGAGGTCACTCAGCCCCCCCACATGCTCCAAATTCACCCAAAATAGTCTTGTTCGTTTGTGCTGTTTTGTGCCGGTACAATTTTCGTTTGTGCTGCATCGGCCTTTAAAATATTAGACACTGAATGAAAGCGAATTATAGACGGTGACTTCACCAGCCCCCCACCTGCTCCAAATTCACCCCAAACATGCTCAATCGTTTGTCTTCGTGTGTGCTGCAAAACACACACACACAAACACACACATATATATATATATATATATATCTTTTTTTTTACAGTAGCTAGTTGAAGTAACAAGGTAAGACCGAAACGGATTAAATTAATCAAAAGTGAAAAAATTATTAAAAATTTAATTTTCCACAAGAAAGGGGAACTCCCACTGCCAACGCCCCAAGTTCAGTAGGCAAATTAAGAAGATCACGGCTTTAGTCAACATGTAGGCCTATTTTAAAATAAACTATTACTTTCATATTATAGTACTTGGATTACGTTACTGAATACTTTTTTTATGAAGTAATTTGTAACTGTAACGGAATACATTTTTAAAGTAACCCTCCCAAGCCTGTATATATATATATATATATATTATTATTTTTTTAATTTTTTTTACAGTAGTTAGTTGAAGTAACAAGGTAAGACCGAAACGGATTAAATTAATCAAAAGTGAAAAAAAAATATTTTCCACAAAAAATATTAAACATTAAAAAAACACAAATAAAACACGCAATATTTATTAAAATAATACAAAATACAATACAAAATAAGAGCCTTTCTTAACTGAGCAGTGAGCACCAATAATAATTGAGCACAAAATCAACATCTTATGATTTCTAAAGAATAATGTGACATTGAAAACTGGAGTAATGATGCAGAAAATTCAGCTTTGACATTACAGGAATAAATAACATTTGAATTATATTAAAACATTAAAATATGAATTATATGAAAATATCTATTTATAGGCTAATCATTTTTCACAATATCAGCAGCACTCCCAAACTGTAATACATTACAGATTACTTTCTTACTTTTATTTAAGGTTAAATTAACAGACTGCTCTCTGCGTATGTATGAAATTTGCATTTCTCTGTGGTGCGTTCACGAAGATGCAGGCTGGTTGAAGTCACCGACATTTAATGGGCTGGTGAAGTCACCGTCTATAATTCGCTTTTCATTCAGTGTCTAATATTTTAAAGGCCGATGCAGCATAAACGAAAATTGTACCGGCACATAACAGCACGAACGAAGCACAAACGAACAAGACTATTTTGGGTGAATTTGGAGCCTATGGGGGGGCTGGTGACGTCATCGTCTATAATTCAATTTCTGATATTTTAAAACCCGACGCAGCACAAACGAAAATTTTACCGGCACAAACCAGCACAAACGAAGCACAAACGAACGAGACTATTTTGGGTGAATTGGAGCATGTAGTGACTCAGAATGACCAAAAAATATTGTTTTAATATCTAAAAAACCGAAACAGCACAAACGAAAAATTTTACAGCACAAACCAGCACAAACGGAGCACAAACGATTGAGCATAGTTTGACGACGTTTTGCGTTGGGTGGGGGGCCAACTTCACGCAGGTGTATTACCTACATCAGAAAAGCAGAACTTAATATCTGGTACAGAAATCTTTGTTTGCAATTACAGAGATCATACGTTTCCTGTAGTTCTTGACCAGGTTTGCACACACTGCAGGAGGGATTTTGGCCCACTCCTCCATACATATCTTCTCCAGATCCTTCAGGTTTCGGGGCTGTCGCTGGGCAATACGGACTTTCAGCTCCCTCCAAAGATTTTCTATTGGGTTCAGGTCTGGGTTAGGGTTAGAGCCACTCCATAATTGCCCTGGCTGTGTGTTTCGGGTCGTTGTCATGCTGGAAGACCCAGCCACGACCCATCTTCAATGCTCTTACTGAGGGA
>FLSR01004873.1:1970273-2023803 GCA_900092035.1 Leuciscus waleckii | reverse complement strand
TCTCTCTCTCTCTCTCTCTCTCTCTCTCTCTCTCTCTCTCTCTCTCTCTCTCTCTCTCTCTCTCTATATATATCAATGGGGTTGAGTGGTTTAGCTTGGCAAATGCCAGTTGTTGTTTAAGGGTCTTTTCACCTCAGTTTTCTTCTTTAAAAAAACAACTACAAAAAAACATTTATTAGGAGGGAAATCATTCATTTACAAGATTATGACCTAAATGCTGGGCATAGTTAAATAATGCTTTTGGTCATGTTTAAAACTACCTAGTTGTTATGCTAGATTAATTTAATATTAGGCAATGCATTGACCAAGACAAACCATGACGTCCATGTGGGAGCGCCTCGTACCTTCATACACAAACTAAGCTCTCAAATCATGTTTAGGCTAATTTTTAAATAGCTTGACTTCATTAAGAGGAATTATAATAGGGATTGTGTTTGCGTGTATAAATGCTAAAGCTCATAATAGAGGATCAGAACCTGATCCCGGCATCAGACGTCACATGCGATTGACAATGTGTTTTGTTACCGGAGCCGACTCAGTCTGTGTGTTTACTGTGTACATTTGTTTAGCAATCCTTTCTTCTGCTCAGTGCCTGCAAACCGGTTCTGTTCCAGGATATGTGTGGGGGGTTACTATGCAAATAATACCTTTTACAAATAGCTTTTCATATTATTGTTATTATTGTAACCTTTAATTTACCAGGAAAAGAGCTTTTACAAGAGCGTTCTGGCCAAGACTGACCGACACAGCTCGTTCGTGTTTAACAGATAGCCTAACATCCATCAATACATGCACATATACACACACAAGCAAAATTTCAATATCAATACATAACTAGTTAAAACATCTACAGCCCAATGTTTCATTCTCCAAATCGTTTAAAACTGTCCAATGAAACCAGCTCATTAAGTTTCAACGTAAAATTTAAAAAGGAGTTTACAAAAACGATTGTATTGCTTCGCTAAAGAAAATAATCCTTCCGTCTCTACGGTTAGAATCCTGCGTCCATAGCAACGCTCTGTTTTTCATGGCAACCGTGTGTTATCAAGAAATAACAGACCGCATTCTACATTAGAATTCAACCAAGCCATGTAATTACATGATGATATACTCCTTTTTAAATCAATATTTTGTGTCAAATTATTGATTTATTTGGTAGGTAGCCATGTAATAAGCGGGATAATGTAGGGGATAAGCGGTTGTCATAGCGACCAAGGATTCAAGTCCTGATCAGCCTGTCGGGGTTGTATTCGCTATAACAACCTCTACATTATCCCTTACATATTTTTTGTTGCTGGTGTTTATTTTATGAATAAAATAAATATTAATATGACTATTTTATGGAGTAACCGTTTTATAAAAGCAATAAGCCCCTTGTAAAAGCCGTGTTTTACAGTGAATTTAGAACAGCTAAGGGGGTAAATAAACAAAAAATAATACAAATAAAAAAATAAATAAAAAAAACATTTCATTTTCATATTTATTTTATTTAAACATTTTATTTATAAAACACGGCTTTGCGGGGCTTATTGCTTTATTCTACCCAAGGACCTTGACAGAATTGTAATGGAGTAAAAAGTACAATATTTGTCTTTCAAATGTACTGTAGTGAAGTTAAAGTAAAAAAAAATACTCAAGTAAAGTACAGATACTCAAAAAGTGTAGTTAAGTGCAGTCCTCAAGTAAATGTCCTTTGTTACTGTCCACCTCTGTCAGTACGTACCACTGGAACAGACAGTAAGAATAATTCCTGGGACCGTATAGGCTATAGCTACAAACATACTGTTCACAGATGTAGTTTAACGATATGACGGAAGTAGACCCAGGATAGATTTATAAATAAAAACATGCCAGTGTTTTTTTGTCTTCGGATGGACAAAGCAAACCATCTTGTGACATTAAGTTAGAAAGTCTATGTAACCCAATTTTCCAAGCATACAACACACAATGATGAGTGAGGGTTTTAAGATTTATTATGAACTCAGTGCACCATGATAAAAGTGTCTAAAACATGTAAACACTGTGAAGATACATGCTCATATATATAGCATTACATCATCATAATATCAACTTTTCTAAATGTCATTGTTAACTGGTTTGTATTCAGGATGAATGATTGTCAGTGTCTTTTAATTGCTTGATCTCAACAGAAATGCACCTGTTTTTCTACTATTGCGCTGCACTGATGATGGTGAAGGGAAGGGTGTGTGTGACGTGCTCACCTGTGGTCACAATGGCTTTTTGGTTTCCGGCCCCGCCGCCCCCCCCCCCCCCCCCCCCCCCCCCCCCCCCGCGCCCCCGACACACACACCCTCTGAAGACCAGGCTTTGGGCAAGTACACCGTTTTCTACACTTCTGCAAATATTTGCATCGCTTGTTTTATGTGGTATTGCATTTCTGAACTGTTCCTGTATCTCATGACTTTTTGTAAGAGTATTTTTTTTTAAATGTTTTAGGACTTTTTTGCTTTTTAAATTAGCTTTTACACATCAACAAAGTTGTCTAGAAGTGTAATGTTTCTCATTTAGTGTTCGTTTATGCGTGTTCAGACACTGCAGCTTTTGTAAATGACAGTAGCACTCCTTAATACTTAAAAAAAAACTAAAAAAAACAAATCACATCCTCTAGGGTTTCTATAGCACTTGTTTTTACAGCCGTGTCTAATGCTTTATGATGAACGTTTTGCATCCTGGAGAACCTGGAGGGTATTTACAAGTAAAATAAGGAGGGAAATATATGAAAATCCAGTTTCCCTGACCTCACTTACATCCTTTCATTTCATGTTGTTCTGTGGACATTGGCAGCCATTCTGCTCCATGATTTTACATCACTTTTTCCTTCCTCGTATTATGATCTGATGCTCTTTACCAGAATAAAGGGTGTGGGAATTTGCATTGTGTTCCCCGTGCCGGGGCGAGGAAGTGACCGTCCCTACGGGTGGAGAAGGGATTTTTCTCTTTCGATCCGGCTCGAGTTTCACCGTGATCTCTGATTGTAGTGGATAATGCCTACATCATGGTCGTATCATTTAATGTGATGCAATTTAAATCCTCTCTGTTCACAAACCTGTCTAGACCTGCTATACTACAACTGACGCGGGAGCCTACAAATTTTCTCAATAACTACTTCATTTTAGATTGTGTGAGCTATGCAAAAATGGGACAGGTTTTGGTAGATGCACAGATAACTGTTTTTACTCTCGGCCTTTGAGTTTTTTTGTGATGCTCTAACCTTTAAAACAATATCCAGTGTGATTTTAATGTTATTATACTCTTTCAACACAGTTTAGCTCTGCTATTCATTCGTTTTGTTTTGTCTTGTAAAGTGGGGCAGTGATTTTAAGCTCATAGTAAAATTACAACTACAATGTAAAATTATGTAAAACAACTTTAGATGGGTTAGAAAGTCTATGTAACCTAATGTCTGCTAGCAACAAGTATATTTATAGTAGAAATATCATTCCCTGTTGTATGGGTTTAGGCCATGATAACACAAAATAGTAATTCATCAGAACAGATTTAAAAAGTGTCCCCTTTTATGTGACATGTTCAGGTTAAATTGAAACAGGAAAACGTATTATAAAGTATAATAATAATGATTATAAAACGGATAGTTTTCAGATATAGACATTGAATAACCAAATGTAAAATAACTGGATAGTCTTCACTGTACAAATTAAACGGATTAATCCTTATTAAAGTTAAAACTACAAAAGTTATTCAGTTTTTCTTTGTCCTTTTTTGTTTGATTAAAGGAATCGTATGTAAGAAATGTATTTGAATTAATCATAAAATGGCCCTGATATGTCACTAGACATTAAGAAATCATGTTCATTTCAAATACTTATATCACTGACAACAGTAGCCCGGCCAGGATATTGTCATTTAAAAGTGAAGTTGCAGCCCTCAACTGATGTTGATGTTGTCATGTTGTGTTTTGGCCTGATGCTCCACCCTCCACCTATCTACCAATCACGAAGTCAGTAGTGTTTTGGCATCCGGGGGAGGGGATACACCGCTCTACAGTATTTGAAAGTGATTGCAGTACCGTTTTGGCCACAATCTTACATACGGTTCCTTTAACATTAAAATCATAGCCTGGGAAAACCCTGACGAACTTCCGGCAAATTTGAGATTTGCTCTGCAAGTCCGTCTGGCCAGGAGCCCATTCAAGCCCAATTCCAATTTTTCCAAATCGAGGCACCAATCACAAACGTTGAGGCGGGCTTCGCTCAATGACGATAGCGCAGCGACGTTGAAGCAGATTTTGTACATAACAAAGATGGCTGCCGCCGTGGAACATCCGGAATATCACTCGTTCGAATCAGCTATCGCGTCTGTTTTAATGGATTTGAACGTTTCCTTTTTGTTAAAAACCGAGCAAAGAACAACACTCGAAGCCTTCATATCTAAAAAAGATGTTGTTTGCGGTCTTGCCGACTGGATTCGGCAAAAGTCTGATATACCAGCTTGCCCCGTTGGTGGCTAAACGAATGGGTCTTAGCGAGAGCCCCCTGGTAATGGTTATTTCTCCGTTGGTAGCAGGGGGGTAATCCAGCACTCGGAAAGCGTACCACCCCCGAGGGCCGCCATTGGCTAACAAGCCATCACCTGCTGTTAGCATTCCATTGACTCCCATTCATTTTGTTGTCACTTTGACAGCGAATAACTTTACATCTGAGGCATTTAAAGACTCTATTTGTAAATGTTTCGTTTCTAAAGAAACACGACAATTTATAAAAGGCTCCATTACCTTGTATCTTACGTTATGGCCCCGTAGAAGCAGTTTTTGTAAAAATAGGCTAACGATTGCGTCATAACCAAGCGACTCTCTGGAAATTACCGTATAGACAGGAAGAGAAGCTCGCAGTCAATCAGGGGGACGTGGAGGCATAAAGTCTGATAAAGTCAAGGGAGAAGCCCATAGAGAATCATAAAGTTGCTCCTGCTCCTAGCTCATGGACAACTCCTACTCACACTCTCCGTCTCTGTAAGATTCGGAAGGGAATGATTCAGATTTCTCTCGGCACAGCTACTAGAAGACTTACACTGTCAGACAGGCTGTTCACGTACATCTACGTCGTCAAGCTCAGTTTGAGTCTGCGCAGTACGCTCGACCATCAGGAAGTGAGTGCTTCTAATTTGCTTCACTTTTCTCCGTTGAAGTCTATGGGGTCACTGTGTCCATTTCTTTCACTGTCTATGGTTGGTAGCCCTCATGGAGGATCAGGTCAAGGAAGCGACCAAGCTTGGACTCTCAGCTCTACAAATTGGCACTGACAACGAAGAATTAATTCGAAAGCGGTTGCCGCATACGTCATCTCCTTCATCGCTCTGATTGGTTTTAGGTCTATCCAGTGCGCCCAGAGGCATTTGAGCGACGTCCGTTGGTGACACCCCTTTGGAAATGGGCTGTGAATGAACCTTACCCAGACCCACTCTCAGTTACAACTGAGAAGGGTCTGGTGTCAACCAGGGTATTAAAATCACAGACAGCAGGTAGCTGGTAGCAAATAGCTTGACTTCATTTAGAGGAAGACTACATGGTTTATTTTACGGGATGAAACAGGACAACACAAAATAATAATAGTAATTATAATTATAGCTGCTGTCTCTTTAAGACATGATGCACGGATCCAATACACTGATACTGATACACATGTTGTCTTTCTCTATTGTTTAGTTCACTTGAGAAAATAGAGTAGTATTTGTTCCTAATTCAGCAAAACGGGGCCCGGGAAGATGTTGTAGATTTGGGGTGCTACGAGATATTTGTTTATACGAGAACACTCGTATAAACAGCATAGGCCTACACATTGGGACTTTTGACGGCACATCACATTTTTGAGATATATTGATAATGCTTGCAATCATAATCATGGGCGGTGCTAGGGAGGGGCTAGCAGGTGCTTCAGCATCCCATAAGACCAAAGCACCCCCCAAAATTATTTCTGGACGCAATTATATTCAGGCTGTATTCTGTGGAAGACCTGAACCGCATGATAAAAAAAAAAAAAAAAAAAAAAAAAAAAATTTTTTTTTTTTCAAAAAAACCGTATCTTGTTATTCCAAGATATTAAGTCGTTATTTCAACAAATATCTCGTTATTTCAACATAAATATAGCTATTTCGACATAATAAGTCTTTATTTCAACATAATATCTGTTATTTCAACATAATATCTCCTTATTTCGACATAATATCTTTTTATTTCGACATAACTCATTGTTTCGACATAATAAGGGGACATTCTAATCTGCATTAAGCCACATTAAGCGTTCTTATAATGGTTTTCTATGGGAGGAAAATGCTTAACGTGTAGGCTATAATTAAACACGTTGCGTTCATATTCTGGGCTCATCTGATTTTTTGTACATGCTATAGCCTATAAGTTTTCATCAGAGGGGTGCAGGTGCAAGACCGCAGGACTTTTGTCACACTTGAACCACGAAAACACACTTTTTTTTTATGTATTCGAAGAGTTTTGTGGTTGAAATTTAAAAAAAGTAACAAATCCTTCCCTCGCGGGTCAATCTGACCCCCTTAGGAATGAATGGAATGCTTCAGTGCACATAGAATAACCTAAAAATGCAAAAACTTTACCAAAAAAATATTTTATTTTTTGTGCTTACGAGGAATGTGCTTACATATTTATTTATTATTTATTGATCAAATCTAGTAATTTAAACATTTAAAAAAAACACACAAAAATAAACAAATAAATCAAAAAAAATAATTGCATTAAAAAATAGAAATAATATTATCAAACTGAAATTAAACAAGCTTTCTGGAAAAAAAAAGTATAATTTTATTATGCATACATTACTAAAATACAAAATGAATAAATGTAAATCATTTTTTAATTTTTTTTTAATTTTTTTTTTATGTGCGTTGCATTTACAACGGGGGTTTTCAACTTCCTGCGCCTTTACTTCAATCAAAACTCTTCTCATGCGGTTGATGCATGGTTAATGCCGCTTCTTAGACGAACTCTCGAAGTCTGTACAGTGAACAGATCTGATTTAAACTAATTTAACAGACGGAAACGAACGTTTTAACATGCAGAGAAATAAGCGTATGTGTGAGGAAAAATCATATACAGAAAAAATATATATTACACTACCGTTCAAAAGTTTGGGTCAGTAAGATTTTTTAATGTTTTTAAAAGAAGTCTCTTCTGCTCACCAAGGCTGCATGTAAAATGCAGTAAATATTGTGAAATATTATGACAATTTAAATTGACTGTTTTCTATTTTAATATATTTTAAACTGTAATTTATTCCTGTGATCAAAGCTGTATTTTCAGCATCATTACTCCAGTCTTCAGTGTCACATGATCCTTCAGGAATCATTCTAATATGATGATTTGATGCTCAAGAAACGTTCATTATTATTATCAATGTTGAAAACTGTTGTGTACATTTTTTTTTCAGAATTCTTTGATGAATAGAAAGTTCAAAAGAACAGCATTTATTTAAGTTAGAATATTTTCTAACATTATAAATGTCTTTACTGTAACTTTTGATCAGTTTAACTCATCCTTGATGAATAAAAGTATTGATCTATTTTATTTATTTCCCCCAAAAATAAAATAAAAATTCTTACTGACCCCAAACTTTTGAACGGTGGTGTTAAATGTTACAAAAGCTTTAGATTTCAGATAAATGCTGTTCTTTTGAACTTTCTATTCATCATAGCATCATGAAATAAAAATGTAAAAAACTGTTTTCAACATTGATAATAATCATAAATGTTTCTTGAGCATCAAATCATCATATTAGAATGATTTCTGAAGGATCATGTGACACTGAAGACTAGAGTAATGATGCTGAAAATACAGCTTTAATCACAGGAATAAATTACAGTTTAAAATATATTAAAATAGAAAACAGCTGTTTTAAATTGGAATAATATTTCAGAATATTACTGTTTTTGTTTGTATTTTTAATCAAATTAATGCAGCCTTGGTGAGCAGAAGAGACAACACTCTTGCCGTTTAATCACTTTACTGTGACTGTTAGGGAGGGACTATTTTTTGGGCGGAAGGATGGGATTTACTTATTTTACTTTAAAAAGAGAGCATTATAATATATATATTTTCGGTTTAAATATTTGTGTTATGTGGTAACTGTTTTAAAAAGCAATAAGGGTACGAGAGACCTGCTGAATTGTGTATTTACAAGTCAATTTAACTAGCTCCTACACCTACAAATACTACTAATCATTATTATTAGTAGTAGTATTCAAATGAAAAATATAAATCTACATGTGCTTAAAAACATGCCTCTGTAAATAAATAAAATCTATTGACAAGCATTCTCACTTGTCTGTGGATTTTTCCATGTGTTTTCCCAGATCACTGAGTGATAATCATGGCACAATCAACTGTAAGTGTCCAGTCAGCCATGATTCTGGCCCCTGATAGCTTCAAGCAAAACATGTGGAGCACAGGAGTGTGTGACTGCTGCGACGACATGGGCATCTGTAAGTGTTTGGTGGAGAGAGAGGAATAGTATAGGCTACTGTAGAGTTAAGCACACCTGAGGAATGTGTAAAATAAACATCAATTTGCGTCATGTTGCTGTCTGGAGTTTGAGGATGTGAGATTTCGGATGAACTGAAAGCATAACTAATTCAATGTGCGTGAACATCTGTGTTCCGGTGGCAGGTTGCTGTGGTTTATTCTGCAGCTACTGCCTCATGTGTAAGACCAGCGAGGATTTTGGAGAGTGTCTCTGTCTCCCCCTGCTGGAGATTTGCTTCGGAGGCATTTTGCATCCTATTACATTCGCCATGAGGAGCAGCATGAGAGAGCGATACCAGATTAGGGTAATTACTATGTTGTAATACAATTATCACTGTTTAATATAAATACATTTTCAGCATCATTACTCCCAGCCGATCACATGATCCTTCAGAAATCATTCTGACATGAGGATTTGCTGCTCAAGAAACATTTCTGATTATTAATTATCCATGTTGAATACAGTTGTGCTGCTTAATGGAAACCGTGATACATTTTTTCAGGATTCTATGATAAATAAAACTACTGCTGTTAAATGTATAAAACTACCAAAATGAACTGAGTTTATGTTTACGAATCGGAAAAACGTTGTAGTGCTTATATAACGTGTTAGAAACTTGCTTTGAAAAAAAACACTGTAGCTTTAAAGGGATACTCCATTTTTTTGGAAATAGGCTCATTTTACATCTCCCCCAGAGTTAAACAGTTGAGTTTTACCGTTTTCGAATCCATTCAGCCGAACTCCGGGTCTGGCGGTACCACTTTTAGCATAGCTTAGCATAGATCATTGAATCGGACAGGACCATTAGCATCTCTCTCAAAAAAATTACTTCCAACGTGACCGGGACTAAGTTTGTCTAACCTATTAGACCTATTTTCAGGCGCTGCGTCATATCATTACGCCTGCTGGACTCATGGTACGGCAACAAAGTTTCTTGATTATTACGCAGGAATGAGAGTATAGTTCCTAGCCATATCAGCCTAGAAAATCACAACTTTACATTTTCCGTCGGTCTTAGTACACGATGTAACAACAGAAGAGTCCAGTTTTAAATAGGAAAAATATCGAAACTCTTTGGTCATTTTTTTGAGAGAGATGCTAATGGTCCTGTCCGATTCAATGATCTATGCTAAGCTATGCTAAAAGTGGTACCGCCAGACCCGGAGATCGGCTGAATGGATTCGAAAACGGTAAGACTCAACTGTTTACAACTGGGAGTTGTAAAATGAGCCTATTTCCAAAAAAAGTGGAGTATCCCTTTAAAATGTACATTTGAGCTTTGACTGAATTTAAAGGGATGGTTCGGAGTAAAATCAACCTAGGGTCCTTTGCACCATGACCTCAAGCCAAACACCCCTCCAGAAGCCTTTTTCCCCTTGGTTGAACTATATTAAAGTTAGAGCTTATTTAGAGATATCAGCCGGATGGCTTAGTGTAGGCGCTAATGGATCCAAGGCTGTATCTGGTAAATTACGCCACTAATAATGCCCAGAATGGTACCAAACTTCTACAGTAGTACAAATAGGTTCTGTACTTATAAAACGAGGCATTGGAAAGTTTGTAAGTACATCAGGAGTTTATTTAAATAACACTTGCCTGATGGCTAATGCTACCGCTAACCCGGACGTCAAGGTTACTTCAGTGGTTTGGGAAAGCACGTAAAAGTCCTGGCTCTAACTTAATAATGTTTAAATTTAATAAGGTGTTTGGCTCGAGGTCATGGTGCAAAGGACCCTAGGTTGATTTTACTCCGAACCATCCCTTTAATTTCCAGAGGGAGTTGAAAACACATTCGACCGGATTGCTTTCGTAGTGTAAACGGGAACATGTCTCTCTCGTCTACTTGTGATGCGATCGACCAAAACGCATCTTAATACCAGGAGTAAACAAGGCCTCAGTTTCACATCACATTACATTTATTGTGTTTTCTCTCCTGAAGGGTTCGATTCAGGACGACTGCTGTGCGGTGACCTGCTGCACGGTGTGTGTGTGGTGTCAGATGGCCAGAGAGCTGAAGGCTCGTCGACACAATCTAGTGGTCATCAACCCCACCGTACACACAGTTCACCAGCAGCCGCAAGCCTTCAACCAGCAGCCGCAAGCCTTCAACCAGCAGCAGCAAGCCTTCAACCAGCCGACTCAAGCCAGCAATATGGGCTACCAGCCTCCTGGATACCAGTGACCTCTAACCTCTAACCTCAAGCTCCCCGGAGAGCAAGACCTGCTGTTCTGTTGAAGTTACGTAGTTATCAGGAAATCTGTTGAGATGTTATTTCTATATTCATACCTATAGCCTACTCGTTTAACGACGCCAATATTTTTTTCTGAACAAAATATTTTATGATAACGGTTTTATTTTTTTATTTTTCTCTATAGACAAATTGCCAAATGTAGATTTATATATATATATTAAACTGACCAAAACTGTTTGATGCTTGTATGTGAATTCCTTTTCATAAATATCATTCTTAATATAACATGCTAAACAGACGTGTGTATCAGATGACAAACTCAATCACAACAATCGCTATGTTTTTTTTTTTCTTCCCGTCTGTGATTGGACGGTTGTAGCGTGTCCAAACAGAGTCATGACAACAGAGCTCATGTTTAATGAGACGCTGAAGTTAGTCGCCAGGGAATCTGGAAGGGACGACTGATATACAGAAACACAAGTATTTGTAGCCAACACAAAGCATGTAACTCAGCATCCAGCAAACCCCTGTGACACACACACACACAGTGTTAAAGAATACTGACACTCCCACTGATTTCTAGGGAAACTCTACAAACAGAAATATGATCCTTTTCAATGGCCTTTATCTAGCTATTATCACTGTGTACTCGTACGGTAAAGCCTGTTGGCAAAGAAAGAAAGGAAAAATTCTGGAAAAAATTACATCTTACATGAAAGTTTATTAAGTCATACATAGAAGTTTTGGAACAACATAAAGGCGAGTGAATCATAAAAGAAATTTCATTTTTGGGTGAACTGTCCCTTTAAGGAAGTATTTCATATTGTCCACTAGTGAAACCACTTTTTTTATTTATTTTTTTATTAAAATAAAATAATATGAAATGCACTATTTTTCTGTAGTTATGCTAAATTATTGACCTGACGAGGATTTTGAGGTTGAGATTTAAATTATATAATTATATTCAAATTTAACCTTATGGATTTCACAGCAATTATATTCCACAGATCCCTCCTAATCCATAATTACTATTTTATTATTTTACGTATTTATGGTCAGCTGATGCAATTTCCTACATTTTAATTTAAGTTGTAAGAATGTGAAAGTCAGTGGGTGATATGTACGAGGTCAACACAAGGCTTATTTCTCTTCTCTTCGTTCTATATTTTAATGTCCCAATACTCAGAAATCATTCTTTAACCCTTGTGCGTCTGTATGGAAATGTTCATCTTTTTCAGTTTAGGTTATAGTTAAACATTATATATAGTTAAACATTATATATAGTTATATTTCCAAACTTTTGGCCTGTACTGTATATTCACTTTTGTTTTTTTACTTCTTTAAAATGAGACCACATTTTTATGACAGTTTTTTGACATTGCCATTTGTGTCCTCTTTTGACCTTCGCCACTGCCGTGACACTCAGAGCTTTTTCTGTTTCCGTCTTCCTTTCGGCGGCGCTTTGACCTGAATGTCACTGGCTGGATTCACCACACAGCTCTTCTGTAATAGTGATTCAGGAGTCTGTCCCAAGTTTACAGCATCTCAACAGGTCACTATTACCTAAGAGATAACAAAAATGGGAATATGACTATTATTAGTAGTACTTACAATATACACTACTAATCAAAAGTTTTGGATCTGTAAGATTTTTACTGTTTTTAAAACAAGTCTCTTCTGCTCACCAAGGCTGCATTAAAGATACAACAAACAAAAAAACAGTAATGTTAACTATTATAACAATTTAAAATAGCCTAACTGTTTTCTATTTTATTGTATTATTTAAAAAGTAATTTATTCCTGTGATCAAAGCTGAATTTTCAGCATCATTACTCCAGTCTTCAGTGTCACATGATCCTTCAGAAATCTTTCTAATATGATGATTTGATGCTCAAGAAACATTTATCATTATGGTTTTATCAATGTTGAAAAGATTCTTTGATGAATAGAAAGTTCAAAAGAAAAGCATTTATTTGAAATATAATCTTTTGTAACATTATAAATGTCTTTACTGTAACTTTTGATCAATTTAATTTATCCTTGATGAATAAAAGTATTGATTTCTTTTATTTCTTTCACCAAAAAAAATGTAATAAAACTTCTTACTGACCCCAAACTTAAGAACGGTAGTGTTTAGTGTTACAAAAGCTTTCTATTATAGATAAATTGCTGTTTTCAACATTGATAATAATAATAAATGTTTCTTGAGCATCAAATCATCATATTAGAAAGATTTCTGAAGGATCATGTGACACTGAAGACTGGAGTAATGATGCTGAAAATACAGCTTTGATCACAGGAATAAATTACACTTCACTATATATTCACATAGAAAACAGCAGTTTTAAATTGTAATAATATTTCACAAAATTACAGTTTTTGTTTTGTATTTTTAATCAAATAAATGCAGCCTTGGTGAGCAGAAGAGACTTCTTTTAAAAACATTAAAAACGTTTGACTGGTAGTGTATAATTACACTGATGTAACGCCTTAAAATCAAGAGTAACCAATTTTTTAAAACAAATTGTCATCACTTCATGAGCATTCTTCACTGTTACCCAGAATGCACAGTCCATCCTGTGCTCGAGTTATGGCAACATTGACCTGATTTGGATCAGTGATGAATCCGAGTCTTTTTCCTAGCCAGGCATTACTTGGTGTGTAGCTTTCTATGTCAGATACGGAGCAGGAACGAACAGTGGAGACGATCACATACGGCCACTCGCTTCCTGCACACAGCAATGTACACTTAAAGGGTTAATAATTCATAATAATAATAATAACTTTATTTTATATAGTGCCTTTAAAGCGAGCTTTACAAAAGGCGCTTACACAGAGAAAAGGAAAACAATTAAAACCAAAATAAACATGCATGAACAGATAATAAAATCAAAGCTATCGATGAAAAATGTTTTAAGATAAGATTCAAATCAATGAAGAGACTGAGCATAAATTCAAGCAGAATTGAATTTAAAACTCTAGATTGATGCAATCAGAATAACACACCTTGGCTTTTCATAATTGTGCAAACGGTGACATTTGTAATATCTCTCTTCTGCATTGTCTTTTTGATCTCTGACATCTGTGCGTTGTAAGGGGTCAGAATTGCAATATTCTGAGGTGGTACGTGTGATTTAATCAACAGATGTGCCACATTAACCTGGAGAAAACAAATAAATCACATGCAAGAGAATATTGGCAGTGTATGAGAATGCTGTGATTAATCGTTACAGAACTGATGTGGCCTTCAAGCTCTCCTAAGAAGTTCCTGCTTATGGTATGAGGTGTGTTGAAGTGATTCCACTCAGAATAATAATATAATAATGTTTTTCTAATTTCATATTTTCACTCACTGAGTTTGCACTTACAAGGAATGCTCACAATATTTAAAGGTAGGATATAGGCAATTTTTGTAGAGGCTAGCAATAGCGAGTTAGCTTTAAAAGCACGAGATCCCACCCACGTCTCCAAAGCCACGCCTCCTTCAAAACACATGAGCACACACAGCCAGAGCAAAGCAGAGTCGGCAAAGTGAATACACATAAATTACAGTAATACTGAACGTAAACAACTTATGAGCTCTTACTTCAGTCACATGACTGTTGCAGATTCATTTCGGTGTTCAGTGTTGCCATTGAAACGCATTCATTCAAGTCACGAACTGCTCAGAGTGTAACGTCACGGGTTTACAATTACAGATTACAGTAGTTATGGCGTGAACGCGGCATAAGCTTATTGTTTAGGTTCAGGAGGAACTGTAAAAGGCGGCTGCTGTTTCGGTTGCTGCACTCAGTGACTGACGCCTGTTTAATTCTTCATAGCGTGAAAATGTGAAAATGGAAAAGCCTCTAAAATGCCATCTGAAATTTTCTTATAGAATGATCATTTTTATCAAGCTCGTATATTTAAATTCAATAATTTCACTTAAATGGCAATGAAGATTACCTATTAATTGTCATTTAAGTGAAATTACTGAACTTAAATATACAAGCTTGATAAAAATGATCATTCTATAAGAAAATTTCAGATGGCATTTAGAGGCTTTTGCATCTAAACTCTTCATATGCTGACAGGCAGGTATAGGATATTGTATTTGGTCCGAATGCAATAATTGGACAATAATAATAATACGTTTTATTTATAAAGCGCCTTTCCAGGGCTCAAGGATGCTTTACAAAGAACAAGCAACAATAATGGCAATGGACAATGATAACAAACAAAACAACTGTAGGAAGATGATAGTAAAAGTACAATAAAGGAGAATTATGTAGACGGGGCAGCATACAGCAGAATATCAGACACAATGAAATGATACAACTTAAGTGGGTTTTCCCGTGCCCTGACACACGCTAGTCAGTCGCGTCTTGCTTCTCCGTGTTCACAACAAGTTTCAAGCCTTTCAATTTAAAAGTCCTCTTTACTGACTGACTCACTCATAAAGTCTGTTGCCGCCATCTAAAGGCAAAATAATGTAACTTCTGTTTTTGTTCACGCTCAGGGACTATTTGTTCAAGCGGAAGGAAGGCTTTTAGTGATTTTACTTCATGAAAGTTGCATTGGTGCATATTTTGGGGGGGCTTTAATATTTGTATTGTGCGTAACCATTTTATAAAAGCAATAAGGTACTCAAGGCTAGTGCTATATCATGAATAAGTCACGGCTGAAGGGCGTTGTTAGGCACGACTATTGCTTACTTAGACCACTTAATGACTTTCAACCAGCATAACAAAAAAAAAATCTGGAACAAATCGCCTACCCTGCCTTTAACTAACTTAGGATCAATATCAAATTGCTTTCTTCATGATTCATTAATCAACACACGAGTAGGAGCTACTGGAAAATTCTGGCATTGCTGTGGTGTTCTTATGCGCTTGTGAACTGAAGACAGTATTGGACTTACAGCCTGCTCTGCCTCCTCAGTGTTGGCCATTGAGTTCTCGTTGCCCTTTTCTGTAGATACCACTAAACTGACTTCTTCTCCTTGGACGTGGCCAAACAAGATCGGCGTTGGCAGTCCGTTCTTGTTAAGAAGGAAGGGGGGTCCTCGTTCAGCTCCTGTTTTCAGTTTGCCATCATAAAACTCTTCTGAAGGAAACCTGCAAATTTCTTCATGCTAACATGCATGTGCATTTGTTAAACATCAAAGCAAAATGAGAAAGTTTTGTTCAGATTCTGTTGATTGTTTCTTACCATTCTGTACTGAGTGTCCAGCATTATGGCCAGATCCATATAGCGTTCAAACAGAGACCGCTGCATGCCCATCTTTTTCACTAGGGCACACTGCACTATCGGCCGGATCTGTTTGTGGTCACCCAGGAAAACTATCTGTAAAGGAAACCAGTGAGATTTTCATTCGAAGTGAAGATGCATATGATTGTCTTCCACTCCTAATGTGGCTATATACACTGAGAATTACTAAAAAGTGCATAGTATAGGGGTGTAACGATACCCTCATGGCACGATATCATGATACTGAACTCACAATACGATATTATTATGATACTAAAAATGTGCTGTGTTGATTGAAATGCTAAATTTGCTATTATTGTGGGTGTAAATGAATAGGATTGGTGCTGTTAACCCAATGACAGGACAATGGTGACGCCAGAATAACAATATTATGATTCTGAAGCTGTAAATAGCCGACAGAACTATTTTAGACGAATATGCTTGCACTCTGTCACTGACTGGATATATTTAAAATAATGTAGGTCGCTTTTTACTGATAGCATAAGCCATTTGGCATTATCAGGACCCACAAATATTCCCCCATTGCATTATTATACATTATATTCAAAATTATAGTAGTTCAATGTAGTACTGACACTAAAACTCTGTAAACTTGAATTTTTTCTCACACATTAATTTTGATTTTGGGTGAACTATCCACGAAACATATTGTCACTATCCACGAAACATATTGTTGCATTTTTGTATTGTGATATTTTGTGACACGATATTGTTACACCCCTAGTATATAATGTTTACTGCCAACTAGTTTTAAAAAATATTGTGTAAAAAAGCATTATGCATAGATAAATATTACAATTTATTCTGGATTGTTGTCAGATAACCTCATTATATGCATTTTTTTACTTTTGAATCTCGGAAATAAAAACAGTTATTTTTCATTTACAATCCAATTTTGTCCGAGTCAAGAAAGACATGTTAAAATTTGTGAATGATATTTCAGACAGGAAACTATAAATCAAAATGCATTGTGCATAATATTAATAATTAGAAAATATATAGGGATTAGGGAATGAAATCTTTAGCAAAAAAATCTCTTTAACACACTTTTTTTAGGGAACGGGGCAATTTTGGACAGACTTGGAGACAACATGTTGCAAATTGCAAGTCTTCTCCACCTGCCAGAATCTGTTGTGTCTTTTTTTTTGTTTAAAACAGAAACCGATGATGATTATGATGATGATGATGATGATGTCATCCCCGAGCTCACCTGTTGTGGATTGTAGGAAACTAAAGGGATGAAGGCCTCTGGCTCTGTTGCCATGGCACATTCATCAATGAGTATCTGCCGGAAATCCATGACCTCCCGGATCTCGGGTTTCAATGCTGAAGCGCAGGTGCACAGAACTACATCACACTCCTGATCTCATGCTGATGAGCTTCCTTCAAAACTTCCTGTACCTGCAAAGACGCATTTTGTAAGTCATACATATTTGTATACAACAAACGGATTTGTTTGGTCCAAATTCACACACACACACACACAAAAAAAAATCATTAAACTACCAAAACAAAGTTTCTTAATTCCACAACACAACACATTTTCCCTTATTAGGCACATCTGATTCTAACTTATTAGGATTATTATTATATCTTCATGCTTCATGCCTGAACTCAGCAACTCAACTCTGCACTGATGGACCAGGATTGAGAAACACTGGACTATAAAGATATTGTTGACATACACTTGCCATTCAAACCTGCACCAAAAAGTTAAGAAAACCTTTACTTAACATGAAAGTTTATCGTCGTTGAGATGCTAGAAAACATTTCTAGAAATGGAAGCTTCTGAAAAGATAACATAACACTAAACACAACACCACATATAACATAACAGTTTCTGTTCTGAATGTTAAATTGTCAAAACAGTGTTCTAACCATATATTACTGCATACAGTAGCAACACCGATACGCCTGTGACTGTATTTTCTCGTGACTTTATATCTTCTATCTTTTTCCACTGAACATTGTGCCTTACACAGCTTTTCATCACATAATATCTTACTAGTTACCTCTTTTTCACATTTGAGTAATCATGACTTGCCATCCTACAGATTAATTAATTAATACTAGATTTTTATTTCATTGGGATATTTTTTTAAATGGCCTCATGGTGGCAGTAAATACAAGAACAGTCTACTACACTTCCACCCTCTGAAAGCATACTCTCTACCAACATCACACAGGCATTTATGTAAACTTTAGTCTTACTCACTCATCTATTTCATCCTCTGTTAAGCTCCCTTCCAAGGTTGTTATTTTTTCTGAAAAAGGATTTTCAGGTTTACGGACAAGGTACATCAGTGTAATATCCCTGCAACAGAATTAGAAGTTTAATGGGTTTATTCACACACCATCTGTTGTAAAGTGCACCACCTCTGTGATGTAATGAGGTCATGTTACAACACTATATTTCCTACTATTATCATTGGCTGCAGTCTTCCAGTCAGGATTTAGACCAATTCACTGAGACTCCTCTCATCAGAGTTACAAATGATTTGCATTTATCTTCTGAACGTGATTGTATCTCCATATTAGTGTTACTTGATCTTAGCGCAGCATTTGATATTAATAGACCACAACATTCTTTTAAATAGACTTGAAAATTACGTTGGCATTAGTTGAATTGCATTGGCATGGTTCAAATTGTACATATCTGAACATTACCAATTTGTAGAAGTAATGAATTGTGTGTCATACTGATCACAAGTTCAGAATGGAGTGCCTCAAGGCTCAGTACTAGGACCGTTGCTTTTCACCCTGTACATGCTGGCATTGTCTTGCTTTTTCACTCCCATTTTTGTCCAACTTTTACGCTTCATTTACAGAAAGCTCTTACCTGAGCTCCTCCTTTGGTTTTTCATCACGGAAGGATCTGCGGCAAAGCTTCAGGTTACTGTCCAGATATGGAAATTCACGCATTTCCATCTGATCACAGTAGATTCTCAGAGGCTTTAGGACTCCCCCGAGTTTTAACAACTGCTCTGGGACACAAGATCAACAGGTAATGTGAGTAAACTGTTTAACAAGTAAAATAGAGTCTGAAACATATTCTACACATGCATGGAAATGCAAATGCTTCTCACAAGTTTGATTTTATTCGGCATTGCATTCTAAAAAGAGTCAGAATCCCATTCATAAAAGTAAACTGACTCTTTTCATGCTCAGTTTTCTTTTTTAGTAAATACAGCACACATTCAACAATTGTCCACGTTTACATATGTTTGCACACTGTATGTTTCTGGCTCCCTAGCTATATTTGTATGAATAATCAGACTGCTAGGGTCTGCTATCTATATAAAAAATAAAAATAAAACACTATACACAATTCACCTGCAACAATGTCCACAGACTTGTTCGAAGGTCCACAGTACAGGATGGCAGGCTTTTTTGGGGGTTTTGATCAGGGTTTAATTTGGAAGATTCAGAAGTGGCCGAAAGTCTTTGTTCTTCATGAAAAACTGGTAAACAATGTGAATACCAACCACTGTTTTCCCTGTACCTGTGGATGAAAAATGCTATGGTTTATGGCACATGAGGACACAAAACAAAACACACCATCTTTGTCAAGACTGCAAATCAGTCCATTAGAAAATACATTTTTTTTTGTTGAATTTGACTATGCTGCCATGACATTGGATTTACTGATTCATTCATTAATGTCCATATAAAACACTAAGACAAATACAATTACTAACCCTCAAATATGAGCAATAATGTTAGTGTTAACACAATTCACATCACTCAGGAACAAAATGAGTCTGCAATGGTGAAATCAAATATCGATTCAGAAAACTTGTGACAAGATAGAATGCAGAATTCCTTAATGCTGAATTTTTTTCCCCGACAAACTAAAGAAATGTACCCTATAATATTGTGTAGGGGAAGTTCGGGGCATTGCTGTTCCTGGAGATTTATATTTAAAAATAAATAAATAAATAAGCACCAAAATGTTGAATTTACACCTGAGATGAGCATCTTTAATTTTCTTGAGTACATGCAGCATTCATGTTGGCTATCCCCATGTGTTTCGATACACGTTTTCAACAATTGAAGTTCTTTTCAACTTCACTCGGCATTATAAAATGCAGAGCTCCTGTTTGAAGGGTAAAAACAGTGAACGGGGTGCAGTTGTCCAAAACATCCATTAAGACTGTGTTTACAAAATACTTTTTTTTAAAGTGCAGCACACACAAAAACACTTTAAGAGTGAAAGCACCTTATTCACATGACACAGCAGTTAAAGTTTCTCAAATAAAAGCATATTTTTACTTCAAGTGATTGCAGATACATATCCACTTTATTCAGCACTGTATTGATTACTGATACTGACTGAGAAACCGTAACAACTTCCAAATGATTCAATGAACTGCAAAACCCCTTTGGCGAAAATAATCGACTCAAAAGAATGAATCGTTTAGTTGAATTGTTAATGATTCATAGCCATCACTAGTTTCAACATACGACAGAAATACTGGAGGACACACATTGTACAGTATTTTAATACCTGGTGGGCCTTGAATCACAGTAAAAGGTTTCTTCATAGCTTCCTCAACAGCTTTCTGCTGGCTCTCATTCAGAAGTGGCAGGTTCAGGCTCTCGTCCACATTGTACAAGTTGACATTTTCTACATCAGCATCTAATTCAACACAAGAAGGTTTTGACAACATTAACACATACATGAGATATTCATAGACAAGGCATGGAAATATTTTATTCAAGGTGTCCCCATTAGAAATGTACAGAAAATCTTCAACATCTGGCATCAGGACATGAAAGTTTCAAAAGCACCAAGTGCATGTATTGTATGCTTTTTCTTCTTGTCAAACTCATCTTTTTTTATTTTTTATTATTGTAGTTTTTGTATCAGAAATTGACATGTAGGCAGAATATTGCAATGGCATTTATATTTGTCTACAAAACAAATCTCAAGAATTTGTTTCCCCCGCCTGTCATGTGCAGGGCTGTACAGAGCCCCTAAAGGAACATGGTGAAGGGAAAAAATATCAGATGGAGGAAAAAATATTAGTCAAGGGTATTCACTAGCTGTTGAGCGTATCGGTTGTACACTCGTTATTGCAGTGCATTATGGGAATGAATGAATGAATGCACTACGGTTTCGGACACCACTAAAAATGGCTGTTCCCTCAAATAGTGCCATTTTTAAGGATATAGGCGGCGATTCGGACACAGCCTAGGTTTTAAGGATCTGTACTGTCCTGTCACTCATCGTTTAGCACTCGCATCAGTTTGTCGTTAGAAAATCAACCCGAGTAAATTGCGTAACATTTCTTTCTACCGCATCTCAATTCTATCAGCTGCTCAGACAAAGCATTCAAGACATGAGCGAGAGAAAGAACAAACAGGGCAATGTCTTACTATTTAGTAAAGAGAGTTAGTTTAGGATTAGTTGGAAAAGTGCTTGAGATTCTAGGGTAGTCTATCTATGGAAAAATCATCGGATTGCTGCTTATTTAATGATCGGTAAAACACTGCAATAAGGTTGTGTATACATTGCCATTACACAACAGTGAACATGAACTCAGACCAACAATACATGAACAATACTTTTAAAGTATATGTATTTTTACGTATACTAATTCATTTGTAGTATTAAAATAAGTGATGTAGCATCATTGAGAACTAGCACAATCTAACATTAAACAAAAGCATATTCATAAATTAACCAAAATGAAAAAGATAGAGAGCCAAATGTATCCCATAACAGCCCTGATGGGAGTGGAATATTCTGCGGATGATCTATGCAAATTATAGAACACAGACTCAGCCAGATCATTTCCATAATGACCAGCACAATCTACCAAGAACAGTGCAAATTAAGAATAACATGTCTTGGCAAATGATACGTTCGGATAACGACTTCCTCTAGCATTTCAAATAAATGAACATGAGTGGAGAAAATTCTCTCTTTTCCACACGCTCTCTAATCCCTCTGTTGCCTCCTAGCAGCAACTATCGCAGCAAAATGAGTGTTAAACCTCAGTAAATCACTTTCACGTTGCATGATTTATTTAAATGCTGGATGGATGCACACAACTTGTGGACACTGGAGCCCCAGGCCTAAAATCTAGTGCTGTGGCCTTGCGTTGATCGTGAAATTGAATGATTTATAAATTATGCGTATAATATATTTTAATAGACATGTTTGAAATTCATCACTACACGACAGACTTTGGACACCGGTACTTCTACAATAAAATGTGCTCTTACATAATTTCATTCACCATTATAACATTAGAAAATACGGCTATAACAGTGACTTAAGACCCAGCAACTTTTTTACTAGCTAGAACCTTTTATTAATCCTGCAAAAAAAAAAATTCTATTTAAACTGTTTTCCTCAGGCATGCATTTGTTCGGCTGCAAGGAGTCATGTGTTAATGTGAGTTAATTGTCTGACTATTTATTTTTGAATTTCAATTCAAGGCTAATTGCAAATCACTGAGACCATTGTACAACACAGATGGATATCATTTGCATTAACCATTTGCCCATCTGCTTTGAATAAAGTTGCCATTTTGCTTCACTCACCATCATTCAGTGCTTCAAGTTGTTGTCTAGTGGCGACATTTTTCACCAGGTTATTAGCCAGTTTTAGGTTTGCAATCGCTTGTTCCCTGAGCCTGCAAAAATATTGCATTAGTTACAAACTATTACAAAATCTGTAATATATCAGCTGGATGAATGATCACTCACAGCATTGGAATTCTTTTGGGAATGACCTCAATGGTGAATTTGGTTCCCTCTGCATTAACCTCGGGTGGGATGTAACTCATAGATCTTTGTGTGATCTGAAACTGAATCCGGTCTTTATTGTCTGTATCCTTCTGTTTCTTTGGTTTGCTGGTTACTGCGTGTGCAACCCATGTGAAAGGTAGTGAACCCTGCAGATCTGAAACTGCAGATCCATGCAAATGTTTTGCATCATTCTCATTGTTCTCTGGTTTCTGATGTCTTAGTCTGATGCACAAGAAGCAGTTCCTAAGGTCAAACTCCAGAGACCATTCCTTTTTTTGAGTCTTGGTTATATAAAAAAACCCTTGGAGATTTGTTTCATCCCCGCTCCATTTTATCGACACATCCTCTAAGATGACATTATTATTTTCTTCCAAAGCATTGTAAGCGGTGTCTATCTGACATAGTTGTCTCCAGATGTTCTGGTACTCCTTGTAGCTCTTATAGAAAGTCTTAGATGCATTGCATTCTGCTTTTGAGAAGCACACAGTGGGGTTTCTCGTGTGCTCCAAACAGATCTCAAAGCATTCATTAATGCTGAGCAGTTGAACTACATGAACTGGTAAGCCATCTTTAAGTTCGGGCCCAAGTTGCACCTGAACAACCGTGCCTAACTCCAGCTCCATAGTTGGTTCCTTAAAGTGGTGTTGATCCACTGAACAAGCCTTAATTTTCAGCCTTTTATTTTCTTCATTCTCATTCTCCCCTCTTTTCATGTCTCGGAGGCATACTCAGTCTTAAGCCAATCCTGCTGTTTTACGGCAGATACAGTCTTTTCCACAGTAAACTTGACACTGGAGTCACATTCTTCATGGGCTTTGAAGGGTCTGAAATCTTGAATGATTTGCTGAATGAATACACTCTCCTCTTCCAGTGAAGAGTCATGGAGTTCTCGTCCTCATTGTATTTTGGCTGATCCACAACTTTGAGATGCTTGTACATGATAGTAATCGCCTCTAACATAGGATGCAGAGGGAACGATATTGTGAATACATGCCCCTGCGGAGTGATCTGGTCCACTACTGCGAGCTTGACCACATCTTTGGGTTCAAACTGAACCTTTCTTAGTCTCAACAGCTGGGCATCCTTCTCGTCTACATCCAATGCAGACTGGCAAAACCTGTTGATTTCAACTTGAGTGTAGTCAGCTTGACTAGTCAGGGTAGTCAGGGTTTTCTTAGAGAGCACAGTGTGCAGAAGTCTCTGCAAGATAAGGTCCAGATAACGCCTCATAGGAGATGACGCCCAGGTGTATGCGTTAAGCTGTAAATCATAGTGACCCAACCTGGATTCTGTCGAGGAGCACGAGCGTAATATGAAGGCTTTCTTCTGAATGTCACGAAACTCCCGCACCATGGGGATAAATGTCGGATGGATTTCATCTGAAAAAATTAACTGCATCAGATTATACGAGTCTTTTCTCTGTGCAAACGCTTCGATCTTGTGAAATACGTTGGTGAAAATGTTCAATGATATGCCTGCATGCTCCATGTTGTCATATTCTGCATTGGACCAAACATCCTCTTCACTATTTTCAGTATCTACTTCGCAGATATTTGAGAAGTAAAGTGACATGGGAATTAGGTTAATGTATTTCTCTCTAAACTGTTTCAGTTGTTCTGGGTCCGGCTCGCGGTGGCACCTCAGTGGTGTGAGATCTTTTGTGATGTCTATAGATATGAGTTCTTCAGCGGCGGGACTATTGTAGAGATTCATAAGTTCCTCCACCATGGCATGAGAGTAACTTTGCCTGCCTGCTTCCCATACGGCCATTCGCTTTCCAGTCTGCATTTCGGTGCACCTCGGAGAAACGGTAAGCAACGGCTACACAATCCTCCACACATGAGACCCGCAGAGGCTTTGTGTCATCTGAGTAGTAGTACTTCTGAATAATTTGGTCTGCCTCTTCATACGACATCCGTCTGTCAGACTTAATGCGGGTTAGAGCAAATCGGCTGTTTAGTATTATGCTTGTTTTCTTGTCAATGTCTATCAGCAAGGATATGGCTTTCCGATCTTCTCTAGGCATCAAACTCAAGTGGTCATTGCTCAGATCTCTTGAGAACATGAAGGCCACGTCTTTCTTCTCTGAAGTGTAAACTGTTCTGCCGAGCTGTCTAGCGAATTTGTCGTGCTCGCTATCTTTGGTAATGTAACTTGCGACATCTGTGATGTGAACACCAATCTGGTAGAAATCACCCTGTTGAAGCTCAATCACGCTTATGGCGTCATCCAGGTCTTCAGCTGTAGTTGGGTCAATGGTGAAAGTGAAAATGTCACGCAAATCCTCCCTTTCTAAAGCCTTATCATCTTCAGGTTCTTGTAGTTTGAATGGTGGTGGTGTGTCTTTAGAGCCAAGTTCAATGCCTAGCATTTCATGCGAAGCATCACTCTCTGCAATTACTTTTGTAACCACACCAAGAGGGAATGTTTTCAGATTGTCCCATTTTAAAACCTTGACAACTAAAAATTAATTCTCAGCTTTGTTTACAAATTCCTTCCTAACCCATCGTCCGCATTTGTATTGTCTTACTTCAATTTTGCCCATGTCCCTCTGCTTGAACTGAACTGTACGTATTATGGTCATGCGTTTGTTAACGGGTCTAACATATTCAGGATTGTCTTCCACCATCTTACAGATAAAGGTTAATGAGTTTTCATCTCTATGTATTAATCCAACGACCCTGCCTTGTATCTCTTCACCTTCCCGCAGACACATTTCTCTCCTCAAGATCTCTACGCAGACTTCATCTCCAGGAAAAGATCTGCCACATTTTCTTTTCCATAGATTTTGATAGAGAGCATTGGTTCACAAGAGGCCTGGCATATGCCTGGTCATGTCTTTCTATTTCAAGTTTACAGTGTTTAAAGACATTTGGATTGGTAGTCAAAAGTTTTTCAATATCTTCCTTGCAGAGTTGTAGATCATATTTAGACTCAGACTCCAGAATTTCAAAGAGGGTTTTGCAAACGGTCTCGGCGTGATTAACCTCTATGTTGCTGCTGCTAGCAGAGTCACTCTCTGAGGTTTCCATGTCTGTCCTGTTTGGAAACACAAATCAAGTCATTAGGCACTTAAGGACAAGGAGACATACACAGCAAATAGGAAGGAAAAAAAATATGTTAAAGGGGACCTATTATACAAAAAGGTGTTTGAACACAAACGTCCACAATGTGTGTAAACAACCCGACTATAATGGTACAAATCCACCCACTCCTTTTTTATAATCCACATAAATCATAAACAGTCTCTCCAAACAAGCTATGCAAGAGTAGGAGCAAGCCCTGCCCATGACTGTTGATGATCTGAAATATTAGCATAGATGCTAGATTAGCATATTTAATGTCTACTGCGCCACATAAACATTACAAATGTTCTGTCATTGGATCTACCAACAAGCATAAGCGTCTCCACAGACTCCCGGCATCTGAGCCACACAGTGGATGAATTGCATTTATGAAGAAAATGTGCAGAATAAAGTCATTGGGCCCTATCTTGCACCCAGCAAAATTGACTTTGTACACCGACGCATTTCATTCCTATTTTGCACCTGACGCACAGCAGACTTTTCCCTCCACAGACGCACGTCGGTCAATTAGGGAATGAACTTGCGCTCCCGGGGGCGGTTCAGCGAAAAGAGGAGGCATGTTCCAGCGCAAACGTTCCCTGGTGCTATTTTGCAGTTGCAGAAAACAATTCCGCCACAGACCAGGAAAAACCTAGTCTAAAGTCAGTGGTGCGTTCAGAGGCTATTTTAAGGGTGCATGCTTGGCCATAATCAATGTAGCGTTGCACAATGCTCATACACTTTGCTTCTCTCATCTACACAGAAGAGCAGTTTTCATTTTTGCAAACCATATAAAATTACAAGGAAAAATATTCCACACGAGGGAAATCATTGTGGTGTCCATGAAGATGTGAAAAAATAGGCATAAATCTAGCTTACACATTTACCCAAATTATTATACGCCTGTTTAACCGAAGCTAATTTGGGTGTGTTTCTCCATCCCCAACGTCACTTCTCTGTGTTTTACGGCCCTGACGAGAACGTCGGTCTCCTCGGCTGTGAACCACTCCTGGCGTGTGCCTGGCAAATCCGCCGTTATAATAGCCATCCGCCATGGAACAAGCGCGCCTGCTCTTAAGGGGAATGTGAGATGTCGCTCTGATTGGTTTATTTCACGTTACGCCCAAACCACACCTATGAGTAATGTAGCAACTTCAAACCAACCCATTTTAGATTTTAGAGATCCGCCCACAAAGTTACTTGCATTTTGCGTTTGATACTTGCGTTTCAAATCGTTAAAATAGGGCCCTTTAAAGTGTTATATATTTGCGCAAATCATTTTACGCCAGACTGCTTCACAAACGAGGGTCAGTTCAACGTTGGATTTGCACAAAAGTTGTTTCTGAAAGATTTTTAGATTAACATGACAGGACATGCTAATCGATGAGTTGAATCAACTCCACAACAATTACATTAATGTATCCATTAACCATTCAGAAACATCCAATTTAACGAGAACATAAACTGCGTACCTTTTTGTAATAATGGTGTACCAATACATACTGTAGGCTTATTAAAAATTACAGGGTACACACCTATATGCATTTGTACAGTTTTTTTTATAGCATTAAAGTGCTGATGTTTTAGTTTGGGCTTACATGTTTCAAAACAAGTGAAACTATTTTTTTTTTTAAATACTGGGGAAAAATACTCTTGTTCCATGTAGTTACAGGGTTACTGGGGGAAAATACTCTTGTTGTTCCATGTAGTTACAGGGTAAGTGTGACATTGCGTGCCGTAACTTAAAGTGGTGCTTGTTACCCACTTGTTCCATGTGGTTACAGGTAAGTACATTAAACACGCAAACACACTGTGAAACTCGGGTGAGACTGGTGTCTCTTTCCTCCTGTCTTGTTTGTTTCTCATTTTCATTATCTGTTATCGATTCGTTTGTATTTTGTTGTAAGCAATATTCAAAAATCTGCATCAGACTTCTGCGTGAGTTTCGTGAGTGCCCACGCTTCACGTTACGTTCAGGACAAGAGTGTGAGCTCAACTCTCTCGTGCACACGCTGGTGACAGTCACAGTTGGTCTGAAACGATAGTCTACAGATGGAAAAGTTTAAAATATTAGTATTTTTCTTACAAACACTTATCGTTTCACTCCAGTAGACATTGAGGAAATGGTGAGGACATATTTCTGGGTGTACTGCATTTTCTTTTAAAAATACAGACATGATTTCCTCTTAAGATTCATCAGTGAAAAAAAAAAAAAAAAAAAAGAGAAAAAAGGGGAAGAACCAAAGAAAGAGGAAGAGGAACAAGAGGAAGAAGCCAAGCAAGAGAAAAGAGAGACAAAACGTGCTGCTTTCTGTCAAGACTTAAGCATTTGAAATTAATTGTTGATTTAAAAAAGCAGTTTAAAAAGTGTTTGTTTTGAATTAAGTTGTTTTTCAAATAAAGGTTTCCGAGTCAGTGATATTAGATGGTGTATTTTTATTGTAGCCTACCCTGTAACTACATGAAACAAGAGTATTTAAGAAAAATTTGCGATAGTTTTAGTTTTCAGTGCACTTTTGTTTAAAAGATTGCTGTATAAATGCATAGATATGTTGTAATTTTTAAAAAGTCTATATATTGGTATAAGGAACGTAGTGTTCTTGATAATTGCTCCCAAATGTAAGATTGTTGTATCATAATAGTAGAATAAGTACTTCTTAGTTCTATAATACTTACAGTATAAATAATTTGTTAATTCTCCTGGTTATTACCCCTTTATTCCCCAAACTTTACATATTTTTCCCTTATACTTACATGTAGGCTAAGTACTTTAGGTACACTATAATTACTGAAAGTTACACTGTAAAATCGCTTTAATTACGCAGTATTTTCCAGGCTGAATCTAAAGCGTTACCAAACATTCTACTCAAGTACAAGTACTACTCAATGAAATTTGAATTGACAATGAATACTACTACAATGAAACCGGTCAAAAAATCTAGTCAAGTAATAGTAAAAAGTAACTCATTTAAAATGTACTCAAAGTAAAAGTCACTGAGTAACTTTTTAACAGCGGAGGTAGGGTGGGGTACTCCCCCGGTTGGAAAGGTATGACATTTGTAAAGACAAATATCAAAGTGCATTAGCACTTACACCATATCCCATTCTCAAACACTCACAAAACATTTTCCTTTATAGGCTTAATAATTATACATAAAATTACTTACTTAATACAGTAATAGTTAGGGTCACTCTGAACAAGTATCAATTATAAGAATGTCCTAAAAAGGAAAGCTTTTCATGAGTGTTTGATTGGGCAATAAGTGCTCAAATGTAAAGTAAAATGACAAATCTGTGCTATTAAATGACTAAATCTTAATAAACTTACCTTTTCGGAACCGAGAGGAAGCCAGAGGCTTCCTATTAGTGTATAAATCCTAAGGGAGAGCCAGAGAATGATGCTGTATTTATGTGATCGAGCATTGCGCACTGCCTTGTCTACTTGTACCTGCTCCCCCGCTCAACAAAGGGAAGGTTGTTCCTCTCATAATGGCGTTGTCATACCAACAGCCACTAACGTTTTGAATGGGTGCAAGTTAAACTGTTTAAAGGTGTGCCAAACATGTCAGTCATGTGCCAGTTGAAGCGTCATCATCCGAGATGAAAGGATTCCTACTAGATAGATAACCGTAAAGGCTACATAAAAGCTGAGTCAGAAAACTGAAAAATGCTGCACTCCTAAGTCGGAAGGAATGCAATATTAGTTTCACTTCCTTTTTCCTGCAAATACTTGATCGTCTGATTGATTTTTGAAGGCCCCACAGATGTATCCTTCGCTGTCTTTGATATCCCACAACCCTGTGCTTTCCATTGTGTGACAGTTGAGCTAGAAAAATAAAGTTGGCGACTGATAGTTGCGACTGGTCGTCAGTTTGTGTAAATGTAAATTTTTTGATCATGTTATGATGTCATTTCTAGTGAGAAATTACTATTCTACACTTTAAAAAAAGATGGTTCTTTAAAGCAACACCATGTAGTTTTTCAACCTTAATAATATATTTCCAAGACCCTTGTGATGGTACATCGACTTACAATAGGTTGAATGACATGTCTGCCATTGCCTGATGGGGTCTGTCTCGCTTTTACTGGCACTACGGAACTTCGGGGTTCGGGTAGTAATCCGAGCACAAAAAGAACTACAAAATTCGACTTTCCCAAAATTTCTGTTCCCCCTCAACGAGCCGTGTCTGCTGACAGCGCATGCGTCAAAGACTTAATAAACATTACATTGAAATCGGTAATAACGTTTTAAATTTGAAAAGAAATATTATCCGTTTGTGAATTATTCCAAAGAAATGGAAAATGAAAGTTTGAAGCCAATTTTTCATTTGGTTAATTTTGATGGTGCAAATTGAACAAAGAACTGCAAAGCGTTACACGGACCGTAGAAGATGCCACTCTCACTCTGCTTCATTTGCTCCTCAAACATCTTGAGGAAAGTGGGTCCCATGCACAAATTCTTTTTATTGATTTTTCATCTGCTTTTAACACAATTCAACCATATATTTTAGCCAACCGTCTTATTGAGCATTTGATCTTTGTCCTAGTCTTGTTGGTTGGATTCTGGATTTTTTACAAAAAGAACACAAGAGAGTAAAGGTGAATGGAGCTCTGTCTGGTCAGCTTTGCTCTTCTACAGGTTCACCACAAGGGTGTGTACTTTCACCCCTTTTGTTCATTTTATATACCAACATGTGTCAGAGCAAATATGTAAATAGGACCATTATTAAATATGCCGACGACACTGTCATAGTGAGTCTGCTCCATAAAAATGATAGAGGCCATGGTCCAATAATTGAAGACTTTGTCCAATGGTGTGAGGAGTCGCACCTTCAACTGAACATATCCAAAACAAAGGATATGTACATTGATTTTGGAAAAACCCCAGTATATGAGGCAATAACTATAAATGGTCAACTAGTGGATCAAGTACAATCCTATAGATACCTAGGGACAATTATTGACTCTAAATTAAATTTCCAGGAGAATTGTGAGGCTGTCTGTAAAAAAGGGCAACAGCGCCTATACTGTATATAGACAAGACAATGATGACATTATTTTATCAGTCTTTTATTGAAACCATCATATCATTCTCCCTGGTGGCATGGTTCGGTTGTGTCTCAGTCAAGCACAAGAATCGCCTAAACCAAATTGTTAAATGGTCGAGTAAGCTGACTGGGGAGCTCCAGTTGCACCCCACAACTCTGTGTGCAAACCAACTACAGAGGCTAGCTATGGCCATCAACAAAGATAGTCTGCATCCTTTGAGTAGGGAATTCCAGTATCTCCCCTCTGGACGGAGGCTAAAAGTTCCTGGTTGCAGAACCACAAGATTTAAAAACAGTTTTGTACCAGCAGCAGCAATCATTCTGTTAAATTTCTCAATCATTGAGAAAAAGCAATCATTCTATTTGCACAAAACGCACAAGCACTTTGGTCATGTACTGTTCTCTGTTCCTTGTTTTTATATGTTTTAATGTTTTGTGTGTTGCATGTTATGTCTTAAGGATGTCCTGCCTCTTAGACTGTAAAACTAGTTTACCTACAGGTACAATAAAGTAACCTGAACCTGAGACAACCTGTGACGCAACTGTGCTTCCAGTGTATAGGCACAGTGTAAGTGCAGGTATGGTATAAAAAGTGTACAACTATTTACAATATTTAAATATCCATAAGCAAGTTAAGGCCTATGTGAAGCGATGGAGAGGCCACTAATGTCAGCCTGCCAGACACAAAGCTGAATGAATAGGTTAAACAACTGGGTTGCCATTTTCTTCTTTTCTCCATGTCTTGTGCAGTGGCCAGGAAAAAAACATGTATAAGCTTTATCAACACACTAGAAAGCATGTAAAAGCATATGCATAAAAAGGAGGTAACATTCTTGAAGAACTAATTTCAAATTGATGATGTGCATGTTGATCATATGCATTCTGGTTGTGTGACATGCATAGGAAAACCCAACAAAAACCAGTCATGGCAATGCATATGCTCCAGAGGAAGCATGTGCTCTGGATGACGTTGCACACAATCCTGCATGAAATTACAGCATTCTGTGCAAAAAGATAAGAGTGACACAACAAATCTGGACACATAATGCATACCACGGAAGGACAAATAGGCAGAATCCCTCATGAGGTCCCCACACCCAAAGTCGATTAATTTGACCTCCAGTGTGCTCAGGTTTATGAGCAGGTTTGTCAGCTTGATGTCACCATGAAAAACACCCTGATAACAGCAAATGCTAATGGCATAAATAACCTTCTGCATAATGCGCTGTGCTGTGTGCTCCTTGAGGACACCTCTGTTGAGTTTCAGGAATTTATGCATATTCACGCCTGGCAAGGGGTGCTCCATAATCATGACGTGATGTTCTGGGTCGTCCTGCCAGTCCAGCACCTGAATTATATTTGGACAACTGAGACCCCTATTGGATATGATTGCCAAAGCAATTTCTAAAGGAAGGGGTTCGGGATGAAAAGGCTAAAAGAAAATATGATGGTTAAATTGTTGGTCAAAATCATGTGTTATCTATGACTAAAATGAATATAGAGTAAGATATTATAAAACTGAAAAAGTGACTAAAAAGAGAGAACAGAGAGCTCAGCCTACCTAAATGCTGATATATTTTGTGTTTGGTGTCTTTTGGACAAATTTCACTGCCACCTGATTAACAAAACAAAGAATTAACGATTAAGATGGGCACAAGGGTGATTTCATTTCAGTCATGAATCCTGAACAGAAGTTTGAGAAGTAGGTAGTGCAGTGTAAGTAAAAAAATTTAAATTTAAAAAATTTAAAAAACCAAAGGCCATCCTTGATGCAAATCCCTTTTTGCACAGTCCCAAATCAACCTTTGTTTTTTAGTTTTTCTGTAAATGCTCTGTTTTTACAATTAACAATTCCAAACAAAACATTTTCCCAAAGTAAAGAAAAATCATTACCAATGTTCTCAATAACAAATTATTTAGAGGTAGAGTTATATACCCATCTTGTATCTTTTTTTGTTTTGTTTTTTCTTTTCTTTTCTTTCTTTCCTTTTTTCCCCCTATTTCTTCTACATTGTGACTGCTTCCTTCTTTGTTGATATAATGTTCTCAATAATAACAATAATTAAAAAAGCAGCGTTTTTAAAGCATACAATTATACTCAGTTCGAGGCAAGTGAAGTGTCATCTCATTCAGGCCACAGAAGGGCAGTAATGAGCCACTGCACAAGTTTCCAACAGGAATTTGGAAATGCAAAGACTTGTAAAGTTGTTCCATAAAAGTAATTTTCACAATTCAGTTTTTTTTTTTTTTTTTTTTTTGTAAACAATAAAAATAAAAAAAAAAAAAAAATAAACAGTAGCAATCAAATAAAAGATATAAAGGTTTAATTTCGTTCACGTCTTTACTAAATGTGTAGTCTCTCGTAATAGTCAAAAAGAAAAAGAAAGAAAAAAACTAAATTAGGCTTATTCGTTTAACCAAAAGTGGCCCACTTTACCTGAATTCACCCTATATGTCACAAATATAGGGGAAAGACAATCCGTTTCATACCGACTTTAACCAATTACCTATGAAATAAATCAATTTCTGAAAAAGTAAAAGGTTCATTGACTTTATGCTGAGAGACCTTCAGCCCTGTTGCTCCTGTACTGTTGCTCAGTTCTCTGTCCGTCTAAAGGAAGATGTTTAGTTCATTTTCATGTGTTTCTCAGTCAAAGTTCTTGCCACCATTTTAATGTTTCTTACCAGTTAATTATGATTATGGAATAATGTCAGTTATCCACTAGAGGGCAGTGTCACTTGTGGCATGATGCTATAAGACATTGGGACTGATGGTTCTGATTTGACTTTTAGCATGAAGTCTAAGTGGACTGTAGCCTCCTCATTTTAAATGTCCAGTAGCCAAATTTGTTGTCTGTCTTTATATTGCCACAAAAAAATGACTAATTGGTATAGTAGACGTGCAGTGGACACAGTAAATGTGTTGTTCTTGATATATTTTGTCTGTTTTGGTGAAAATAAACATTTCAATATAGCCTATGGTTAATAGCCTATCAGATATATCAGGTATTATATGGAAATTGACCCAAAAAAAATAAAAAAATCTGTTGTATATTGCCATTTGTGTGAGTGACCCGCTGATCTGCTCAGTAGCTACTTTGTGTCTGTGGGCTAAAAGCAGAAGGGGGATTGTTAGTCTATCTCTCCCTCCACCACCTCCGTAATCCTCTCTTGTAAGAGAATCTCCAGGTGAGACAAGGCGATTCTACTGTCATGAAGGACAGAGATGACTGCCTAGCTGTGTCAAATCTAAAGAGCGAATATGTGCAGAGTTACCATTTGACCATGGGTACAGATATGTAGCCTACTCGTCCTTTACCTGCTTCTTCATAAACATACTTTTATGTTTGTGCAGTATGCATCATATAATATGTAGGCTAGGTGTACCCATACATTTGTTTTCCCTGTGGTTTTCCAGACTGTAACATGACAGCCTAAAAGAAAAAGAATGTTTTATTTTCCCACACTGATTTTGAAGCCTTTCCAGCCACATATAGCCTACATCTTCCATCCTCGTAAAGGGAAGTATAGAACATAGTGCTATGTAGCTTTAAATCGTCATTCAACAGGACGGAAATTAAAAATGAAAATTCTCCCTCATCTGCAAAACTTGACAAAAAACTAAAATAAAATATTTTGGGTGAACTAACCCTTTAACTGCATACTTGTCTGATGTTCAACATGACCTAGAAAGTTTGATTGAGCAGCTTTAACGTCTCAGTGTATGTGAATGAGACCCCCTCCTCCCACTCTGTTTTAGAAGCATAAGACACTTTTGGTATGGATTAACTCATATTAGCTTAGCTTAGCTTTAGCAGACTGAATTAGCTTATACTGATGCGCACAGCCTTAGATACAGAGATCTCGCTCAAACAGTAGGAGAATTGTGTAATTCCTGTTACAACGTGACCCCTGGAGCATACAAAATCCATGTCAAGATGGCAGAACTGTAACCAATGCGGTCCATCATGTTCCATGAGACTTGCATTTTGCTTTGCATAATATATTTATGCTTTTTGGGTATACTTTATCTTGTCACTTCACTTTATTCTATATATTTATTTTCAAATTAGTGTGAGATATGATGTGAGGGACAGTTTGTGGAATTAAACCATTTTAAATGGTCACCTAAGTGGGTGCTCTCGCTCTGCTCTCAGTATTTCAAAGCACAGTACAATGAAGGAATCAATGTGAAAGGTAATGCTCATTAAAGCAGGTCGAAGAGAGACTGGCACACTGCAGAAATAAGGCCAGTGCAGCAGAGTGCAACCCGTAAAGGTAAGAAGTTTGAACTTACAAATGTAATTTAAACAAAACATCATCATAACCTGAATTTACCTGGTAAGACCACAAGATAAGCAGGACAAACTGGACAAATAATGAGATGGAAATTCATCAGAAATTGTGAATCAAGATTATTATTAGCCTACCATTTTCTTGCATTCAAACAAAGTACATCACTACATCATAATATGCATTTATACTGTACTGATTGTTCATCTGTTTTATCCTGCATAAATAGACATGCTCAATAATTAACAAAATCTATTTTTGCTTTTACAAAGTAGAAGAAAACACCTACTTACAATTTTGCACATTTATCTGACACATGGAGTAAGACATGTAAATTGTGATTGCTCAGGACGAATCCTTGAGTATAATACTGTAGTTAAGACAAAACGCATTTGGCAGGAACACTTTATGACTGTCAACCGAATCTTAGAGCAGTTCTGTAATCTTTTGCATAAATTGTGGTGCAAGGCAGAAATGTACATTTAACTAAATTCTAAATATGATTATGCTAAATTAAAAACAAACAGCTAACAATTCAAATCAGCAAGTAAAATAATACAAAATCATATGATTGATTGTATCAGCAGATAGACATCAGCCTCTTTTTTGGAATTTGGTGCTGCTATAGCACATTAGCCAATGGTCTGTAAACAACAGGAGAAAGTTTTAGTGCGTCCTGCTAGCCTCAGCATTTTGTACACTCCATGCTGAGCTGTTAGCTCCCACATTTTTCTCCTCCTATCGTATCACTATTTATGTTTAGACAACAGAGCCCAATGGCCATCCGTTGACTAGCACTCTGCATCTGCCTAAATATAGTCAGCCCTAAAGCTTCTTAGTGGGAGAACCCTCTTATAAGTTCCTTTCCTTGAATAGTAGCTGAGTATAGGCCACACAAATATACTTAAGTGAAAATCCCTTGCAGGTATTTAATTCTAAATGAGTAATTACTGGGTTGTCAGTGTATCTTGGTCTGCAGGTGCATGCGTCTTACTGGCTCATTCGCGCCTTGGCTTCAAAGCGAATAGCACACAAACGCACTGACCACTGGCAATAGCATCTTCTAGCCTGATAAAGCAGTGTGCGGAGCTTCCATTTCTCTTGGGCGAGTAACTTGACACAGCCGCCAAAATGTGTGACATGGGGGGACTTGATAATTTGGTGGCCAACACGGCCTACCTGAAAGCCCAAGGGGGTGATGACAAGGAGATGAAGAAACGTCGCCGGAGTCTGTCTCTGCCCAAGGCGGAACAATGTGCGGCACTCAGGACGAGTCTGGACATGGACTTCGAGTCCCTCTGCGAAAAGCAGCCTATAGGTAAGAAGATGTTCCGCCAGTACCTCGATCAGGGGGGCCAGAGTGCTCCACTGCTGCAGAATTTCTGATGATCTGTACGATTGGGAATTGTCAGAGGCTGCTGCCAAAGACAAGGCCCGTACAAATGTCATCAACAAGTTCTGCAAAGATGGTTCCAAGAGCTCCCTCACCTTCCTGACTGGAGATGTAGCAACCAAGTGCAAGGCGGTTACTGACAAAGATTTCGAGGAGGTGATGGCACAGGTGAAGGAGGCCACCAAAGAATACTTAAAAGGCAAACCGTTTACAGACTACCAGACAAGCCAATTCTTCGAAAAGTTTCTGCAGTGGAAAGAGTATGAGAAACAGCCAATTACAGACAAGTACTTCTACGAATTCAGGACACTCGGAAAGGGTGGATTCGGAGAGGTAGGTTCTATTCATTAAGTGCAACCTATTTGCATACATTTTAGATGATGAGTGCACACCTTGAATCAAAGATATTATGATGTAGTCTCTCAAATTTGACCATGCTGACATTTACACTTTCAGGTGTGTGCAGTGCAGGTAAAGAACACTGGCCAGATGTACGCTTGCAAGAAGCTCTGCAAGAAGCGTCTAAAGAAGAAACATGGTGAGAAAATGGCCCTTCTGGAGAAGAAGATCTTGGAGAAGGTCAACAGCCTGTTCATTGTCACCCTGGCATATGCTTACGACACCAAAACTCATCTCTGCCTGGTCATGAGCTTGATGAATGGAGGTGATCTCAAGTATCACATCTATAACATTGGTGAGAAGGGTATCGAAATGGATCGAATCATCTATTATACAGCTCAGATTTCAACTGGGATCCTGCAACTGCATGCCATGGACATTGTGTACCGTGACATGAAGCCGGAGAACGTGCTCTTAGATAGCCTGGGCCAGTGCCGTCTTTCAGATCTTGGTCTTGCTGTGGAGCTTCCTGAGGGAAAGACCATTACCCAAAAGGTGAGTTAATCATCTCTATGCTGTGATTAGTATGGGTAAAGGCATCGGATAGCACTTGTGTGAGATGAGAATGGAAGTATGGAATTGGTTCTCAAACGTCTTCAGGAGGTGGATATATAACATACATATATATTATAATAAACAAGACTGGATTAGACTACACTATCTGAAATTAGACTATAAAAGATAGAAAGAAAATAAATTAGACTGCTACTTTTAGCTAAAAAGCCTAAATAGACTATTCGCTAGCTAAGTTGGACCGAAGACTGACACAAACTTTGAGCTACATCATTGAAGTGAGAAAACAGCCAGTCAACATGTGGACCACTTGGATTCCATTACAGACTACTAGTGGTCCTCTGAACACAGTTTGAGACCACCGTTTAGTTAAAATCTTTAAGTTTAGCAGTCTTTGTATGCCACCAGGACTTTAAAGATTTTCAGTAACACTATTAGCGACCTTGGATTGTCCGTCTTTTACACTGGATTACTGCTCTGTTAGTGACGTGCTCTGTACCTGTTATATAATTCCTAGTGATCTTCATCACCTTTAGTACAGCTACCAGAAAACAGACCTAAAGACAGCATGCAGAAGCAATACGGATCAGTTAACTGCTGTGTCCTTAACTGCACCCTTGGCTCATTGTCTTTTTTAACTATCCAATTTGTGGGCAACAGATAATTGTGACTGAGGGGTTTCTTGAAATGTATTTTAATTCATTAAATTGTATTCATTTTCCCTATTTATGTCAGTATTTAGTCCACAATATTCTCTGCATTGAAACTCTCCTATAGCTTCCAACTGAACTATGCTAAAAATGGTTCTATGACACAACAATTCGACTTCAGAAGGCACACAAGTGCTTCACCTCTACCCAAAATCACAACTGGGTCTCTATCTCATGCCAATAAAACAGTGTTATATAAAATAACCTGGAATCTTTTGCTGTTGTGATGTTTTATTATCATAGTGCAGCATCAGTGATGGCAAAATGACAATACACCATTAGCAACTGGGAAGCTTCTGATAAATCCAAACATCAGGAGCATTTTTACTATTGAATTATGAAACACTAAGTGAGTTTTTATGTCTCAGCGGGGATTTAGGAAGCAACCTGAAAGCTCGTTCAAGAAATTATGCATAGGTAACAAAAATCTGAACAATTACATTTTCCCAATAAAATGTTCAGTTAATCAAACCTTTAACCTATTTCCAGAGTTTAAAGGCATTTTAGAAAGTGGTTATCTAAACGCTGTTAAGACAGTTTACATTTGCAAAGATTCACTGTTGTTGATAAATATTATGAGGAATATACTAACTTCATCATGTCTTTCCTGAACTTTACCTTTGTTTTGGTTTGGTTTTGGTTTTTGCTTGTGGTAGTGTAAGCCACCCATTCATATTTTTCTCACTCACATTTGTGGACAAAAAGAGGTTGCATACTCAATGCTGCCCCTCATGATGACTTGTTCATTTTTGATATATGTCAAATGTCAAAATGAACAAACACTAATGCAGTGAGCCTAAGCTTATTATCCAGTGCCCTTCTTGAGTCCTCAGTGCAGGTTGAAGCCCAAGCTGAACCCCCGGGGGTTTGGCTGGCTTTACACTCCTGATCCTCTTAGGGAGAATTACACAAATCTGTCTCTGATCAGACAGCCAAAGGCAGAGGGAGAGGGATGCATTTTATATTTGTTTTATATTTTGACTATTATAAGACTGTGGTTATCACTGCTCTTTGCAGTCATTTTTGTCTTTAATGAACATATTTATTGACTGTTATTAGAGCCTTAATCTTCTGGAGGTTGTACAACTTTAAAGCCATGGCCCAGCAGTTTGATTTATGTAACTACACTATTTGCACAAACTATATCTTCAGTGGTCTCAAGGTCTAAGTCATTCTAACTTAGGTAAACTGATTATGTTAACCTAGCACAATGATCTTTCCATGTAATCATTACATTTTAGCTTGACTGAGACTAACCCTGTCAATTACTATGTCTTGTTATAGTTCTTTGCATTTCAGGAGGGCTTTCCACTTGGACTAAGCCAGATGAATTACCAGTGTCTTAAGAATACAACACAGTTTCTACTAAGCATTACTCTAGGATAAGACATTGTATACGTTATTTAGCCAAAAAATATATATATTTTGCCGATTTAGTTTTTTTATATGATTGTGTTGTAATTATTATTGTGGTTTAAAACCAATTAAATGGGTTTTTTAAGTGCCCATAGTGATCAGTCTTAGAGCCATGCAAGTAAACTGAAGAGTTCCAGTTGCTTAGGTGTTGAATTAGCTATTAATGAATGACTCTAGGTGTAAGCATGTCTGTACGCAAAAGGTGCACATGTCCATTTGAACCTAAGAATGGTTGCCTTTGTATAAGTCCGCTTCATCACAGTGGATCGGCACATGACACCTGACAGGTAGTAGAGGATTAAGATTAAGCTTCCTCTTTCTGGCAAAGAGAGGAAGTGAGGTACGAGCAATAGATTGTTCTATTGTGGTTAAAATGCTCTACTACTGCAGTCCTTAATCTGATGAACAAACTACACAAACCCTCAGAGCAAAACATTGCCACACAAACCCTCATAGTTTCATAAAAAGGAAACATTTTGCATCTTATCTAACCAGTTTCCACACAAGAAATAAAATCTTTACTTTTGAAATGTCTCTTTTCACAGGCTGGAACGGGTGCATATATGGCACCTGAAATCCTCACTGATATCCCATACAGGGCATCAGTGGACTGGTGGGCCCTGGGCTGCAGTATCTATGAAATGGTGGCTGGCTACACCCCCTTCAAAGGCCCTGATGCCAAGAAGGAGAAAGTGGAGAAGGAGGAGGTACAGAGGCGCATCATCAATGAGGAACCCAAGTTTGAGCACAAGAACTTTGACGCTGCCACTATAGACATCATCAAGCAGTTTCTCAAGAAAAAGATTGATGAACGTCTTGGCTGCAAGTAAGTCCCTCTATCCCTCTTAACCTCCTGATTCTTCAGTGTGATCAGAGGTGTTAAAGCAGGATTTTTGGACCCTAACCTGTATGAAATCTGTCATCACAGGGGTAGGACTTCATTAGTATCCTATCAGTCAAAGCTATTGAAGCAAATTTGTATGACTTGGCGAAGATGATTATCTAGTTTTTTTTTAAATAAAATCCTATATGGTCAACTACTGGATATCTCTTCATTTGGGCCAAGTGTAATAATGCCCAAAAGCTTTGATTTTTCTTGAACATGAAGGCAATATTGTGAAATGCATCAAACTCCTTTTCCCACGTGGTCAGGATGTATAATTGTTATTTGTACTATTTTCATAGGGGTGATGATCCAAGGAAACACGAGTGGTTCAAGTCCATCAACTTTGCTCGCTTGGAGGCTGGCCTTATCGATCCACCCTGGGTGCCCAAACCCAATGTTGTCTATGCAAAGGATACAGGTGACATTGCTGAGTTTTCTGAAATCAAGGGTATTGAGTTTGATGCGAAGGATGATGTATTCTTCAAGGAGTTTAGCACAGGTGCTGTGCCCATTGCCTGGCAACAGGAGATGATAGATACAGGACTCTTTGATGAACTCAACGACCCCAACCGGAAAGAATCAGCCGGTGGTTCAGATGATGATAAGAAATCAGGCACTTGCACACTTCTGTGAGGGACCAATCCAGCCACCCAGCCCACTATTCACCAACAAATGCTTTCAGTGGCATTACTAAAATGATTGAAACTGTGCTACGTGTCGAAGAAGAGTGAAGTGTGATTGGAAAGAGATGGGACATTAGTCCATTGTAGCATAGAAGGACACTCTTATTGCTTCATCTGCACAGAAACATGGTCTGAGAATCACTCCATGAATCATCCATGATGTGGTGGCCTGAGCTTTGGACCAGTCAGGGAAGTTCTTCCCTGGAGTTCCTTTATGTCTAAGATAATAATAGACTAAGATTATTATGTAACTATAGCGACTCGATGTAATCGACAGCAGTTTGTGATCAGAAGGTGGAGATGTGTGGATATGCAAAAAAAAAGAAAAGAAAAAAGAGTCATCCTCAAGAAGCAGTGGCTTGCGTTCCAAACATCTCCTGCCTTGCCAAATCACAATTTATTTGTGGATTAGTTCACGGTGTACTAGTACACAATTGGCATCTACTGGATGCACACCAAAGAGAGGCTACTGAAGACCAGGCCCAGATGGATCTGTGGAATACTATCTCAGAATTCAGAATTGGAATGTACTACAATTAAATAAGACAAAATTTGTCCATCCATCCATCCATTTTCCAGACCGCTTGTCGTGTGTAGGATTGCGGGGATGCTGGAACCTATTCCAGCATCTTAAACCATAGGCAGGGAAACACCCTGGACAGATGGCTAGTCCATCCCAGATTAGCCAAAATATTTAACAAAATAAATGTGAAGGAAGCAAACGTTTTGTGAACGATCGAAGTTCCAATTCTGCGCAGCATTCCATGCACACAGATTCCGTGTGGGCCTGCCTGTGACACAGGTAAACCGCTACATGCTAACAAAAGTGCATATGAATGAATTGTGTAATTGTCCAACAGAGCTCAAATGATCTCTGTTGTAGAAAAAGTCTTGCATGAATTGTTAACTCATGCTTGTGATCTTTGATAGCAGGGCATTTCTGATTTCACACCTAGATTTTGAAAGGATATGTGTGTATAAATATGTACATATAAATATGAATGAATAAATCAATATATATATATATGAATAGCTCTGAAATGAAATAAAATCAGAGCTTGATTATTTAGCATTTAAAGGTAACAATTCCTTTTGTGTTTTGTTACTTCTTTACCTCACTGATATGATGGGATAGATGTACACAGCAGACAACCTTCCTTTACAGAAAAGTTCAGCTGAGTTCAATCCTCAAGGGCGCAAAGAAAGAGAGAGCTTTGGCACTGATACGTCTGCTCAATCCCCACTAGTTGAGCTACGTCACCAAGGTGCAGCTTGTGACCCCCTTACAGTCTTCATCTTTGTTGCTTTTATAATGCTGAGCAAGAGCAAAAGAAAACTGGTTATTGTAAAAATAACAGTAAGTGACATAAAATGGACCAAACTACCTGTCTTCAAATGAATTATTTGTTCTTTGTCTTTGCCAGTGTTGAGTTTTTACTTTTTGTCAGTTAAGTAATAATGGTTAAATGTAATTGTATATAGCTTTGAGAATGATTCTAAATAGAAATGTCGATATTCGAAATGGGTCAATAAAATGTCTCTTTCTTTTACAGATTTATTTCTGAGCTTTTTCCCCTCATAATGCGGGTGCTTGGCGCTAATCAGTAATCCTCTACTATCTTGGCCCTGTTCAAATCACTAAATTTAAATGAAGAGTCACAGTTCACTTGCAGATGTTAGTCGTCCATTATTTTAGGTTTTAATGTTTCCTTGTTTTACCTCATACATGTTCCTGAGATAACTGAATCTTAAGATTAATCTCACACATAATGCTTGATGGAAATCTGGTGAAAGTTCAAAAAAAAAAAAACTCTGCAAGAGTCAAAACCTAAAAATATTCCCCAGATTAAGGAGTCAAATCACAAAGATCTGGGCTGAATTCAGTACACCACACTTATCTTGTAAAGCGATAATCTGGTTTACACTCGCGTACTTAAATCAACCTCTAATCCTTGCAACCTCTAGTCTGATTTGCTAAACCAAGATGACTCGCACTCACCAGACTCACAAGTTTATGATCTCCGTTAAGATCATAGAATAGCAGTCTGTTTCAGCACACATGAAGGGGTCTGCTTCCTGCATTCAAAGACTGTTACATCACTCCTGAGTCCTGAGCTTTATTAGGCAATGTACAAGTATAGAGATGGTGAGCATAATACAGTTAATATGTGCTCTGTTTATGACTGAGAATACACAAGTAAGTTTGAAGCTGGAATTCTCCAGGTGGCAAAGCTAAAGACCCTGTTAAGCCAAACAGATCCCCCTCCTCCTTATCCACTAATGCTGGAAACAAGCTTATGTGTGAAAGAAGAGTAAGTGAGAGTGTCAGGCAAAAGTGATCTAATTTTTTCCCCAACAATTAGAACGCAAAATGAAGCAATAAAAATAATAAGAAGTTATATTTGTCTTATATTAACATGGTGTGACACGTTTTTTTGTGTGTTTTTTTCATGAACCGCCCCAGTTTAAAGTCTTCAGGCCTAACAAATGACTTGACTATAATTTCCCACAAACAGTATAATTGCAAAAGCTGACATTCGAAAGTGTATACTAAACTTTCACAGGTGACTTTGCTACATTGGCCAGCTTAAAAGACCAACTATGTACATGTACAGACTGAAGCAGATTCTCGTCGCTGTGACTAAATGTGGTCAACTAATCAGTTGACGCAGACCGCTGATTTATTGATAGCTGCTGGCAGGAATAGACAGTGCTATGTTTGGTTGAGCACTGTGACATGGTTAAGTTAAACAAATACGACGTATGGCACCGTATGCATGTTTCAGTGCAGTAAGAGAATGGGTTCAAATGTAAATACTATCATGCTTGTATATTTCAAACAAATGGCTATTTAGCACAATTGTTGTCATTTTGTAGAAAGAAAAAGACAGGTTTATGTATCTCTATTTTTTGTTAAAGAACTCTGTTCGACAACACTGTCTTGACGCCATCATGTGGTACATTCAGGATATAACAGACCATCTACAACCACTACTTTCATGTGTTTTCTTTTTATTTGTCAAAATAGCATTTTTTACCAAGGTGTTAAATGGCTCTGAAGGCATCTGCATGAATGAGGATCCATGCAGAGGTTACGGATATCATTTAGGTTAAAAATTTGGCTCCTTACGTATTTCATATTTCATAAATGTGTCAAATAATACCACTTTTTCAACAATTATTACAGCAATATGACAATACGATCATTAAATATATTCACACAGAGCAACACAAACACAAAAAAACACCAACCAAGGATTAAGATAGCAACTAACCCGTCTCATCAAGTACAATGTAAACAAAATCCCTTTAAGGGTACAACGTAATGATGTTAAAGAATTCAAAACATCTAGGGAATGCAAGGCCCAGGGTTAAAATACAATTAAACGTTCAGAGACGCTCACGTCTTCAGAATGAGGGGGTGCTTGGCAGGAGACTAAACGGGGATTCATTAACAAAAATCAATCAGTCATGCCTGTCTGTGGAGTGTTAAATTAGGTCCTTTCATCCTGCTAAGGACCAGCGGATGTACATGGGAGGGACAACAGGGAGTAAGTAGTGCAAGTACCCCTTTATTGTCCTCAACGGCAACTGCTTTATTCGGTCACCAAGACCCGAAAGGTGACGCGGCCAAGAAACTTGTCACGCTCGTCGTTGTTCTTGAGGTTGGAGCCCTCTACCTTGCACTCTACAATCAGCTCAGAGTTATAGTCTTCCTTCTTAAGCAACAGCTTTACAGCAACCAGAGGCTGAACGTAACCCTTCTATTGATGATCAGAGACAGAAAAACAGAGGTGAAATAATGTGCACTTCACTACACACACACACACACACACACACACACACACACACACACACACAAAGAGAGAAATGTCATCATAACATCATTTAGAGTACCATCATACTTGTCCATAATTTTTTCTCTACCCTAACCTTCGTTTTCCAAAAAAAAAACGAGGTTAGGGTAAGATGCTAAAGGGTTAGTTCACCCAAAAATAACATTTCTGTCATTAATTACTCACCCTCATGTCGTCCCAAACCCTTAGTTCATCTTCGAAACACAAATGAAGATCTTTTTGATGAAAAGCATTCTGAAACAAAAAAAGATTTTTTTTGTGAAAAACATTTTTCCCCCCCCCCCCCCCTATAGACAGCAACGTTATTACCACTTTCAAGGCCCAGGAAAGTAGTAAAGACATTGTTAAAATAGTCCATTGTGACTTAGGGGTGGGAATCTCTAGGCATCTCACGATTCGATTTGATTACGATTCAGATGCCTGCGATGCTAAAACGATTATCGATGCATCTTTTTTTGTGTGTGTGTGTGTGTGTGTGTGTGACAACTTGGTACTTTTAAAGCAAAGTATTTATTATGACCCATAAATAATTTACTTCCAATATACCAATATATTTTATTAATAAAACAAATGGAAGTGATTTGGCAAGTCAACTGTAAGGTTACATTTGCCAGCATATGTCCCAACATTGCAAAGAACCAACAGGAAAAGAAATGTGTGCCTGTACTAGCAGCATACTTATAGTAAATTAATACAAACTTCAGCATATTCTGAATCTCTAACATAATAAAATAATAGACTTCTATCCAACATCTCCGGTTATGTGCAAAGAGCAATATAATCCTTCAGACAAAATAAATAAATAAATTTGCTTTAGCAAAATCACAAACAGCTTTCATAGAAAAAAATATATAGAATGATGTACCAGCAGCTCTCATACAAAAATAATGCTTGTGGACTTGCGCATATTCTGAATAATTAGTAACATACAAAGCTGCTCTTGTACACAAATAAATAATAAAGAGTCCAAGACTTATGACTTGAAATTGTTGCCGTATACCACAATCAAAAACAGCTTATACAAAAAAAGTATATGAACATCTGCTGAGAACAGTCAAAATGTAACTTTTTGTGACTGCCATTGCACTGATACACACAGTGACTGTGGAGGGCAGTACAGTAAACCTACGTATAACGTACGTATAACAGATCTGTTTACAGCATATTGATGTGAAAACTAAACAATGCAGAAAGCAGCTCTCATACAAAAATACAAAATAGTCTACAATGAAATTATGCCAATTTTCCATACGTTAGCTTTTAACAAAGAGGGTGCCGTTCGGATTTCGCATCATGCCCATCATGCGTCTTTGTTATGCGCACACCACAGACTGTACACTGCACGTCCGCGCTTCAGAGTTCTGCCTTTTGCGTACCGTCAATATAAACGTTGTTAGAAAAAAAAAACATTTAGAAAATAGATTTTTGACGTTTGTGAATCGATTCAGAATTGTCCACATCCGCATCGCGATGCATCTAAGAATAGTTTTTTTTTCACCCCTATTGTGACTATAGTGGTTCAACCTTAATGTAATGAAGTGATGAGAATCCTATTTTAACGATGTCTTTACTACCTTTCTGGGCCTTGAAAGTTGCATTGATGTTGCAGTCTATGGCTGGTTCAGAAACCTCTCGGATTTCATCAAAATATCTTCATTTGTGTTCCGAAGATGAACGAAGGTCTTACGGGTATGGGACGACACAAGTGTAAGTAATTAATGACAGAAATTTCAATTTTGGGAGAACTACCCTTTAATAGGGCCAATTTTTGGAGGTTTAAAATCAGAAATGTGAAGGGTGCTTAATAAAAGCACTTTTAACAGGCACATTAATTCTTACACATAAACTTGTATACTGTATTTGATTACTTTAGGGTTTATGGCATTTCATTATGGCAATAAAGTTGTAAAATTGGATACACAGAAAAGGCGATTTCTTTTCACACAAAAATCATGTTAACACATTGTTTTGTTATCTTGTAACTATACAAATTAAATATTTTAAAATGTATGAATTGACCCCATTCACTTCCATTGTATGTGCCTCACTGTAATCCATACTTTAACCTTCTTCTTTTTTTTTTTTTTAAGAAAAGGACAGACAAGTGGAATTGTTTTAGTGGCATTCAATATTATGCTATAAATACTGTTAATAAAGCTTAGCTTGTATTGAACCTGGAATATTCCTTTAAGCATGTGGAATACTTACATGTGTCTTTTTCCCATAGTAAGGGAAGTACATCCTATCAATAGTCCCCTCATTGGGGAAATACTGCATCTGAAGAGGTTTCTCACTCTGAAGAGAAGCAGGAATATACCGTCAGACAACAGAAGACAGACTGTCACTGGGTGAGAGTGGATGATGCCATTTGATGTACACAAAAAATGGCTAAACGCTTTTAAATTGTCTTAACCACAAATTATTGGTCAGGAAATTAGAAAATAAATAAGTAAATGCACTACTTAAAAAACAATTGCTGCCTCAGAAAAACATCAAAGACAATTACGTTTTTGCCAGAATATGGGAAGTTGTGTGTGATGAATTACAATGAATTACACAAGTGGCATGGTGATGCTCCAGAGCGGTGTCTTCGAAAATCTGCTAAGAAATATAATAATAAATGCATCTCTACCACAGTGAAGAATGGAGGAAAAGTGTCATTGTGTGGGGAGCCTTTTTAGATGTGGCTTGAGAACAAGTCCATCAGGCTCATGTTTTGGCCTGGTCAGAGTCCAGATTTGAACCCTAGTGAATATTTGAACCCTAGTCTACATTAAACTCAGTCGAACTGGGAGAATTTTTCAACTACTCATGAGCTGTTTGAACAACACTGACTCTTCTTCCTGTAAAAGCTGTCAGCAAGTTTACCCACACGGCTTAAAAATTGAAAGAAAACAAAGCGGAAGGCTATTCCGTGCTGAGTTACTTTATCTACAGTATTTGTGCAATACTTGTTAATTTCCTGACCAGTGATTAAAATGGTTAAGACCATTAAAAGGCCACTAAATAGTTAGCCATTTTTAGCTTTGCATCTCTAATATAAATCATCCATTTGACATGTACAGCAGATGCGGCGTAATAACACATTTGAATGCAGTGCATAATTAATCCCAGCAGAAGAAGCAGACTCCTGCTTTGGAGAAAATAAGCGCTGAAAGACATGCTGCTGCGTTGCCATGCTAAATAAATTACAATTTGCCCCAGAATTAGGCCTCCATCTTGATCAAAAGTAGCATTAGCAACTGATCTAAGAAAATATTCAAATGATAACAACTGCGAGAATGGTCAGTTAATTGATTCTGATTAGGGATGCATGAGATATCAGCCGATATTACAGATTTTCTACTTATTTGAATTGGTTGATATTAGATATTTAATTTGTGCACATAATTTCCTCTATTTTAACATGTAGATTACCTTTGCCACACACACCTAAAGTTAATCTTTAAATCACTAATAATACAATAACAGTTCCCTAAATTCACCTGTAACATTTAAAATGATTGATCTTAGTTTTTAGTGGTTTATTTATAGTTCATTTTAGATCATATTTAACATATCGGCGCATCCCTAATTCTGACAAGATGTTATTTCTATGTTAAAGCTTGCAGAAATTCTGAAGTAAGGAATGACAGCATATACGTAAGAGACATGCTCAATCACATCGGTAGCAAACGACCGGGTGAATGAGAGAGACCATATATACAGTGATCTTACCCATCACTTTACTAAGGAGTTCAACTGGCAGCATGCAATTGAGACGTGAGAGGAAAAGAAAAAAACACACACACTGAGAGAGGATGGACTAACAATTTGAATTCAAGCAGGACACACAACAACATTTAATCAAACCTTAAAGCTGAAATCCATAAGAAAACTGCAGAAAACACTGACAATTACAAACACCCAAGAGGTTCTGCTCCTACATTGGCTGCTTTGCAGAGCAATGAAACACCCTAAAAGGGTTAGAGCTGTATGGGGACCAATCAGACATCTGCTTTGCTGACATCATTCGCTATCATTGGTCACGTGATTTTTACCTTCATTATACGAACCAAAATGATTAATGATTAAGGAAAATGATTGGGTGGACAAGAAAGAAAGTGTGTGACCAAGACTTAACAAGGAGGTCATTTGCAGGTTAAGTATGGACCTCTTTTAGTTCTTTAACTGTGATTGCACTGAGAAACAGCCAGCATGGGATTCTTAATATCTTTGGACAAGGTTTGTGTTGAGGCATTTGTGCTTTTTTTAGTTCCATTTTCAAAATTTCTCTTTTAAATTGCAGCTTTAATCCACAAAAAACACCACAGATACAAACTTGTACATTTATGATCTTATATGGTATACAATATCTTAATATCAGAAATGTAAATTCAATTATTTAATCTACTTCCATATTAAACAGGTTTACAATTGTTACCTTTGATGTGCAGTTGATGTACGGATCTCCAGACGGCTTAAGACCAATGACCTGAGGGTTAAGAATAATACAATATCAGTCTGATTCACCCTAACTCAGTAAGTACATATGAATACCTAGCCAATTTGATAATGCATTATTCATTTGGTATTAAATGTTTTGTATTCACCACCATTCAAATCTTTCACACTGATCCACGAAAACGACTAAAAATGCTGTATTCTGCTGCCGGGCCATTAGATGGCGATGAAACACTACAGACTGAACACGTAATACGCATGTGCATGACGTCATAGGCCCTGTCCCAAATGGAACCCTAAGCACTCGCGGTCTTCCGCTGAGTCCGCACTTTCGTGACGTAATGCCGCTTTGACTGTCGGGAAGAAGTCTGTGTGGAGTCTGCATCAGCGCGGGCCGGCAAAAGTGCGCATCAAGGGCGCAAATTGACCACATGGGGGCGCTTGCGAGCACCCTTCTGAGATCTAAAAATGACAAATGGGACACACTGCGGTCTCACGGACTTAACGGACACGCGCACGCGGCAGCCATTGTAAGTCCACAAGACCGAAAGTGCACATGAAGTGTGCCATTTGGGACAGGGCCATAGTCTTCAGAGATTCGTGTTTTTGTTGTTTACACGAAGACCGTTTTCAAAAACATACACTTTGAAACCCGTTTTCAAAAGTTTTTCGTGTTCAGGCACCCAAAACGCTGTTTGTTGTCTAAACGAACGGCCAAAAAAAAAAGTTTTTAGTTGGAAACGGTGTCGTGTAAACAGCCCCTATATCCCAGTGTTTCTCATGTTCTGAGCGGCCGGTATCCCAGTTGTCCCAGCGCTTCCAAGTCTGATAGTCCGGAGTCTGGTGGTCCCAGCGCACCCGAGTCCAGTGGTCTCGGAGGTCCTACCGCCATCGGCTACGTTTCCTGTAATGGCAGTCGCCATCTTATGTGTTTGGGCCATACACACATCTACAGCTCCTCCAGAGGCAGCGCCATCCACTCCAGCTCCTCCTAAAGAGGCGGCGTCCACTCTTGAACTTTCTATCTACCCTGTTACGGCAAAAGAGGCTGACTCTGAACTCTTCACCTGTCCTGTATTGGCCATGGAGGCCTTCTCTGAACCCTCTGTGCTTCCTGTTACTGTCACAGAGGCTGTCCGTGACCTCTCTGTTACAGTTCTGGTGGGTCCATGGTGGGTTCCAGTTCCACCAGCTCCGCCTGGTCCGCCCTGGCTCTGATACTCCTCAATCTCCAGTTCCACCACACTGGCCCTCTATCATAATTTGTTGCAAAAGCTGCTGCCTCTTGATTTCCAAATTTAGATCCATCTTTGTATATTGGGATATGTTGTGGGAACATTGCTTTTATATCCAGAAATAGCTGGTGATAATCATTTGGATGAGTTTTTGATTTTGGTTTCTTGCTAAATCCAGATTATTTGTTTTTTTTTGAGATCCCATGGAGGAATTCATGGGAAAAAATATGTGTCTGTTCCAAAATGTTTAAATCCACTTTCAGATTCTCCAGATGGGTTATATTGCATAGACCAAATGGAGGGATGTAACTTGTTTTTCAATATTATTGAATGCTGAATGGGCTTTATGCACAGCTACACTACTTCCTGAACTTCAGCCAGCTCTTTGTTTCCTGTCTGTCATTATTGGACAAACTGATTAATCCAGGTGTGTCTGATTATTGTTACTGAGGTCAGGCACACCTGGATTAATCAGTTTGTCCAATAATGACAGACAGGAAACAAAGAGCTGGCTGAAGATCAGGAAGTAGTGCAGCTGTACATAAAGCCAATTGAAAAACTGCTGAATAGGCTGGATTTTCCTAATTTGTTTTGAGGTTGGTGTGGTTAAAACATTCATGGCTTTAAAACTTTTGTTTTTTTTAAAAGTGTTTAATATGAGGAATAAAATACTGTTAGCTGTCAAAGGTGATACCAAGAAGCCAGGTCTCTTAAACAACTTTAATGGGGACTCAACATTACATCCACAAACAATTCTGAAACAACGAAGCTGACAAAAATGCATACAGATTGTTGAAACAGATTGAAACCGTTCTGCATTGAACAGGACTGTATTTTGTTTATCTTCAGTTGGATTTTTAACTCCCTAGTATTCATGTACTTGTTTCTGTAGCAAATGCATTACTCCAGTCTTCAGTGTCACATGATCATTCTAGTAATATGCTGACTTTTATGCTGGCTCAAGAAACTTGAAACTTTCTTCTTCTTAATATTATTATCATTAATTAAAACACTGGTGCTGCGTAATATTTTTGTGGAAACCATGATACATTTATTTTCAGGATTCTTTAATGGATATAAAGTACAAATGAACAGCATTTATTTGAAATAGACTAAACTTTCTTTAAACTGTCTTTACTGTCACTTTTGAACAATTTAATGCATCCTTGCTGAATTAAAATAATTAATTTCTTAAAGAAATTAATTAAATTAAACCTTACCGACCTGAAACTTTTGAATGGTAGTGCATGTTAGGTTACTCACCCTATTCATCTTGACAATAAAACACGGCTGCCCTTTAGCATAGCCGAAAGTGGTGTCCTCCATCCCGGAGCAATGGTGGAGTAAACTCCTCTTAAACTGGCACACCTTCTTCTGAGGATCCTCATCCTGCTCAGAGTACTGACCCGCCATACACAAGTCATTTTTTGCTTGCTCTGAGTCATTATACTCTGGAAAACAGACAAATTATAAATAAACAAGACTATAGTTTCCAAGTACTACACAACCAGATGAGAAATTCTTAAAAAAGCAGACTGAGGGAAAGTGTAGAGCACTTACGATGCAGAAACGATTCTAGATGCTGAACGTACTTGCCATATTCAACAGATTCTGATCTGTTAAAAACTATACTTAAAGAGTTTGGCCTGATAACCAACCCTGCGAAAAAGAAAAAGTTAGTTAAATATGAAATATATTTACTTTTTTAAAGGGGACCTTCTATGCCCATTTTTACAAGATATTGTATGTCTCAGGTGTCCCCAGAATGCGTCTGTTAAGTTTCAGCTCAAAATACCCCACAGATCATTTATTTTACATTTATTATGTTGTAAATCCCCATTTTTTGGGTGAAAGGAAAAACATACTGTTCTCGTGCATGTATCTTTAAATGCAAATGAGCTGCTGCTCCCCACCCACTTTTTCCAGAAGAGGGCGGAGCCTGTACGGATAAAGATACTCTAACTAACAAAACATCTGTTTGGTTTTGATTATCATTTCTATCCCGCTCACGCTCACGTGACATTGCAGTTCTTCATCATCATGAAAGTTTATTATCTGCATGCGTCTTAAAGCCATTTCAGTCTAAACTTCAGATATGTGGTTTTCGCGTGAATATTAAGTTCACATTAACAGTCATTTTTATTATTATAGGGTGGTTGTGTACACACACTGTCGACACACATTCATGTTCAAACACCATGTAAAGTGAATTTTGCATAATAGTCCCTTTTGAATAACTTGTAATATGTACATATGTACATATACCATAATATGTACAGTAATGATCAGTTAATTTTCACTTTTTAATGAACTCTTACTGTCAAATTTACTAAAAATTTGATGTTGCACTATATACACAGTACAGCCTGATAATAAGAGCTGCACACAGGCAAACTCACCTGGGGATGCGACACGATCTTGATACTTTGGCGTGTCGTCATTCAGCATCTGAAGCATCACCCACATAGTGAAGACAAACATGGCAGCCAAGAAGACATAGAAGACCAAGTAAAAGAGGAGGATGATGCCTGAAAGACAGTACCTTTGAAAATCATTTATTGCTAGGCAGAACTGAACTGATAAGACCCCTGTTAAAAGCTTTAAAAATTTATATTTCATTCATACATTTGAACAGTATAAAATATAAACATAACCAACCAATGCATTCATAACAGAACCAACCATATCATAACATTTTGCTGGGGTTTCATATAGAGCTCATTTTAATCTGACCGCATACATTTCAAGCTTATCCAATTTCAATTTATTTCTCTCTCTGAGATGCTTAATTCTGATTGGTCATTCACGGATTTTCAATTTCAGTCAATTATAGCTACACTATGTAGCTTTAAAAAAAATAATA
>FLSR01004873.1:1920273-1967773 GCA_900092035.1 Leuciscus waleckii | reverse complement strand
CACACACACATACACGTGCACGTGTGAGGCCCCTCCCATCAGCAGTGATGGCATGTATGAAAATCTGTTGTGCGCCTCCTGCTCATGTCTGTCTCCCCCACTTACAGTAATTGATTTAATGGTATAAATATCTGATTTTGCACGCAGTGAATTATCATTGCATTGATGCATTCAACGTTATTATTAATAACATTATATAGGCCTTTTTTTGCTAAATAAAAATAATATAGCCTAATAATAATAATTATAAAAGTTGCCTCAGCAAAGACCAAGCCTAAAGACTGCATATTTTATTTGATCTATTTGTTAAAATCAGTTATTGGCACACTTCTGCAATAACGGTAACACAGCACGTCAAGACCTGCAGGGCTGTCTATGGGCTACTTTACAAATGGGCGATGAAAACAACTGCGACCTTATTTATTTATTTTTTTGCTATGTTTTCTATGATCCTGTTTTGTTTTTTAGTTTTTTTTTTGTGCGATTGTATTTCCATCTTTAGTCAACTGAGTTCAGTTCTAAAAAAAGCAACAACAAAAAAAAGCAAGGCTACTGGTAAATAGGCCTAGATGAATCTGCGACATAGCCTATCATAGGATGAGGGGCCCCCACACACTGCATGGGCTGCGGGGGTGTCCCGTACGTCCAATCATTCAGCAGTTGATCTTTTTTTCTTTTCTTTTCTTTTCTTTTTTTTTTGCCTGTACAAAAAATCAAAGGTGTCATTCGAACAGAAGGTTTAGTGAGGCGCAAAAACGGAAAGATTCCCCACAGGCCAGGCGACGTCACGGCGCGCTCAGCGACGACACTTTGATGTTACCGAGCGCTCTGACGTTGCCATTTAGGTCTATGATCTTCAAAATGAACGAGAATGAATGGGTTTTTGAATAGGGGTCATTATTTTGACTGACTGAAAGCGTCTAATCCTGCAGGCTTTTAATCATTAGACGCGCACTGGTATCGTCAAGATAATCAGCTGAATTGACTAGGCATAATGGGCCTTGGGTCAATAAGAACAAGAGAAGGTTAATCACACTATAGTCTTTCTCTCGTTAAGCAGTGAACACATTGAGAGTTTCTGTCAATCTCGTTATTTTTAAGACAAGTTATTTAATCTGCCCACAAATGTTTTCGGTAGCTAAATAGTGCAAACAAGAGCCTTGCTTTGGTCAATAAACATGTGCGTAGATTAAAACCACACTACTACAGTCTGGAAAAAAATTTGGCATCTGAGCCAGTGTCTAATGACGTTTATTAGCATCAGACTCCGTTTTCGCTCCACAGTGAATTTTAACTGCGAAACACGGACGATCGTTTCGTTCCATTTTTAAACCTAAAAAAAAAAACACATTAAAAAAATACCAGGCATTAAAGAACTGCTGCCGCTTCTAATTTTTGTAACATTTAAATTCGCAACATCATTTTGTAACAAATATTGATTCCGAATTCAAAATGTTTGAGGGTTTTACCCGAGAAGACGTGCTATACGACCTGAAGATGTTGAGCATTGAGCAACATTATTTACACTGTAGATCATTCGAAACGCAGAGAGATGAGAAGACATTAAAATGCCACTGATGTCATCAGGGAACGAGTTGATGACATTAAGATGCCGGAATGCCTAAGATAACGATGCTTTCGTCATTTTCAATGCACACTAGTCTTCATTCATGACCCTAGAGGGTCTTCGTGTTTAATAAGCTTTACAGTTTCCTTCTGTCAAAAAAAATCTGCCCATAATGTATGCAAACTGCACATTTCATGAATGACGCCGTTAGGGTTTCTGTCAACTCACCCCAATTTCTACCAGTCCGACCGAAGAATTCTCCAGTTCTTGGATTGTAGATCACGTCTTTCCAGTTACCCTCAGGCTCTTTGCCCTCCGCTGGTTTTTCGCTCTTTTTAGACATGCTTGTAATTTAGGCGCAACTTATGAAAATGACGCTGCTGTGTGTGTGTGTGTGGATGCGAGCTGTTTGGTGAAGCTGATGCGCCGGTGAAAGAGCGAAGAACCTCCGGCCTCTGACGTCTCCAAATGTTCCTGATTCTAAACTGGTCCAACAGACCTGGACCGACAACAGCAGCACGTTATGTTGTGGGGGAGGGAACGAAGGGGCAGCTGTTTCGCGCATGCGTACACAGTGCAACCCTGGAATTGTTACAAATTGATTGTGTATTTTATACTGGAGAATCTTGATGATCAGCGGCTCTATTGTATTATGCATGCTATGAGAAGGTCGTATCATGGTACTGAATTATTAGGCTACCATATTCATATCCCATGCTTTTACATGCTATAGCCTAAGTAGCCTACTCTTGGTGTTACCATGGTGCATGTTCAAAAAATATATATAAATACACTATTAGCCAATTAATAACACCAGTAGCCTAATAATAATGATAAATGTAGGTGTTGGCATGTTTTTCATTTAAATTGCCATTGCTGTGTGTTTAGTTAATAATTTTAGTTTTCAGATAACATGGCACCAAATAAATGTTTACTCATGGGACTCATGAATGGACAGACACTTATTCTGAGATTCTATGATGAAGAAATTCAACCAATGACTCCAACTGGCAAGATAGATAACCTTTATGAATATGGTTTATTCCTAATAACAAGTGGGAAAGTTTTAAACACCTTTTTAAAACCAGTGCGCATGCATGTAAAGCTTTCGTCTTTTGTACTTGGCTGATAAGCGGATATTCACAAACCTGTACTAAATCGACCAGAACTTGATAGTAAAACCCCTTAAACACACAGGTAATAGATTGAGGTAAACCTCTAACGAGAATGGAAGAAATAAAGTGAAGAACTGCTAAATGAATGCTATTCCCATCACTTTTCTGCTTTCTGAGCACAGCTGAGCTGTAATGAGGCTGTTAGTTAGTGATGACCTCAGTAAACACAGATGACTTATGTAACACACACACACACACACACACACACACACACACACAAAATGAATTGTTCAATGGGATGAATATGAATTAAAAGCTAAAATTCCTCAGCTAAAAAGTGTAAAGCCATTTCAGATCATTCAATTGAACAAATACTGCTTTTCATTCATTTTTCCTTCAAATACCTGCCACCACATTTTTGTCCTTCATTGTGTGCTTCTGGAATGTTTGTTAGTGTTTAAGTTTTAAAAAATGAAAAAAAAAAAAAACTCAAATCCTCAGAGCTCATCTTGCCTTATCAAATACTGCCTCTTACTGGTCAATAGTTCAAGAAATTATGTGGGCAACAATGAATGCTACTGTAATGTCTTATTTTATATTGCTGTTTTTCAGTAGGCTATATTACCTTTTAACATCTTAATAAGTGCTTTACTGGTTTTCTCATGGCTCCTATTGGCAAGAAAATACCTAAAAAGAACTGGCAATTACTAAAAGAACTCCTGTAGAAGATTTTTACCACATTCTATTTGGGTTAGTCTCCCACATTTCAAAACATTAAAGAGCATTTGAATATGGTTGACTGTTTTGGTTGTCTCCTTGATATGGTTGACTGTTGGATTTTTACTCTGCTAAGTAATATAGTAATAGTAATATCGCATACTCTCTTGAGTAGTTATAGTTTTGAATAAGTATTACTTCACGACCGCTAAAAGGCCATATCATGTGTGTATCATGAATGTATACCGGATCTACTACATTCGCCATGTTGTCATTATCATGTGACCTGCGTCAGTTACATCACTTCACTGCAATTCACAACTCCTCTCCCGTGGCATCCTGGGATAGTAAAGTGTCCATGGAATGCAGATTTCAGAATATCGCCGGAAGTAGTCATCTGGGTAGCCTACTTATTGCCGACTCTTTTATGAGTAGGCAACTGTGAATTCAGACACAGTAACTTTTGTCACATACTGTTTTTTCGCCCAAGGTCTTCAGGATTAATAAGCAGGTGAGTTTGATCAAGGTTGGAGCTATACTAAAATGGACCTCACGGGTCAGAGTTAAGAACCCCTGTTCTATATGGAGGAACAATGGGTAAACTGTTCTACTGGTATTTTCTGCCAAGTTGATTTTTCCTTTAATCCTAAAACACAACACAATGCTTAATTCAAGGGTAAAACACTTAAAAATCAGTATGGAAAATTCAAAGTAACTGTCAAAGTACATGTTTTTCCTTTATTTTCCTTTGACTTCTTTAAAATGCCCTTCAACCTTCACTTTCCAATACAGATTTACAAACTGAATAATAATTTTTTAACTATGTGCAGTTGTGTTAGCCAGAACATGAGTTAGGTATTTTAATGATTTACAGGCATATGTGCAGCATAATGTTCTTGTTAAGGCACAAAAACTAAATGTTTTAGACAAAATGAGCAAATACCATATTCAGCATAGTTGTTGTTAAATATATATTAATATTTTAATATAATACTAAAATTTCAGTACTTCGGGGAGAAAAAGCATATATGATTTGTATTTCATTAAAATGAAAGAATTTGAAACGTGAAGAGATTAGAAGTGTGTCATGTTTAAAAGACTCCTAGGCTGAATCTTAAATCGCCCCCTATACTCTCAAATAGGGCGTTATTTGAGGGGACAGCCATATGTAGTGGTGTCCGAAACCGTAGTGGACGTTATTGAGTGCACTTATTTAACCCCATATTGCACTTCAATAACGTGTGTACAGCCGGTTGTCCGAATTCGCTCACTCGTTTTCATTCACTCCTTCAACTGAACAGTATAAGTGGACTAACATAGGGAATAGTGAATGAGGGTTTAGGGGGCGATTTCGGATTCAGCCTTAGTTGCTTCCAGGGGCGTCTCTAGACCCTTTTTTGTTTTGTTTCGCTGTGCCCCAGTAAAATGTTCCTGATAAATCATTGTTTGATGAGGAGTATACATCTGAAAATAGGCTTTCCTATTCATTGAACATTATCATTTATATTATTTGAATTATTTAAAACTTGAAGGCTGATTTGAACAATTACTGTTAATTTTAACAGAGGTGTTTCATTATTGAATGAGTTTGAGGTGTCCCCCTTGGTTGAAACTAGGGGGGCCCTAGATCGTCACCACCTTTCTCCCAGTTAGCGACGGCCCTGCTCTTAAACCATTAACCAAAAATATGCCCTGCTAAGTCACTGTTCTTTCACTCAGCTCATTCATCTAAACATTTGTAAATGTTGCAGCACTTCTTCTGTTAATGTCCTCTCAGGATGAATCACTTAACTCTTTATTTTTAAATAGCTTTCGATTAAAGTGTCTGTAATCTAAATATAAACGTATATATACCAACAAAAAAAAATATGTTAAAGAGTATGTGCTATAAACCTCTACTGTCCTGAACAAGACTGTAAAATCTATTATAAACAACCTTTGAGTTCATGGCTTCTCCAGTGTTTGGGTCAAAGCAAAGGAGATTTTCAAGGGAGACATTCTTTCCAAGGGAACAATGTGTTTTTAGGGATCTAGAACTTGCATGTCAAAGGTATCATCAGCTTCCATTTTTTTGCCATGACGTACATCATGCCATGTTATTATGAGTCCTATTTCTTTACATTGTTTAACATGGTTTCTGAAGGATTTTAAAACCTCTGCTCTTTCTTTTCAGCAAAAATCCCTACCTCTACTTTTGTCTTTTGCCATATATGGTTATGCCTTGGTCCCACACTCTCTCTATTTTCTTAAAAATGTAACTCAAAGTTAAAAATGTCTTCATTTTAAAATAAACGCACAGATCAATTATTACCAGTTTCAGAAAATGGATTTTAACATATTACACTGATAGTCTTCCAGCTATAATGTTGCACCCAGAGATTGTTTGTTTTAAACTATTGCACATTATTTCCTGCTGTTGATGTGTGGGATTTCACAATATTCAATGAGAGGAAACTTTTACTTTAGTTTACTTTAGTTGTGTTGGCTCTGCTTGGTCTTTGTTTACAATCACCCTGCTCTTGCCATGTTTTCAGCTCCGCCCTGGACTTGATAAAAAGTTTTTCTTCATGGACTATATGCTTAATATATGTTAAAGAGAAAGTGAAACCCAAAATCAAAATGGTCAACAACAAAAAAATATTATAGGTATTTTGCAAATTATGATTACATCGTCATTTTTGGGGGAACTGTCCCTTTAAATGCATACATTTAGAGATTACTGTGCGTGTTGTGGTCTTATTTTGTTACACGATAGGGTACATAAAATCACAATCTATAACATTACAATGCTGGCATCTCACTTACTCTTGTAAATACAGTACATCAAAAATAAAACTAAATTGTAGTTTTCAAACACGTTTCCACTTCAACCACAGCAATGTTTTGATTAGTCGTTAAGATGGGAAAGTGACTGTCTCTCCAAGTAAGTACAGATTCTATTCAGCATTTTTGTTTTTATAGCTGTAATGTCAACTTCAGGTCAGTATTTGCATGTTATAGACTATTTCCCCTGATGTGACAATCCCTCCTCCTCACATTTCCTCCTCATACCAGCCAATGACAAGCAATGCTCTAGAGTCTTCGACATGTTTAAGCCAAATTCCGGACGGTTATTGCTTCGGCTCTTGATTTTATAAAAACTTCATCAGTTTAATAAAAACTGCGCAGTGTGAATGAGAATGACAAAAATAGAAACCGAAAGAAACAAACTGATACCACCATCGTCGCAGACATGCACTTCATCGCTTTCACGTTTCTTCTTGTAACTTCATTAACGGCTCTTCCAATGGGTAAGTCTTTTATCCTGTTATACAGCATCCTTCCCAACTAATAATATATGTGTTGCTCGTGTTTTTTCTCTATTATGATGTTATGTTGTTGTTTTTACTCGCTGGATTATTCTCAAGCAATAAAGCCTCATATGTGTCTTGTTGTTAGATACTGTAATTCAGTTCGAGCGCAGGGTGTTGATGAACGGGACGGTCGTGGAGAGGATCCTTGTCAGTAATGCACATTTAAAGGAACAGTTCGACAACAAGCAAACTGTTGTCAGATCCATCCAAGATCAACTCCTGAAAATAATGGTGGAGAATGATAATCATACAGCAAGTAAACAATATTAATGCAATGATTCATGTAGCCTAATCATTAACCGATAAGTCCAATGCTAACTTGTTATTCTTTTTTTGTCGAACCAATCAATATGCAGAACCGATTTTTATTTTTTGTTTCATTTCAGCGTTTTGACGCAATAGCTAAATAAATAAACAGTAGACTAAATTGCATCAATAAAAAGCATAAAGTGCAATATGAATATAACTATAAAATAATTACATCATAGTGTAAAAATTAAACAAATGTAAAGGCTATTTATGCTAAGTAGACTTTAATATAAACCCAATTAAAGCATTGTTTGTATAAACTAGCATACTCAAGCTTAAATGATTATTAAATTATATTATATTATTTGTCATTATTAATTCTAATGTATTTATGTCTAAAATATGCATGTTCATTTTTGTGATAAATATTGGTCTATCACAATTTTGCCTGCAGCCACTCTGTGACAATAAATTCACCTTTATTGTTCAGGTTATGGCACATATACACGTTTAAGGGAATGTAAGATGCGAGGCTATCAGGTCCTGCAGCTGTACGACCGGTTTCAGCTCAATGGCAGAGATTGTCTGACCTTAGATCCTGAAACTGATACGTGGACTTTGTTGATGCCAGAGGCGCAGGATCTAAAGCAGTTATGGACGCTTGAGGCCGAGCTAGAGAGTCTAGAGAAGACTGACCTGAAAGAAGAATGTAAGGATTTCATCAAGCTGATGGATGACACCCAGAATCAAGAGGGTATGATGAATATTTGTTAGAATACTCCATGAATGTCCTGCTGATTAAAGTGCCCCTATTATGCTTTTTCAAATATTTCCTTTCATGCAGTGTGTAATATAGCTGTTTGTAAATGTAAAACATCTGTAAAGTTTTAAAGATCAAAGTGCATGACAAATAAAGTTATTGCCTCCTAAATGAAACTGCTGAACTGTCATCACCAATTCTAGTTTCACTTTCTGTTATATACATACATAACAATGTGAAAAATTTGCATTATAAACAAATTGTCCTACAGCCCTTCAAAGCAAAATTAGGAACTTTTACCATAGCATAAAAGAGGCACTTAATTATTGTGTTTCACTAGTTCACGACTGCTACTAACTAGAAAACCAGTTCTTGTCAGAATGAAGCACAACCACTCTTAGAAAAAAAAGGTCTTGACTTTAAAGAATTTTAAAGTAGTCTTTATGCAAAAAAAAGGTTCTATATAAGGAGAAATGTCTTAAATGATTGCGTAATACTTCCATGTTTAACAGTTTAAAAAAAAAAACAGTTCTGGTGATAAAGCATGTGTATGAGATGTTTAATTCATCAAATTAAATTAAGATTGAAAATGCATTAAAACAAAATGAATTAATTAAAACTAAATCAATAAAATGATATGATGATGGGAACCCCTATTCCATTTTTTTACAGTACATTATCTACTTTTTACATTTTATAAATGTTACATAATATTATATAATAAATAACATAATATATAATATAATATAATATTTTAAGATGATCAGATTATTAACTAAGAATATGGAGTTTATTGACTGTTTTTCAGGACGTGTTGGTGTGTTAAGAGTGATAGCTCCAGTTCTGGCCACTTGTCTCTTCATTGGATTTGTCTTTATAAGCCTCCTTATCTCCAAACGACACAGTAAGCATACTGCTGGAATCATGTGCTGTGTCACATGTGTGCTTGTGAATAAACACCAGTGCTAACCAGTAAAGTCACTATCAATGATTTTTAATGGATAAAAAATGAAATGATCACAATGAACATGAAATAATATGTTGTTTGTTCCTTCTCCTTTCTTTGCCTTGCTCTTCCTCTTTTGTTTGATGGAGGTCAACAGCCAGGAGGTGAGATGTTTCACATTGTTTACCAAATACTTAATTGCTGCAATATAAATGCTGACAGAAGATTAAATATTGACATTGGTATAGCTGTCCCTGTGGAGTGGATGGCACTCAATGAACTTAAGGTTCCCAGACACCCTAGTTAATAAGAAGTTAAGTTCTGTTCACTTAATAGTACAACTTTGCTTGGTTTAGAAAATACTGAATATTCATTTATTTAATTCAGAACTATTTAGGGTCTATTTTAGCGTAAATGTTTGTAAATGCACTTTCACATTACAGTGTTACAGTGTAATTAAAAACATTGTGAAACTTTTAGTCAGATAGCACAAATATGTTTTATGTGATGTGATTATGTGATAACATTTCATTTTAGTCAAAGAAATCATATCAACCTTACTAAGCCTGTCAGATGTTGATAATTTCATGGCTTCCCTGTAGGTGTTATAGGCTCAGTAATCCACTATTCACCCCATCAATTTGATGTACCATTGGACGGACAAGGCCACAGGAACCGTACTGAAGAGTAATTGTAAGCAATCACCACCTAACCTCCCTGACCACATTAAGAATCAACTCTTTCTCCTGATTGCAGAAGTTTTAGGCAATACTTTATATTCAGCGTATATAAGGAAATGTATTTGCTTTAAATTATCTTGAAAGCTAGCTATTAAAATTACTGTGATAATATTGTATGCACAAATTGTTAATGTTTTTGCACTGAGTAAACAATGGGTCTAATTCGCTAAGCATGCTTACGCACAAATTTGTACGTGAAGTGTGAGTACAAACGATTTTAAGAACAAATCACGATTCACCAAAAAATTGCGTGATAAAATGTATATTAAATTTATGGGGAAAAAAATAGGATCAAAAGAGAGAAAAAGTGTTTATTGTGAGAACTGGTGAGGATGGCACACTTGCGAGAGAGCGCGTCTGCAAACACAGTTTTGACGAAAGAGTGACGAAAGGCTGTGAGGAAAGCGTTTGCAGAACCTTATATGGAGAAGGTTTGGGCGTGTTTATGCAAATGACTAACCTCGTGCACACTGTCGCTCATTTAGAATACTCCGAATTCACTAACATCATAAAGATGTTAAGAACAAATGCATGTGCGTATATGAACGTGTTGTGAATTAGGCAGAGATTTTTCGTGAGAAGTTGTACAAATACGAAATAATCCAGGCAATTTTTTGTGAATGAGACTTAAGGCCAGATTTACTAAACAGGGCAAATTAGCATGAGAGCGCAATTCCAAAAAACAAGATGGGAGTGGATGCAGCCGGATAATTTCCATAATGACCAACACAATCTACCAAGAGCAGCGCAAATTAGCGTCTGGTTTAAAACTTGCTTCTTTTGGAGCAGTAAATAGTGGCGCAAATACCAGTAAATTGACTAGCGCAAACCTTAGTAAATCACCTTCCATGATTCATTTAAGTATTCTCCTCCCAAAAATTTTGCATCTGAAAGGTAAACTCCTGCAAATGATTAATGCAATAAGGTCAGCCGCAAAAATAACTCTCTCCACGCTTTTTCAGCGCAAAATTTTTCACTGCGTTTTTTTAACGCCAAACGAGGGTTTGCGCTGGCGCAAGCTGTTAGTAAATCTGGCCCCCAATGTTTTATTTGTTTGAAATGTTGTGTATGGAAGTAAAATAATGCCAAATGTTTTTGAAACAAAAAAGCCTGTTGAATTGCACTACTTGAAAAAAATAGGCATTGCATTAACCATGCCTGCATTTTAATGCATTGTATTTTTATGGCTTGCATTTTTATGGGCTGAAATTCAACATGGTTGAATATTTAAGCTGTGAATATTTCAATTAAAAACATTTCAAACACATTTTCATTATTAAAAATTCAATAATCCATATTCACCTTTCATATTTCACTTTCAAAATATTCAAACTGTTTAAAAAAAATTCGGTCCATTTTATTTCACTTTGCAAATTCGCTTCCACAAATTCAGTGGTTCAAATTCGACAGTCAATTCAACATTGACATCCAGGAACTGCAGGAAAAGCAGTAGATTGCCGAGCATACTCTACATCTGCTGTTAGTCAACCTCACCAGCAGGGGGTGCAAAAGCGCGTGTTGTTGACGAAGCGCGTGTTGTTGTTAGAGCAAGCCACTCATTCATAAAATGAAAATGATTATCTGTGTCAGTATATATGCGGAAAAGATGATAAAGACACAAAAGCTGTGTTTATGTTTCATTCAATAACTTCATTGTTACTTTCCCTGTGTAGCCTACATGTCATCAGCTTTCTCTACCTGAACAGATTATAATCGGTTTCCCTCAATACCTCATAGTCAAGGATTCCCCTTCCGTCCATAGACAGTAAAATAAAGGCTTCCGTCGGGACAAAATGCTTAATGTAGCTTTATGGACTAATACAGTGATATAAAAGACCAAACTCGCACCTTATTGGGAATGTAGGTTGTAGGCTACAGGCAAGCAGATGGACTAAGAATATGAATTTAACGAGTAAAGTTTCATGCTGAGCGTTTCGTGATATACTGGCACAAAATCAACACTTGATCAATTAATACTAACACTTTCTTTTCTCTTCTCTTCTCTCTCTCTCTCTCTCTCTCTCTCTCTCTCTCTCTCTCTCTCTCAGCACTAATATCATGCTTTAATTGGGAGAAAATTGGCTGTTGCTGAAAAATACAGAATAATCAGGAAAAACAAGCATAGATAAGCACTCCAATAAGACACATTCTACTCCTCTAAATGAACTGAAATGGGATATTTTCAGACCATTAACAAAATCACATAGACAAAATCCTATTAGCACAATTATTTCTTTCCTCGTTGCAATTTGCAGAATCAAGAGACGTCTAAGCTGCACACTTTCATGGCTAGTTAGCACAGGAACCCATTCCAGATAAAGGAGAATATCAACCATCAGACACTCAAAACAAATATATCCTCATGAAATATCACGAACAAATAACAAAGCACCTTTGATATTTACACATAACAACAAAGTAAATGTGGTCTGGGCAGCTGGCTATATTCAGATTTGTTTGGCGATTCGTATTTGGGTCACAATATAACTGTGCATCAGGAGAGTTAGCGAAACATGCTAATTCTGCTGCTAACACTTTGACAGAGTTTCATGTGTGCATCTCATTCGCTCTCAGCCAAATGACTTGCAACTTTATTGCTGAAAATGCAGTGGAACTAATCCAGCTAATCGGCGCAGCATCTGCTGTGCTTTCTGTCTTTCACTTTCTTTTCTCTTCTCTTCTCTCTCTCTCTCTCTCTCTCTCTCTCTCTCTCTCTCTCTCCTCTCTTATATATATATATATATTATATATAGTAGCCTATGTGTATTACCCCACAGTGGTGACCAGCAAAGGATGCTGGTATGCTGGTGACCAGCATGGGATGCTGGTATGCTGGTGACCAGCATAGTTTCCAATGTTTGTAACCAGCATCCAATGCTGGTGCTGGTTTGCTGGTGACCAGCATACCAGCACCAGCTTCCCATGCTGGTCACAAGCAGTTTCCAGCATCCAATCACTAGCATCCCATGCTGATGACCAGCAAACCAGCACCAGCATTGGATGCTGGTTACAAACATTGGAAACGATGCTGGTCTAATAGATGTTAAGGATGGTAGCCTGTTCACCAGGGTGGAATGCTGAACAACTATATTGAATTTTGGTATGATGAAAATCATGAAAATACAAGATTACATTAATATAGGTAACAAGTTTATTTAATAACAACATTAGTAAACATTAACACAATAATAACAATTATTTAACAAAAAACAACACTCATCTGGCTCAACAAGCAAATTACAATAAAACACATTAATTAACAACAATTTATCTTAATTAAGTGCTCAAATATTAAAAAAAATTATTTATTTTTTGTCTGTTAATGTCCATTATTTTTTCTGTGATGAACCGTCCAGCCTTTACCCATCTGGCCTGCAACTCTGTTTCCTCCACATTCTTTCTGTCAAGCCACTCCTTGAAGCAGACTGAAAAGAAATGTACAGATAAACAGTGATGCTTCTGTCGCACAAGAACAAATAAAAATGTATTACTCCATAACCCAGTACTTGGCATCCCACAAAGACCTTGTGGCTACTGCTACCTTTTAATGCCTGAAGTTTCTGGGGGGTTAAGGGCTGCCTGGTGGTTTTGGTTGTGGGGCATTCGTTCCCTGTGAGACTTCTTTCCGCCAGAGTCTTAGTACCCCAGATTGCCACTGCCAACTCCTTCACAAATAAGGAATCCCGTGTGCTGTTTTGGATCCTTGACCAGGCCTCTCTACGCACTCGAACGTCTCCCCCCAATGAATTGACAAAATTAAAAACAAATATAATCAAGGTACTAGATTGTACATATGCATACAAAATTCATAAATACTTTTAAGTGTACTGGTTCTTATATTAATCCATGCACACAGATGACGAGGGCAATGCTGTACCTCATCTCCTTTTGAAGATACAGATGGTTCCACCTTATTCAAACAGCCAGACTCAACTATATACAAAATAATGTAAATATACTCAATAGACATATTTACCCACTTGCATCAGGGCCTATACTTTGGTAACTATGGACCATAATAGATTTCAGATATCTGTGAGTAATATATTTTTTGCACTTACTTTGTAAGGTCTCCTTTGGGCTTGGTGGTCCAGGATCTTTGACAGTTTGAAAGAGAACAAACATATCACAAATATGATAGATTATGGAAAACATGACACTAAAGAATATACTTTGTAAACCCTCAAAGATCACTGCTGAAGCACTCCAATAAGACTTATAGTCTTCCCCAATCCCAAAGCAGTGTGCTGAAATTTGAATTTGCTATATGCATAGCTGCTATTCCTTTAATTTTAATCTTGTTTATTAGCTGGTTTAAATGGGATACCCAGGCATTCCCAGACCAGAAGAGATTTATAATCCCTTCAGCGCTATCTGGATATAACCCTGGATATTGTCATTAAGAGGCATCCAGATCGGATGCCCGAACCAGGGGTCCTGTCTGGCAGGGGTGGCCATAAGCATCTGCTGGTGAGCTAATGTGGGGCCCTATCAGGACTTTGGCCCAATATAGCTGGGATATAAGTTGGTTTTCATTAATTATGTTATATATTCAGACATTATCTGCAAACATTTTTGTAATTGCGAGCACAAATGCACAACGTGACTACATAAGCATATTTATTTATAGCTGAGACCTTGCATTTGCTGCTTGTTAGAATATTCTAACATAAATTATGCTAGAGAAAAACGGCAGAGAGTAAAAAATGTCCCAACCAACCCCACCCTTACAAAAGTGAACCTTAGCATTACTATATACATAGTAACAAAAGAATTGTAGTCCTATAGTAAGTTTATAGTGTTCTATAATATTTTTCACCAGTACTATAGTATGTGTCTTTTCTTCCCACCGAAGCCTCGCTTTCGATTTCAAAATAACGGCTAAAGTATGTGTGTCCAAACTTTTGGCTGGTACTGTAAAGTAGCCCTATAATATTAAGCCCTATAACTACATAATTTGGCACCACCATACCTTTCTGAGTTGTTGTCTGTATACATTCCGTCTAGGTCAGTGAGATCGGAAAATTTAAATATCCTTGTGACTGTCAGAACTCAGAACAAATTTTAAACGTAAAGGTGACAGAGCGTTTTCTCGAGTCGGTCCTAAACTGTGGAATAACCTCCCGCTCTCTGTCAGATCAGCAAAGTCGTTGGCTGTTTTCAAGTCGTTGTTAAAAACCCATTTATTAGATGTTGCATGGGGTGCAGTCTGAAGTGGCTTGGCCCTTTGTGTGTAAGCTGCTGTACGGCCAAGGCGGATGTACGGTACAGCAGAATCGTAGTTAGATTTTTTTTATGTTCAGCAACTTTTTTTTTAAGTGAATCATATTGTGTTTAAAAGTGAATCAATTGTGTTTAGTATATTAACATTCTTGAATGTGGCAACTGAATTGACTTGTTTTTGAGTAACATCATGCTTTCTTTTTCAGATTTCAGAGAACCCAAAGGAAAAGAGGCAGTAGTCTGATGTAAGACAGATTTTTAAAAACCTGAACCATTGGACCACCTGTAGTTATGACAATAGACTTCTGAAGCCAATTTTATTTTTAAAGGAACCGAATGTAAGATTGTGGCCAAAACTGGTACTGCAGTCACTTTTAAATTACTGTAGAGCGGTGTATCCCCTCCCCCCTGACTCAAGGTTGCCAGTTAGGCTGCAGGATCCAGCAGGAACGTAGGCTGCTACAAGGAGCTTCCAATGGCAAGTGACGAGTCCTACACAGTAATTTTTTTTGGGGACTTTGTCACAACGTATTTCGGATTCATAACGAGGTCTTTTAGGTTTCGAACTTAGACATTTTCTGCTGTACCGTACATCCGCCTTGGCATCCAGCAGGAACGTAGGCTGCTACAAGGAGCTTCCAATGGCAAGTGACGAGTCCTACACAGTAATTTTTTTTGGGGACTTTGTCACAACGTATTTCGGATTCATAACGAGGTCTTTTAGGTTTCGTAACGTTAGACATTTTTTATCCGACACGTTTGTAGCTGCAGCTGTGGTAACTAGAGCAGAGCTGGCAACCCGGATGCCGAAGCACTACTGACTTCGTGATTGGTAGATAGGTGGAGGGTGGAGCTTCAGGCCAAAACACAACATGACAACATCAACATCAGTTGAGGGCTGCAGCTTCACTTTTTAAATGACAATATCCTGGCCGGACTACTGTTGTCAGTGATATAAGTATTTGAAATGAACATGATTTCTTAATGTCTAGTGACATATCAGGGCCATTTTATGATTAATTGAAATACATTTCTTACATACGGTTCCTTTAAAGGTTGAAATGCTTTTGTCCTATTTCTCCCCCTTTCTTTTTTAAAGAATGATCTTTTAATATATTTTTGTCATTCATTGATTGAATAAAATAAATTGAATCAACTGCTGGAAAGGTGTCATTTAAATTTTAAAAGGTTTTTGCCAAATTTTTAAATGGTCAGGAATTTGTTGACGCATCATTGAAGTGTAGTTGAAATATGAATGTTGTTTCAACATTAACTTGGTACATCAGATGGCAACATTGTTTGACATTCCTTTTCAGTTGTATTTTCAGTGTTTCAACAAAATGTATTTAGAATCAGCATCACATTGTAACATTGATCAAACCATATTACCAAAGACTATTTCTGTTAATTTCAGTGTTGATTCAACAGCAGTGATGTAGATTCAACATCATAGTGTAACGCTGATTCAACAATATCACCATTGATTATTTTAGTTAATTTCAGTGTTGATTCAACAGCAGTGATGTAGATTCAACATCATAGTGTAACGCTGATTCAACAATATCACCATTGATTATTTTAGTTAATTTCAGTGTTGATTCAACAGCAGTGATGTAGATTCAACATCTTAGTGTAACGTTGATTCAATATTACCATTGATTCAGCATTGGTGATGTAGAATCAATCATAATGTGATGTTGATTCAGTAGCATTACTGTTGATTTTTTGTTCAACAGTTTCAACATTAACTGAGTCCCCCAAAAGTGATGTTGATAAAATATAACTTTATAATGTTGAATCAATACTATTACCGTTGATTTTTGGTTGAAATCTCAACATTGCTTCACCATTAACTGAGGATGCAAGAGTGATGCAAAAACAACATTACTTTGTAATGTTGAAGCAATATTAACACTATTGATTTGTGGTTAAAATCTGAACATTATTTCAATATTAACCGAGGGTGCAAGAGTGATGCTAAAGCAACATCACTTTCTAATGTCATTTCAATGTAATCAGCGTTGACGCATCAACACTGACTCAACATTGTTTCAATGGTTACATGCTATCTGGGTGTTTTTCCTTTATTTTACTTTGACTTCTTTAAAATGCCCTTCAACCTTCACTTTCCAATACAGATTTACAAACTGAATAATTATTTTTTAACTATGTGCAGTTTGTGTTAGCCAGAAAATGTGTTAGGTATTTTAATGATTTACAGGCATATGTGCAGCATAATGTTCTTAAGAAAAAAAATAAAAAAATAATAGTTTACACAAAATGAGCAAAACATATTCAGCATATTGTTGTTAAATATATATTCATATTTTAATATAATGCTAAAATTTCAGAACTTCGGGGAAAAAAGCATATATGAATTGTATTTCATTCAAATGAAAGAATTTGAAACGTGAAGAGATTAGAAGTGTGTCATGTTTAAAAGACTCATTTATATTATTTGAATTATTTAAAACTTGAAGGCTGATTTTAACAATTACTATTAATTGTAACAGAGATGTTTCATTATTGAATGAGTTTGAGGTGTCCCCCTTGGTTGAAACTAGGGGGGCCCTAGAATCGTCACCACCTTTCTCCCAGTTAGCGACGGCCCTGCTCTTAAACCATTAACCAAAAATATGCCCTGCTAAGTCACTGTTCTTTCACTCAGCTCATTCATCTAAACATTTGTAAATGTTGCAGCACTTCATCTGTTAATGTCCTCTCAGGATGAATCACTTAACTCTTTATTTTTAAATAGTTTTGGATTAAAGTGTCTGTAATCTAAATATAAACGTATAGCTTAAATGTGTCAAAGAGTATGTGCTATAAACCTCTACTGTCCTGAACAAGACTGTAAAATCTATTATAAACAACCTTTGAGTTCATGGCTTCTCCAGTGTTTGGGTCAAAGCAAAGGAGATTTTCAAGGGAGACATTCTTTCCAAGGGAACATTGTGTTTTTAGGGATCTAGAACTTGCATGTCAAAGCTTCCATTTTTTTTTTTGCCATGACGTACATCATGCCATGTTATTATGAGTCCTATTTCTGTACATTGTTTAACATGGTTTCTGAAGGATTTTAAACCCCCTGCTCTTTCTTTTCAGCATAAATCCCTACCTCTACTTTTGTCTTTTGCCATATATGGTTATGCGTTGGTCCCACACTCTCTCTATTTTCTTAAATATGTAACTCAAAAGTTAAAAATGTCTTAATTTTAAAATAAACGCACAGATTAATTATTACCAGTTTCAGAAAATGGATTTTAACATATTACACTGATTGTCTTCCAAATGTTGCACCCAAAGATTGTGTTTTAAACTATTGCACATTATTTCCTGCTTTTGATGTGTGGGATTTTCGCTTTAGTTGCAGAGAATTCGTGTCTGCTCTCCTCTTCTGGTCTTTGTTTACAGTAGGCCTACCTGATCCTGCTCTTGTCATGATTTTTCCAGCTGCGCCCTGGACTTGATAAAAAGTTTTAATTTCATGGACTAACTTATATGTGTTAAAGGGAAAGAACAACCCAAAATCATAATGGTCAAAAAATATATATATTATAGGATTTTTGCAGATTACGATGACATCGTCATTTTTGGGTGAACTGCCTCTTTAAATGCATAAATGCGGAGATTACTGTGCGTGTGTGGTCTTATTTTGTTACACGATAGGCAACATAAAATCACAATCTATAACATTACAATGCTGGCATCTCACTTACTCTTGAAAATAGGCTACAGTAAAAAAAAAAAAAAAAACAAAATCAAAATTTTTAAACACGTTGCACTTCACTAAATCATAGTTTTCAAACACGTTGCACTTCAACCACAGCAATGTTTTGAGTCGTTAAGATGGGAAAGACTAAAACGTCTCTCCAAGTACAGATTCTATTCATCATTTTTGTTATTATAGCTGTAATGTCAACTTCAGGTCAGTCTTTGTATGTTATAGAGACTCTTGCCCCTGATGTGACAATCCCTCCTCCTCACAGTTCCTCCTCATACCAGCCAATGACAAGCAATGCTCTAGAGTCTTCGACATGTTTAAGCCAAATTCCGGACGGTTTTTGCTTCGGCTCTTGATTTTACACCCGTCATAATTTTTCTAAAAACTGCACAGTGTGAATGAAAATGACAAAAATAGAAACCGAAAGAATAGAAACCGAAAGAAACAAACTGATACCACCATCGTCGCAGACATGCTCTTCATCGCTTTCGCGTTCTCTTTCATCATCTCGTTTCGAGATCCACCTATGGGAAGGGCATCCGTACCTGACCTCTGCAGAAGCATCCAATTGCACCAAGTCTGGCTAGACAGACAGAAGCGCGCAGCCAATGCCAGGTAAGGCCACACCCCCTTACCTAAGGCATATAGCTGTCAGGCGCGCTGCTATTCCTCAGTAAGTATATTCGCTCCTCGTGCGGCGAGCGGGGCGAAGCTGGTGGATCTATCCACTCGATGTTTCAGAGAACCGTCACAACACACTGCTCCAGCCGACCAATCAGAGCACAGTGTGCTTTTCAGAAGGAGGGGCTTCATAGAGACAGGAAGTAAACAGAGCGTTACCGACATACTGGGAAGAGAGGAGCCGCAACAATGGAGAATATGAGGAGAATAATCAACATTCAAGCAGGAAAACCTGTTCTAGTAGAGCCTGAAAACACAATCAAGCCTGTAACAGAGTTCTAGTAGAGTATAATAGATCCTCATTGAGCAAAGCCACTGAATATGAGCACCAGAAGTGATGATGCTTGTTTTAGCACCACATGAATATGAATGCCAGTGTGAATCTTGCAGAATGTGAAAACCTCAGACTCACTTAAACTGTGAGAAAAGTAGAGTTTGTATCGCAGATAACCGAGAGGTGCTAGTTTGATCAGTCTTTTGTAGACTCATGTCTGACTGATAGTTCTGATCGGCACAATGCTGATTGTTTGGACACAATGGTGAATCTCTGTCCCTGAGGCTCGGCCGGTACCAGCACACACTCACTCACAACTCAAGACCAGCTTTTGTCTCGGACTCACATGAGAACATCATCCACTGAAGCACAGAGGAGATACTGCACAGCTGTAGCTTTAGGAAACGGTGGGATTGTCTTTGAGATTCCTTTTCGGAAGCAAAAGGTTGTTTCCCAGCGAACGGATTGTTCTCTCAATCATTCTTCAGTAATGTTTATCTGGTCTTTAAAGGAGTAGTTCACTTCATAATTAAAATTTCCTGATAGTTTACTCTCCCCCACATCATCTAAGATGTTCATGTCTTTCTTCAGTGGAAAAGAAGTGAAGGTTTTTGAGGAACACACTCCAGGATTGTTCTCCATATAGTGACTTCAATGGGGTCCAACGGGTCGAAGGTCCAGATGTGAGTTTCAGTGTAGCTTCAAAGTCTCGACACGATCCAGCCGAGGAATAAGAGTCTTATCTAGACAAACCAGCCGACATTTTATAACAAAAATATACATTTATATACTTTTAACCCCAAATGCTGGTCTTCCACTAGCTGTGATGAGACACACATTACGTAATCAGGTTGAAAGGTCAAGCGGGACGTAGGCGTAAGAACAGACCCAGTGTTTACAAAGAGAACGTGCAAAGACTGAGTCAAATGGCATTTACAAAAAAAAGTAAAAATAAATAAATAAAAGGTAAAACAACGATGTCGGACAATTTTAAAGTTGGAGGAGAAAATTTGACATTTCTGAACCGGAACATGCGTGACCTTTAACCTGATGACGTAATGTGTGTCTCATCACAGCGAGTGCAAGACCAGCATTTGTGGTTAAACTTATATAAATGTTTATTTTGTTATAAATGTCCGCTGGTTTGTCTTGATAAGACTCTTATTCCTCGGCTGGATCGTGTCGAGACTTTGAAGCTGCACTGAAACTCACATCTGGACCCATTGGACCCCATAACGGTACGTTCACACGGGGCGTCAGCGTCAACGCTTCCCATTGACTTTGAAAGGGTGACGTCAAGCGTTGCCGAAAAGAATTGTGGATCCGTCGGCGGATTTTTGTTTAGTTTGGGCCTTTTAATAAAATTGAGGTGTTTTTCCTCCTTGAGTTTGAGCTCCATATTCTCACTATATCAGACTATTTTAGTCATAAAAGCCTGATGCATCAAATATGATACGCAGAAACACGTATGCAAACTTTTATTCTTTTTTAATTTTTTCTGAATGTTTGATAAACTTCCATAAAAAAAAAAATAAGAAAGATTTTTCTGACTTATTTCATATGCCAGGCTTTACAGGGTTAATTCTGTCCCTTCTGATTGTTTTAGCATGTGTGAATAACAGATGTCGTGCTTTTGCTTTCATGTGTGAATGTGGCTCAGATTTGTTTTTCTCTCTACATGTTTAGCGGTTCTCGTGGGTCATGTGACCTTGCGTCAGCTGAAGCCAGAGTGTGATTTGGATCCTGCTTGGGCTCAAGAAGATCTGAACACAGCGACGCAGCGCACCATCTCACTGCTGCATACACACACGACACCTCAGAGAGACGCCAAAACCGGTGAATAACACACACACCCACATGCAGCAGAGGGGAGAAAATGGACATGAAAACTAAATTACAAAAGGTCTTTTGGTGCAAGAAAGTGCAAAAAGAAAATAAACAGCTTATGTAACTTGGAGAACCTCTCAATGATTGCAGGGTCAGAGGCGTCTGCCCTGCCAGCGCCGGCGTTCTCCTTCTGTTTCCCGCTTCTTCAGGCTGTGTTGAGTCAGAGCAGCGGATCCTCAGAGGACACCGAGCTCACGATGACCCGCGCGCTACAGGTCATCAACACACACGCTCAGCTGCGGGCGCATTCGGACGACACGGTCATAGACGAGGTACGGCTGGTTGCTTTGCCATTAATCTGTGGTTTTGATTTATTGATCCATCAACACATCTGTGGGTTTGGTCAGATATTAAAAATGAGAAGATGTAATTGTTCTTCTACATAACTGATTAGCATGCAAGTGAATGCCACTCTTAAGGGCCGTTCACACCAAGTATGATAACGATAAAGATATAGTTCTAAAGATCTTCTGATTATATAATGAGTATCAGAGTCCACACCACAGCTATTACAATAATGGCACAGAGAAACTGTGAATCTTTTGAATCACTTTCACAACGATTTTTTTCCAGCTGATGAACGATAAAAACACTAGCTGCGTTTACATGGACACTTACAATCGGATTGACGGCTCAATCGGACTAAAAAAACCTTCATTTAGACACCTTAATCGATCGGATTGAGCTCGATCCAAATGAAATTTCGATCGGATTGAAAGGGGTGATTTATTCCTTTTGTAATCCGATCGAGAGAACATGTAAACACTTGATCGGATTGAAAACCGAAACTGAAAGGACTGTGCATGTGCGATGACGTTAAATAGTGTAATGACGTATGATGCGCGGAACGAGCTGTTCTGAATAAAGTGTCATATAAATAAGTGTCCCGTCATTCTAAAATTCTCAATTCACTCAGTGTCTGTGAAGTGGAGCAGGACAACGTCCCACCCGTCCTTGTTTCGGATTCTCATCCACAGACGACTGGTTTTGGGCATTTTTACTGCGTGATAAATATAAGCAGCACGGCAAAACGGTTCATATGCTCATTATCTCCAAATCATGACCAGAGACTGATTAATATTACGTGTGCTGTTTAAAACAGATAAAGAACCAATAGAGGAGAATAGTTATGCGCGAACAGCGATTTTGAAGTTCAAAATCTATTCTGATTTGAAACTTGTGACATATAAACGCGCACATCAACCCGATTACTTTATTTATCATTCATGTAAACACTGTTCGGTTTCATCAATCGTATTGATTTCATTCCGATTGAACCAACAGGTGTCCATGTAAACGTAGCTATTGACAGCCAATCAGATTTCCTCCTGCTTTAAGAGCCTGAGCATTAAAGCGGCAAACGACAAAACTGCTGTTTTATTAAAAACAGCACACTAGTGTGGACGCTATTATAGTTATTGTTATAATTCCTGATTTGAACAGACCTTTAAAATCTTTTAAAAATATTTTTTCCCACTATTGTGACACATCCAAGTAAAACGGCTTCTGAAACGACTTTTTTTCTTCTTTTTTGTCTGAATAATCGTCATTTGCTACTGCAGCGATCTCATGTGATTTTCGTATGACTTATTGTTTTTGATTAAGGGAATTAATAAATGGTTGACCACAATTAGGCACGCTAGGATATGATGATGTGAATTTTGTTGTTGTGATATGAAATATTATATGAATTTAGTTGTTTTGATTATGAATATTTCATGTCAGTGGCTTATTCAGAATCTCCATCTCTGATTTGCAATTAATAAATTGTCATGCGTGCATATTTTGATATTTTCGTGCATACATTGATTTCTATATGCATATGTTGATTCTATCCATGTCTAAGAGTTTGTAATGAATGTGTTTGTCCAGACTGGCCCAGAGCTGCTGCCCAGAGTCAGTATGCTGCTGCTTTTGACCAAAGTGATCGGCACGTCCACCATTCGCCTTCAGGTAGAGCCTCGAATCAAGGGACACACACAGTATTTGAGGAGAGTTGTGTTGTGACAGTGTGTGTTGTAGGTGCTGGCATCAGACTGTCTGACGGCTCTGTGTACCAGCGCTGGAGGGCAGGAGGGATGTGCGCTCGCCGAACAGCCTGAGATCGACGTTCTGCTGGAGGCTTTACTGTCCTCGTGCTTCTCTGTCAGAGACGCTGCGCTGAGGGTCAGTACCTTTCTGATGTCATCTTCCCTTTGAACACGTTTGTATTGATAGTTTTAGGGCTGCACAATTAATCGCAGTGAAACCACACGCTAGAGATGCCCGGATGAGCTCCAACGTCACCCGAATCCGCAACCAAAAACAAATCATCCACCCTCAAATTACAATTATTCTTATGTGTTGTTACGCGTGATGATAAATGGATGATCATCACCTTCAACAGCGGACGAGGCGACGGTTGATGCGCGCATCTCTAATGATAACATAAACCTGATGAATGAGCGCTGCTTTTAAATGAACATTTCTTTGAAACAAAATTTATCTGACAGAATTTCATTTTCTTAATGGCATAAACAGGCTTTACTCCTTTGAAACTTAAACTGGAAGTCACTGTGACTTCCCGAATTGGCGAACACACACACACACACACACACACACATGCGTGTGCGCACAAACACTTCACAGCCGTTGCATATTACATACCCAGCACTTGATTCATCCTCGTTAACCACTTCGCTAAAACGCTCCCACACGGTACTTTTCTTTCTGTCCTTTTGTTTTGTTTTTTATTCTTCTTTTTTACTTCACTCTCGGACCTGCTCCATTTCTGCTTTAAAAAAGCGGACCCCGCGCAGCGTGTATCTTAAAGAGAGTGCAAATTAGTGCCTGTCTGCCTGGGGGGAAAAAAATCACATTTTAGATGTGTACTCAATTGCACATATTTTAGAGAATGCAGTTAATATTTTCGTTAATAATGATTTATCATATTGACCCACCCGAAATGAATCAGAATGTTATTTTTATTAACCGCGATCCGCACATCACTACCACACACGATTTGGCAAAGGCTGCGATTATTGCTGTGATTATTTTATTTGATGCGCAATTTGTCAGTGCAGCGGCTGATCGGTAGTAAATACTGCTCCATCTGAACACCAGAGGGCGTCTCACACACACACACACACACACACACACACACACACACACACACATCCATCCATCTGAACACCAGAGGGCGTCACACACACACACACACACACACACACACACACACACACACACACACACACACAACACCAGAGAGCGTCTCACACACACACACACACACACACACACACACACACACACACACATCTATATTTTTTTATAATTTTTTTTATATATATATTTTTTTTATGCATTTGTGTTGAAATAAAATGGAATAACATCAAATCAAATAAAAAAATACATTGTCACCAGCCAAAATCATGGACGTTTCTGAAGTCAAAAGGCATTTGCCTTAAAAATTAAATAACCCCAATTTTTTTTTCCTTTTTTAAAAAAAAATTAAGGTAATTATTTAAAAAAGTTTCTTCATTTAAAATTATGTACATTTCTAAAGTGAATGCATTAGTGTCAAAATACAATGAAATGATGAAAAATCTACATTATTTCACCTGACTAAATCCAGAAGAACTCTGGCAATGTCTCCGAGACGCTTGAAGAAAGTGACGTCTTGTTGCCGCAGTTCTTCTGCATTTAGTCTGTCTCAGTTTCTTCTGTTTCTGACTCGATGATGGTGAGATCAGATCAGACCGGCTGTTGGCAGACTCCTTGTTGCATACTGGATTATTTCAATTAATGGCAAAAGGAATGTTTGGAACTGATATTTCCTACTGACATACTACAGCAAAAGATATAAATACACAGTACTGTATATAAAATCTATTATTTCATCAGCTTTACAATGATTTTTAAACACCTAATCCAGCAGTGAATCATTGATTATTGTTGAAATGCTCTGCAGTGGTGAGTGTTGCTCATGCTGTGTGTGTGTGTGTGTGTGTGTGTGTGTGTGTGTGTGTGTGTGTCTCAGACTCTGGCAGGCTCTGTGTCTGGATCTGGTCCCTGAACTCTGTCCGCTCCTGATCGAGGATGTGATCCACCACGAGGAGGCGGTGCGGTCGGCGGGTGCCGAGGCTCTGTCCAGCGCCGTCAGCCAGTACCAGGAGCAGTCGGCCACCGTTCTGGCCCAACTCACTGAGCTCTACCATCAGAAACTCTACGTGAGTCTCTCACTCTGGAGATTTAGGACCAGACATCAATATTTAATCAAGCCTTGTAGCGCTTAATTGAAATTCATCTGGGAAATTAAAGCCGTTGTGTTAAGTGTCATAATCACCAGATGGGCTTTTATAATAGGTTTTTTTATTTTATTCATTGCCCTAATATTTAAAATTGAATGGCCGTCATTGTGAAAGGAGAATCACTCTGGATTGTCGTTTGAATGGGACGGCTTTGAGTGATGCTCAGGGATTTGTGTGTGTTTTGTTGTTCAGAGACCTCCTCCGGTTCTGGACGCTCTGGGACGCATCATTTCTGAAGCTCCTCCAGACCAATGGGAGGCCAGGTAAGAGCCTTTACATGATGGCTGTGGAGTTATTATGGATATTTACTTGGAAAACTTACTTAGATAAAACTTTTTTTTCTTTCAGTTTTTATTTTATTTTTTGTTTAGTTTGTATTTATTTATGATGAATTTGAACAACATCTGTGGCAATCTGTGACTATTTTTTTGTTTGTTTAGTTATGTAGTTTAGGTTGGCTATTCATTTTTTATTTCATTCTTTAAATCATTACATCAAGAAAAAGTTGTAGTTTTTTCCCACTTTTTTCAAAAGTTTTGTCAAAGTTTTGTTACTTGTTTAGCTTTTCAAGGCATGAGGGAAATGATTGGATAACTTGAAACCAGGTTGTCATGTCAGTCTCATGCAAAGACCTGTAATATTCTGGTTATACCTTCAAAATGTATATTAAACATTCCCAGTGCTTCACATTTGCCCACAGAACTCCCATTATAATGCATTTCTTGCGAGTTTACAAAGTGACTTACAAAGGATTATTTGCGATAATCGACATCATGCTACAGCATTAAGTTGAAATCACCCAGAGTCATATATCAGGTGTACGTGCTTGTGAGTGATGCGTTTCCTGTGTGCAGGTGTGGCATTGCTCTGGCGCTGAATAAACTGGCCGAGTTCTTGGATGAGAGTCAGGTGTTGCCCCTGTTCCTGTTCTTCGTGCCTGACGCTCTAAACGACAGACACACAGAGGTGCGGCGCTGCATGCTGGAAGCGGCTCTGTCCGCTCTCAACACACACGGCAAGGTAGTGTTACTCCATCAGACGCCCCGCCAGCTCGCTCCGTTCTCCTGAAGCCACGCTCACTCTCTCTCACCGCTTCTGTCTCGCAGGACAACGTGAGCTCTCTGCTGCCCGTGTTCGAGGAGTTCCTGAAGAGCGCGCCGCAGGACGCCAGCTATGACTCTGTGAGGCAGAGTGTGGTCATCCTCATGGGCTCGCTGGCCAAACATCTGGACAAGAGTGACCCCAAAGTCAAACCCATCATGGCCAAGCTGATCACTGCCCTCTCAACTCCGTCACAACAGGTCTGCTGCTATTTTTGCTTGTTTACTTTGTATTAACATCCATCTCAGATGGTCAAGTGTATTTTTATAGCACTTTTCACAATACTCCATTGTTTCATAGCAGTAGGGTTGGGAGGAAAAAATCGATTCACCGAACTATCACGATTTTCTTTGTTTACAGAATCGATATTAATTCAAATTAAATTGCTTTATTTTTGTCCTTGCTTATAGATGAGGTTGACAGAAGTTAGCCACAGAGGATGAAATGTGTCGTTATCTTTGAGTGTTAAGTGTCGTAATGTCTCAAGTGGACGCGTGTGTGACTGAATGCACTGAAAAGCCCTCACTTACCCCTTTTCCACCAAGGCAGTGCTGGTGCCGGTTCGGAGCCGGTGCCTACTCGCGAACCAGTTCTTTGTGTTTCGACAGCCAAAGAACCGGTTCTCGGCCAGGAAAATTGGTTCCAAAGCGGCACCAACTCTTTGCTGGACTAGAAACGTTCTTTAACCACGTCATGCTGGAGGCGGGGTTATTGGCGAACTTCTTCTCGAACGTAACCTCCGTCCGAACAGCACAAACTGGTTCTAAACGTCTTCTCCTGACCCCAAAATAGGATCGCAAAGCAAGGAGAAACATTTGCAGAAAGACGATGTATTCCGCCATTGTAATCGTTATGTTTGAATTTGGCGCAAGTGTTTCTAGGAAAGCTTAAAGGGGGTCGCACACCGGACGCGCAGCTCAGCTCAGCCCCGCGCCGCGTCTTTTAAATTCGAACGCATTATTCTCTAGAAGTGTACACACACCGGCGGTGCCTTTCAGCGTCTGTCCGCGGTACCCAGCAACAGCTCTGGACCGTGTTCAAAATCCTGCCGCGCAATAGAGCGCCATTTAACCGACGTTACATAGTTTTATATTAAATTTGCATGTGTCTCATATCGTAGTTAATGTATACTGACTTCACCCTGTGCTGCAAGTTTTATATTCATTTACAGAAACCAGAAAATTGCTGATATTATTGGATTTGCAGGTGGTGTACACCCCCTTAAGACGTAGCCTATGGCAACGTACACAGTGACGCCGTTCGCTGGGCTCTCTAGTCAGTGGAAAAACAAACAGGTTCTGAGAAGGTTCGCAAGTTGAACCAACTTTGAACCAGCACCAGTTCCGAACCAGTTCTTTTTTGGTGGAAAAGGGGTATGAGCTGCAACTTCACTTTTAAATGACAATATCCTGGCCGGACTACTGTTGTCAGTGATATAAGTATTTGAAATGAACATGATTTCTTAATGTCTAGTGACATATCAGGGCCATTTTATGATTAATTGAAATACATTTCTTACATACGGCTCCTTTAAAATATTCCCACGCATCCCTCTCTGTCTGGTCCTGCTCAGGTTCAGGAGTCGGTGGCGAGTTGTCTCCCTCCTCTGGTTCCTGCTATAAAGGAGGACGCTGGTGGGATGGTGCGGAAGCTCCTGCAGCTCCTGTTGGAGAGCGATAAATACGCTGAGCGGAAGGGAGCCGCTTACGGGCTGGCAGGCCTGGTCAAAGGTCTGGGAATCCTGTCTCTCAAACAGCAGGAGATCATGAGCACTCTGACAGACGCCATCCAGGACAAGAAGAACTCCAGACGAAGAGAAGGTGAGGGAGGCGGAGGCTTACAAAGCATTGATTAAGGACAAAACGAATGCATTTAATTTTAGTGACGTGTGCTTTGTTGGCATGACAAATGATATATGTATTTCTTTTTATTAAAAATAATATTTTATTATATTTATTACTGCCTGACCAAAAAAAAGTCGCTGTTTCGATTTAAATGGCCAAATGTTTAAGGATCTGTGATTGGATCATTATTGCAGGGATTATTATAATTCTAGCATGTTATATGTTTGATGGAAATAAATGTGACGTTATTTCCATCATGAGGTGCATCAGTTTTTCGTCAAGATCTTGTATTGTCAAGGCAAGAGTCCAGCACTGTGTAAAGTCTCCTCCAGTACATCCCAGAGACTTTCAATGGGTTTAAACTCTGGATTCAGAGGAGCCGATTCATGTGTGGAAAATATTTGTTTATTAATAAGTACATTAAAACGATGCAAAAAGTAAACTGAAATTAAGTAAACCAATGATTAAACTAGTAAATAATGATGAAATAATGGACTGATTTTGAGCTAGTGGTTAGTGCCTGAGTTGTGGTGCACATGTGGGTGAAGCAGGTTCGAGTCTTGCTTGTGTACTAGTCCCATTCCCTGCTCTCTTCCTTTCCACAGAAAAGTAAACATTTAAGAAACAAAATAAATAAAGTAGCATGTTATAATTGAGCTAGAGCATGAAGAAAAATAGTAAGAGTTGAAGAAGGTAATACTATCTTCTCTCTCACAGGTGCTCTGTTCGCGTTTGAGATGTTGTGTAACATGCTGGGGAAGTTATTTGAGCCGTATGTGGTCCACGTCCTCCCGCACCTGCTGCTCTGTTTCGGTGATGGGAACCAGTACGTCAGAGAGGTACGAACAATCAGTTCTTTTGCCCACACTTGTGGTCTTTGCACTTGACCACTTGTCTACTTGCATGATGTATTTCCTGTATTTGGTTCAAGTGGGCGTGAAGACTGCAAGTCTTTTCCTTTTTATTGTGACTATCATTGCGCTAAAACGATATATTATGCAGCCCTAACCTCTACCATTATCACCTATGCTATGATAATCAGATGTTTTTATTGGCTGTGTGTGTATTGTCACTTTTTTTCTGCTTTCACTAAGAATGGACAAATATATAATATTGTAAATGAATGCATGTGTCCTTTACTCTACATGCTGCATCATGATGTGTTGTTTTGCTGTGTCAGGCTGCGGACGACTGTGCCAAGGCCGTGATGAGGAACCTGAGCGCTCACGGGGTGAAGCTGGTGCTGCCGTCTCTGCTGGTGGCGCTGGAGGAGGAGTCCTGGAGAACCAAAGCAGGTCTGCTGCTCACTGCACACTGTCACATGCAGACACCGCATTCATTTCAGATATTACCCATGTTGATTTTACCATATGAATGTGTAAAAATGAATTTGTGTTTTTTTTTTTATGTGAATTCTTGGGAAGCTAAATAGTTTTTTGAGAGTGTAGTGTTCAGCCCTATAATTTTTATTTTTTTTTTACTTTTAATTTAGTATGTTAAATAAAATGTTTTTTACTATAGTACATTTTATTTTAATTATTATAATGATATTTTTTAATCATAATTACTATTGTTTATTTTATTAATCATCGCCATCTCACATGGAAATGCAGAGCATTGTCTAATTATTTCTTATAGTATTTTGTATTTTAATTATATTTATGGTTATTTTCATACTAATGTATTTTAGATTATTATAATTTTTTGTATTTTATAATTAATCATTATCACTCTCGCATGGAAATGCAGAGCATTGTTTGTTTTATTATTTTAATTTTATTATAATATTTTATAACATGTTTTTTTATTAATCATTATCACTGTCTCACATGGAAATACAGAATGTTTAAAATGTATTATTTTATATTTAATAAATAATTTGTTTTTATTTTAATCTTTATAATTATATATAATAATTTTTTTAATATATATATTTTTTGTTAATCATTATCGTACCTGAAGCATAGTGTTTTAGATTTCTGTCTAATCCGTGTGTAGGGTCCGTGGAGTTGTTGGGTGCGATGGCGTACTGCGCTCCTAAGCAGTTGTCCTCGTGTCTGCCGAACATCGTCCCCAAGCTGACGGAGGTTCTGACCGACTCTCATGTGAAGGTGCAGAAGGCCGGTCAGCAAGCGCTCCGACAGATCGGCTCTGTTATCCGCAACCCTGAGATCCTGGGTATGAAACATTCATGTTTGAAGAAAGTGCTGTGTCTGCGTGTTTTGTTTGGGTGGGAGGTGTGGCACAGTGTTAAAGGACTGGGGCTTTAATGTTGTGATGACACTGAACTGATATTGTGAATCCGGCAGCGATCACCCCCATCCTGCTGGACGCTTTGACTGACCCGTCTCATAGGACGCATCACTGCCTGCAAACGCTGCTGGACACCAAGTTTGTGCACTTCATCGACGCTCCGTCTCTGGCTCTGATAATGCCCATCGTCCAGAGAGCGTTCCAGGACCGATCCACCGACACGCGCAAGATGGCCGCGCAGATCATCGGAAACATGTACTCGCTAACTGACCAGAGGGTAGGACATGATTCTCACCTGACTTGTGTTGATGTTAGAAATGTTGAAAAGTTGACAACCTATGGTTCCTGGTTCCTTTTTTTTTTTCACCCAAGAAATCCAAGCGGATTGGATGAGCCACATTTGCCAACCATTCAAAAACAAAAGATACACACACAATACCCTTCAAAAAGTTCATTAAAAAAATTTGTTGTTGGAAAAATTAATTCAGCAAGGACACATTAAATTGATCAAAAGTGACAGTAAAGACATTTATAATGTTAAAAACTTTTTTTTTAAATAAATGCTGTTCTTTTCATCATAGAATCCTGAAATCTATCAGTTTCCACAAAAATATGAAGCAGCACGACTGTTTTCAACATTGATAATAATCAGAAATGTTTCTTGAGCAGCAAATCAGCATATTAGAATGATTTCTGAAGGATCATGTGACACTGAAGACACTGAATCTGAAAATTAATAAATAATATATTACATTTTACACAGAAAGAGAAAAGTTATTTTAAATTTTTTAAATTTATTACTACATTTTTGACCGGAGCAAGAGACTCGATTGTCAAAAACAAACAAAAAATTCTTAATGATTCCAAACTTTTCACTGGTATTGTAATAGCAGTTTTATTATTTATTTAATATTTCAATGCATTCAGTTATTTATATAACTGTTTTTAATGTTTTTTGTTTTCTTGAGCATCCGTATACAGCCTGCAGTTTAAAATTTTTAGTCTCAAATGTGAGTGAAACACTTGCACCGTCGAGCCCTGATTACACCAGCATACCAGTGTGTGTTTGTCTTTCTTCCTGACTGTATTAGACAAGGCCAGGCAAGTTTTATTTATATAGCACATTTCATAATTCATACACCATGGCAATTCAAAGTGCTTTACATAGAAAGGAATAAAAATAATCATAAAATAAAAGCAAGGAAAATTAAAACAGTTATTCAAAACAGTTATAAAATTTCACACTATGGTAATTCAAAGTGCTTTCTATAGAAAATAAGCACAAAATAAAAGCAGTTCTAAAAGGAATGAGTTAGAGTAAAATGAATTAATTCTATTAATGTTGTGTTGTATTCCTCTGTTAGGTCTGGCTGAGGTGATGGCAGCGTTAGGTGTGGAGAAGCTGGACAAACTGATGCCAGACGTGGTCCAGACGGCCAGTAAGGTGGACATCGCCTCTCACGTCAGAGACGGATACATCATGATGTTCATCTACCTCCCGCTGACCTTTGGGGACAAATTCACCCCATACGTGGGTCCCATCATCCCCTGCATCCTAAAGGTCAGACAACATGTTTAAACACTTGTCGTATCGCAATGTTTCTCTTGTGCATTTTCAATCTCAACAGAAGTTCAAAAAGTTTACATTCCAACAATTGTTAAAAAAGTATTTAAATAGTTTTATGTCAACATGAAATCAAAATTATGTGATGCTTTATTTTCTTAATAAAATAAATATAGATTTATTATGAGAATGTTAATTTTAATAATTAAGCAAATGTTTACATTTTAATATTTAAGAATGTATTTTCTTACTAATAAATTGTTATTAAAGTGGTTAATGTTTATTTTTCTAATATTTATTTATAAAAATAAATATTAAGAAATGTATTTTCTTAGTAATAATTTATTACTAAGAAAATATATCTCTATGTATTTTCTTAATTTAAATATTAATTAATGTGAATGTTTATTTTCGTTATATTTAAGAAAATAAATATTAATAAATAAATAAATTTATTTTCTTAATACATTTTCCTGGTTATTGTGCATTGATGGATCAGTCCATGTTTCATTGAAGAAAAACTTTCATTAAAATGTAATAACTGTCGTTAACTGTATTTTTCTTTGACTTGAACCAATAATATCCTATAGGCCTACCTTTTCACAATTCAGTCAGGATGGCATTCATTCCTTGTTATTTACCACTAAATATTGTTTCACTATCAAATTCATAATTGCGTTGCATTACGTTACGTTGTTTATCCAGGAATATTGTTCTCATCTTTTCAAAGAGAAGCTGGTCTGTTTGATTGACTCTGGGTAGATAAAGATCTCTGTGTGTGTGTGTGTGTGTGTGTTCAGGCTCTGGCCGATGAGAACGAGTACGTGCGAGACACGGCCCTGCGTGCGGGCCAGCGCATCATCAGCATGTACGCCGAGACCGCCATCGCTTTACTTCTGCCAGAGCTGGAGCAGGGCCTGTTCGATGACCTCTGGAGGATCAGGTACCACACACACACTCTCCCATCAGCCTTTCATAGGGATAGTTCACCCAAAAATTAACCCATGATTTACTCACCCTGAAGCCATCCTAGGTGTATACAACATTAATCTTTCAGACGAATACAATCAGAGTTATGTTATAAAATGTCCTGGCTCTTCCAAGCTTTATAATGGCAGTGAATGGCCGTTTATGTCTTAAAGTCCTTTAAAGTGCATCCATCTATTATAAAAGTGCTCCACACGGCCCGGGGGTCAACACGGGGGTTAATAAAGGCCTTCTGAAGCGATTGTGTATGAAAAATATCCATATTTAAAACTTTATCGACTAAAATAATTAGCTTCCAGCAAATGGCCTACGCAAGTCGACTTACGGCAAAAGAGCAACACTGGTCCTGACACATAAACGAACGTGGAAGCGCAGAGGACAGAACAAAACAAAACACCAGTCACGAATTAGAAGTCTAAAATGAGAATTTCTAAAGAGAAATGTGGGAGGAGCTTGAGTTTGTTGCCAAGCCCTGTTTGTTTGAACCGCGAGAGGCGTCAAAGCTTACGCTACTCCTACATCTACGTCGTACATCGTCCAGTGTTGCTCTTTTGGCGTAAGTCGCCTTGCGTACGTCCGTCTGCTAGTTATTTTAGTCGATAAAGTTTTAAATATGGATATTTTTCTTACCAACGCATCGCTTCACTTCAGAAGGCCTTTATTAATCCGCCAGAGCCGTCTGGAACACTTTTATAATGGATGGATGCACTTTGATGGACTTCCAAAAACAAAAACCTATTCACTGCCATTATAAAGCTTGGAAGAACCAGGACATTTTTAATATAACTCCGACTGTATTCGTCTGAAAGAAGAAGGTCGTATACACCTAGGATGGCTTCAGGGTGAGTAAATCATGGGGTAATTTTCATTTTTGGGTGAACTATCCCTTTAAATGGTCCTTCCATCAGTTCACAAGTTTAGACTGTTGCTGATGCTGAGGTTTTGTGCTCTCTTAGATTCAGCTCGGTGCAGTTGCTAGGAGACCTGCTGTTCCATATCTCCGGGGTATCGGGAAAGATGACAACAGAGACGGCGTCAGAGGATGACAATTTTGGCACGGCCCAGTCGAACAAGGTAGCACATAATGAGCCCCTGGATTCTTGGCATTCAGGACAGCTGTGCTTTCATTAGAATACGAAAATATATTCCTCACTTCCTGTTGTGTCCGTGTTCTAGGAATCCGTGTGTGTAAATGTTGTATTTTTACTGACTTTCCCCAGGCCATCATTGGAGCGCTGGGCGCAGAGAGACGTAACCGTGTGCTTTCGGGGCTCTACATGGGCCGCTCAGACACACAGCTGGTGGTGAGACAGGCGTCTCTTCATGTGTGGAAGATCGTGGTGTCCAACACGCCACGCACGCTTCGAGAAATCCTGCCCACCCTCTTCACGCTCCTGCTGGGCTTCCTGGCCTCCACCTGCCCGGACAAGAGAACGGTACAACCACTGCACTGCAGCTTCAGTCTCAACAGAAAAAACATGCATGTGTGCACTGCAAAATTGTCTGGTTTCCAGTCCAAATATCAAAAAATTCTTAAATCAAGATGCATTTACTAGATAAGTCAAATTAGATCAGATATTATGTCTTGTTTTCCGGGGGAATTAATCAAAACTAAGTGAGTTTTTGCTTAAAACAAGCAAAATTATCTGTCGAGATAAGAAAAATAATCTTGTTTCTGTTTGAATTAAGATTATTTTTCTTACCCCGTGGACCTTGTTTTAAGCAAAAACTCACTTAGTTTTGATTAATTCCCCCGGAAAACAAGTAATAATATCTCATCTAATTGTACTTATCTAGTAAATGCATCTTGATTTAAGAATTTTTTGATATTTGGACTGGAAACCAGACAAAAATACTAAGTATGAAAATAATTTTTTGTAGTGTGGTGTTTGGAAATTGGACTGTGCTGTAATAATGCAGATTAATATACCATAATTATGCCATAATGAAATTATGCCATAATGAAATTATGCAATGCTTTTTAAAATGATGATTATACATTTTTTGTCCAATTTTTATTTTATTTTTCAAATGTATTTATTTATAATTCTTTTGATGAATAAAATACTTTAATTAATTATAGTAGGACCTTTACGTCATGTGGAAATCAATGTGTATTTAGCATTATCCGCATTGTGACGTAATGTTTCCGTAATTATTTATTCTTTCATTATTAATGATTACATTTTTTTTCATCATAGATTTTGATGAATAACCGACAGTAATGCCTTGCTCGTGTTGTTAAAGTTAATGGTCTGTGTTTCCCCGTCTGTCCTGCTCCAGATCGCTGCTCGTACTTTGGGTGACCTGGTGAGGAAACTGGGTGAGAAGATCCTGCCCGAGATCATTCCCATCCTGAGGAGGTCTCCGCTCAGACAAGAGTGACGAGAGGCAGGGCGTGTGTATCGGCCTCAGCGAGATCATGAAGTCCACCAGCAAAGATGCAGTGAGTGGCAGCTGATAGAATAATGCTCCGCTGCTTGATTTTTGTTCATATCATTAGCCGAACAATTTGCCCAGGAACTCTAAATGCGATCAAAATTGGTCAACCAATCAAAATGCGGCATGAACTCAACCAATCAGCATGTTTAGCACCCAAGTCCCACCCCTGAAAGTCCTGAACTTCGTTTAGACTCTGGTTCCTGCGGTGGAAACACACCGAGTACCAGCCCAAAGTTCCTGGGGGAAGTTCCTGCAGTGGAAACGCAGCTATTGATCATGTGACTGATGTTTGTGTGTCAGGTTCTGGTGTTCTCCGAATCTCTGGTTCCCACCGTGAGAAAGGCGCTGTGTGATCCTCTGGAGGAGGTCCGTGAAGCGGCTGCTAAAACCTTCGAGCAGCTCCACGCCACCATCGGTCACCAGGCCCTCGACGACATTCTGCCGGCGCTGCTCAGACAACTGGTACTGCTTTCTACCCACAATCCTCCACTTTACCTTGCACTACTGTTCTAAACACTACTGTTCACAAGTTTGGGGTTGGTAAGATTTCTTAATGTTTTTGGAAAGAAGTCTCTTCTGCTCACCAAGGCTGCATTTATTTGACCAAAAATACAGTAAAATCTGTAATACATACGTCAACATTTGAAGTGGATCAAAACCTTTCATCAAAGTTATACATGAAATTTGTCTTAGGACAACTTTTAACTTTTTTGATCCACTTCAAATGCTGGCTACTGTATTTGCAAATATTATTCAATTTTAAAGATTCTTTGATGAATAGAAGGTTCAAAAGAACAGAATGTTTTTTTTTATTTTTTTTTATTGTCTTTACTGTCACTTTTGATCAATTTAATGCATCCTTGCTGAATAAAAGTATTGATTTCTTTAAAAGACGTCACACTTTTAACCCTAGTTGCCAGTTTCTATCACCCAAGCTGCTTTGTATGTTTTGTGAAAAGCACTCAAATGATTTTGCTTTTTGTTGCAGGAGGACGAAGAGACGTCAGAGTTTGCGTTGGATGGATTGAAACAGGTCATGGCTGTGAAGAGTCGGTCAGTCCTGCCTTATCTGGTTCCCAAAGTGAGTTCTCCTTACTAATGGCCTCTTTTAACTAACCTGATTTGTAGACTTGTGTATACAGGCTTTGACTATCTTCATAAATGCAGCTTTTTCTGGCCAAGAACTGCCAACCATCTCACTGACATTTAAAGTGATCAACCACAGTTTTTTTTTTTTTTTCATGTAATTATATACACAATATTTGTTTACTTGTTGCTAAACATCTCAATGTAAACTATGATATTTCAAAGATTTGATCTCACAAACCTCACTAAACTCTTGCTGCTCATTATATCCACCCAATACTCCTTAAATCCGACTTTGTTTCCCTGTGCACAATGAAAATTTAAATTTATTCTATTGAAATCTATCCAAATTATACTACTGTATGTATATCCATCCTTATCCGGATACATACAGTACAGTCACAATTAGCAATATGCACTATTTGTTAAATCATCAGAATATTAGTCAGCATCATCAGTCATCATTTAGATGATGATTTTCTGTAAAGCTGCTTTGAAACAATGTGTATTGTAAAGACTGCTATATAAATAAATATGACGACTTGATTCTGTGGAACCAGCCAATCAGATTGGAGCTTGCTGCATTGAAAGCTCTTGCCATTTTTGTTTTTTTCAGTCTGCATGAGATCTGTGGGCGTTTTGTCTCAGCCTGAGACTAAAATATTCCTTGCACTTGTTTAACTGTTATATTTCTTATCCTCTATAGCTGACGGCTCCTCCTGTGAACACGCGCGTTCTGGCCTTCCTGTCCGCGGTGGCGGGAGACGCTCTGACGCGTCACCTCGGGGTGATTCTTCCCGCGCTGCTCTCCTCTCTCAAACAGAAGCTGGGCTCAGACGAGTGCCTGCAGGTGAACACCACAGCTGTCAATCATTCAATCATTCAAATCACTCTTACTGAAACTGAAATGATGAAGAATCAGAATATAGTGTATGTGTCTTTTATGGCCTTCGACAGGAGCTGAGCAACTGTCAGACTGTGATCCTCTCAGTGGAGGATGAAGTCGGCCAAAGAATCATCATTGATGATCTCCTGGAGGCCACGCGAGGAGCAGACGCGGGGCTGAGGCAGGCGTCCGTCACCATCCTCAACGGCTACTTCTCTCGAACACGACTGGACTACAGCGTTCACACACGCACACTGCTGTCCGGCCTCATGCGGCTCATGAACGACCCCAACCCAGAAGTGCTCAGCCAGAGCTGGGAAACCATCAACTCCATCACAAAGGTAAACGAAGCTTTCATCCGTGCAGATCTTCTCAAACTCCCTGTTTATACCTGGTGCTATCATCCCATGTGATCATAAGACATGAGTAAATTAGTTTCATGATTCCTGACCTCTAGTATGAGATTGTTCTCTGATTGCAATTTCTGTAGCAAAAGAGAGTTGGGAAGCTTTGTTTCACTTAATCGATTAAACCTCACTGAAACAGATTCACAGAAGTTTCTTTTATATTAAAATTGATTAGTGAAGTATATGTAGGTAAATATTGCTGTTTATTACTATGAATCATTATATTGTTGCTTATGCACTACCATTCAAAAGTTTGGAGTCTTTCTAACAAAAAAAATACAAATAATTTCAAATAAATGCTTTTTCTTTTGAACTTTCTATCTAAAAAATGAAAAAATGTACCACAGTTTCCACAAAATATGAAGCAGCACAACATTGATAATAATCATACATGTTTCTTGAGCAGCAAATCATCATATAAGAATGATTTCTGAAGGATCATGTGACTCTGAAGACTGGAGTAATGATGCCGAAAATTCTCAGGAATAAATTACATTTTAAAATGTATTCACACAAAAAAAAAGTTATTTAAAATTGTAATATATTTGATTTTACTGTATTTTTGATCAAATGAACGTGACCTTGAAGAGACTTCCTCCTCTTTTATATGCATTACATAATTTTTGCTACTACTAGGATTAAATGGGAAATGTGCTGTAATATGACTGTGGTATCTGGTTGCTACATTTCTCATAGTTTCATTATGTTTGGGGTTGTGAATATAAAACTGTTTGTGTGTTTGTGCAGAAACTGGATGCTGCCAGCCAGCTCTCCATGATCGATGACCTGCACAGGGACATCCGCTCTGCTGCCGCTGAGGTCAAAGGTCAACACTTACCTGGCTTCTGTCTGCCAAAGAAGGTGAGCATCGCTTAAGAGAGTCAAACTGCAGAGCAAATGTCAGCACATATCATCTCTGATGGCATATAATCATTGTAGAAGTGTTCAGAAGGAGAGAATGATCTACCTAAGATAGTACTGGGTAATATAAGGCAACTACATGGGCTAGGTGTAGGTTCAGGGTTAGTACCTAGTTATTACCCAGTTGTTTTAATCACTATAAGTGACTGACTGTAAAATTTGCTAGCCAAATTAGATTAAAAGTGCAAAATAACAATGTTGAAGATTATAACTGGATGACACTTACTGTATTAAACATAGTGATGTCATTTGATAACACTGTAACAAACTACTACATATTGCACACAATTTTACATACTGTTTATGTGCATAGTGTGCATAGAAAAATTGTGCATTGGGAGATACAATCTCACAATTTCGGGGGGAAAAGTCGCAATTTCCATTTTTTTTATTTCATTTTATTTTTTATTCCATGGCGGAATTACTAAACCTGAAATAAAAATAAAGCTAAATCGATATATATGAAAAATAAAATGACAAAAGCACATCACAAAATTACTCAAATTAAAATGAAAAACTGAAAACATTAAATAAAAACAAATTCAAAATACTATAATAGTATATAAATATGATATGAAATGCTGTATGCCCTCTACTCAACATGTATTTCCTTCAGGGAGTGACGTGCATTCTCCCCGTGCTGAGGGAAGGTGTGCTGACAGGAAGTCCTGAGCAGAAAGAGGAAGCAGCTCGAGCGTTGGGAGGAGTCATTAAACTGACATCAGCGGAGGCGCTCCGGCCCTCTGTGGTCACATCACGGACCGCTCATCCGAATCCTAGGAGACCGTTTCACTTGGTCTGTGAAAACCGCTCTGCTCGAGACACTCACTCTACTCCTGGCCAAAGTGAGTGTCCATCATGCCTCTCTCCTTATGTTGATGCAGACCCTTCATTCACACTCATAATTAGTGTTGTCAGAAATACCGACTTTGGTACTGAAATTACAAAAATGTGACGCTTTGAGTGCGGTTGAGCTGAATCATAAACGCCTCTGATTGGCCATTATGTTCACGAGCTCATCGGATATGTCTGTGATTGGCTACAATGATCAACGTACGGGAGCGTTTGAGAGCACAAGCAGCCGTCTATCAGTGGACCGGCCCTGCTTTCAAACGCTCCCGTGTGTATGTGCAACCGCTCACTGAAGAGCGTCATTGATGTATATAATATGTGTTTGAAGCGCTGATCATCATAGCCAATCACAGACATATTTGATGAGCGCGTGAGTACAATGGCCATTCCGAGGTGTTTACGATTCTGTTCAACAGCGCTCAAAGCGTCACATTTTTTAAATTTCAGTATCGACTTGGTCCCAAAGTCGGTACTTTTGACAACTCTACTCATGATTACTCTGTGTGTCTGTGACCCGTACAGGTGGGCATCGCTCTGAAACCGTTCCTGCCGCAGCTCCAGACCACCTTCCTCAAGGCTCTTCAGGACTCGAGCCGGGCCGTGAGGCTTCGGGCCGCAGAGGCTCTCGGTCAGCTGGTCGCCATACACACTAAAGTAGATCCACTGTTCACCGAGCAGCTGGCGGCCATACGCAACGCTGAGGACTCTGGAGTCAGGTAGAGTTTACGCTTCCTCTTTATTTCGAGGTTTGCGTTCTCGAGTGTTGTTGTGCGAATGAGCAGCCGGAGCGCGTTAAACGGATACTTCACTGATTAGCATTAAGCTTTGTATCATTAGAAACCCGGTAGTATTTTGGAATGACAGTGCTTCCCTCCCTCATGTCCCCCTGAGACGAGAGATTTCTGTATTGTGTGTCTGGAAAAAACCTCTGATGACTCAAAAATCTTAATTTAGCGTCATCAGAGGCTTTTTTGTGCAGAGGCGAGAGACTCCAGCCAATAGGAGGAGCTCGTTCCGCATGTGTTCAACCCGCCCATAGGGGGATCTCACGATAAAACACTGTCTTTTCAGTTTCATTTATTGTTTTATTTATATCAATGACACAGAAAACAGTATACATAATATTAAGTGTGTGCTGTCACTTTAAGACCGACTGCACGGACCGAAAAATAACGGACAAATAGCCGTTTCTTTCTCAGCTGTTCACATATGACATAAACGAGAGAATACTTGTCGAGATGGTCATTTAGACCGGTATGTTGACAATTTTGTGTTTATGTGTCCGTTCAAGGGCAAGGAAACGCGAAAGAGGAATCAATTCTGCATTCGAGCGCTGTCTGAAACGCGCCTCTCTTTCACTGCGCTTCGAGTGTGTGTGGCTGTGCGCACATATAACGCGCGAGTCCCGGTTTTCGGCTCTTCTTCCGCGATTAAAATTGTTTGAATGTGTAAATTGGCAAGTCAATACACGTCCAAATTATGAACTTTCACTCTATGATGGTTAAATTTAGCATTTAATCCGCGAATCACATGCGTGCCGAACCGAATCTAGTGCGATCCGTTCCACCCCTAGCGCGTTATCTCGTTGAATATCATTGGCAGAATCGTAAAAATGCAGGATTAAGATCGCGTGGGGGTTGAATCGAGATCGCGATCTTTTAACGATTAATCGTGCAGCTCTACTAGTAGCCTAGCTGTATCATTTCTCCCGATACTGCCCTCTGTAACCGGTAGGCGTGGCTTGGGAGTGTCCTCGTAGGGCAGCGAAGCAAGTGCATTCTAGGAGTTGTTGTCTTTCATCCACATGAGCCAAAAAAAAATTCTGGCTTTTCTCAGTCTAGAAGGCTCCAACTTCTAAAATAATTTCACATTTCTACTACATAAATGACCCAATTTAAATACACATTCATCTTTCCAGTGGTGAAATATCCCTTTAAGAGTCTTCTGTTAGAACGGTGTCGTGTTAGCGGCCCCTAACTTAATAACTAATGATCTTTGCAACGGAAGTGAATCAATCAAAACTAACTTTAGCTGGACAATAACTTTATTCTAGAAGAGCTGCTATAAAGCCAAAACAATCTCTTGTTACTTTAATTTCCTGTTATCGCTGTAAAGCTGCTTTGAAAAAATCTATATTGTTAAAAGCGCTGTATAAATGAAGCTGACTTGTCTAGACTAGAACACTATTCAAATACACTATTTGTTGTTTGTCAAAAGTAAAACTGTAGTTGTGCTTGTCACTCACTGTGTCACTGTTGGTGCTGCAGGGAGACCATGCTACAGGCCCTGCGCTTCGTCATCCAGGGTGCAGGGGCAAAGGTCGACCCCAGTATCGGAAGAACATACCACCACACTGCTGGGCATGCTGGGACATGATGAGGTACAGCAAGTGTTTCAGTTTTTGCTTTTGTTTTACTTGAGAGATTATAAATCATTCAAAATCAAAGACTAAAGTCCCATTAGTTAAAAGTTTAGTTCACCCAAAAATATAAATGTATCCCATGATTAGGTGTTAGGAATCAGAGTTAAGTTAAATAATATCCTGGCTCTTTCAAGCTTTAAACCACTTTTGATCTTACAAATGTAGTAAATGTTAAGATTGACATTAAATAAGATTAATAAATGCTGTAGAAGTATTGTTTATTGTTAGTTCATGACAACTAATGTAGTTAACTAATGCTTAAAAAATTAAAACTTATTGTAAACTGTTACCAATAGTATGAAGACAACTTTTAAGTTAATAATGTTTAAGTAAATTTTGAAAATGACATTAACTAAGATTCATAAATTATTTAATAGTATTTTTAATGCAAACGAATGAAATAAATGGAACCTTGTTGTTTTTACCAAAATAAAAGTTAATTCCTAATTAAATATATTAGTAATTATGAATGTTATTATGATTCCTTTTTGTTTTTACACTTAAAGACATAAGAATGTGAATGCATGTGTTTTTGTCTTTATAACAGTATCTAGCACAGGATGTGGTTGTGAGAGTGTCATTGTCGCCTTACCTTTCTCTCTGTGTGTGTGTGTGTGTGTGTGTGTGTGTAGGATGCCACGAGAATGGCCTCTGCAGGCTGTATTGGTGAACTTTGTGCCTTCCTGTCTGAAGATGAGCTCAAGAGTGTCTTACAGCAGCATGTCCTCGGTAAGATCACACACGTCTCATGCACACTTCCTGGTAGTAGTTTGTGATGCGATGAGTCAAGAAAACCACTGTAATCCAGATCATATTATGCCCTTCTCCTCCGTCATATGCTTGCCTGTCTCTGTCTCTGTAGCGGATGTGTCTGGTGTGGACTGGATGGTGCGTCACGGCCGTAGTTTGGCTCTGGCCATCGCAGTGAAGTCCGCTCCTGATCGGCTGTGTGTGGATGAATACAGTTCCTCTGTGCTGGAGGCCGTCTTATCTAGTGCAACCGCAGACAGAGTAAGAGCCGTGTAATATCAGCATGTTTAGCAAAACGATGACAACAGTCAAAACTCTTGAATATTCAAACATTTGTTCATTGCATAAACCTTTCAAGCTTTGCCAAATCCACTGCCTTGTTTGCAGCTCTGTGTAGTGATTAAAGCCTGTGACTCCTGGACAGTGCTTAACACCAGCTAATAAGATTGGAGCTCATGATTTTCACAAGCGCTGGAGTTAAGACTTGAGTTTTATTTATATGCGCTTTCCTGTCGCTCAAACAGTAGAGCGCTTGCAACGTCAAGGTCATGGGTCCGATTCCCAGGGAAAGCAAGAACTGATAAGAATGTAAATGTGTACCTTGAAATGCAGTGTAAGTCGCTTTGGATAAAAGCGTCTGCCAAATGCATAAATGTAAATGTAAATATAGTGCTTTTCACTATACACAGTTTCAAAGAAGCTTTACAGAAAAACAGTTTTAGTGTTTATAATGAGCATAAACAACATCTGCAAAGTTACAACGCTCAAAGTTCAAAGCAAAGGGAGATATTTGCTTTTAAAGAAATCACTTTTTAAGGACTACATGTCTGTGGCTGCAAGCTGTTGTAGCTCCGCCCCCTGTGCGGGAAGCAGCAGCTCATTTGCATTTTAAAGGGCCAGACACAAAACGGTGCATTTTTGCTCACCCTCAAAAATTGGCAATTTTAACATGCTATATAAAAATATCTGTGGAGTATTTTGAGCAAAAACTTCACACACACACACTCTGGGGACATCAGAGACTTATTTTACATCTTGTGAAAAGGGCATTATACCACCCCTTTAATTCTCATCCATGTGTGTGTTCTGCAGATCCCCATCGCCTGCAGTGGCATCAGAGCCATGGGTTTCCTGACGAGACACCAGCTCCGCACAGGAGGAACCGAGGCCGTGTCACCACGCATCATCACGCAGTTCGTGAAGGTGAGTCTGCACACAGCCTCTGCTGCATAATGTTACACTGCATACTTTTTGTAAAGTCTTACCAAAAAAGTATAATGCGTTAACTAGAATGAACAAAAAGCTATTCATTTCTTACAGTATTTATTTGTCTGTTAACATCAGTTACTAAAATACAGTTAGTTCGATTTATTAAATAATATGATCATTAAATGTGAACTTTTGATTTAATTCATGTGTTAGTAAATGTTGAAATTACCATTTGTTTGTTCAAGTTAACTAATATAGTCAGCTAATAGTAACAAATGAAACCTTATTCTTTGTGCAACAAACATTTCAAACTGTGGAATGCCTCATAATATTATGTTATATTCCATGTGGACAGAAAATGCACACTTTCTACAGTGTACATGCTATATACTGTATGCTTATTTAAAAGATGATTCTTAGTATGCCATTGCGAACGTACACAAACGCACATCAGAAGTGTTGATCTGTGAGTGTGACTCTGTCGTGGCTCCTCCCACAGTCTCTGCAGAACCAGTCGAGTGACATTCGTCTGGTGACGGAGCGCGTGCTGTGGTGGGTGTGCAAGGAGGCGGAGACTCCCGCTCTAGAGCCCAATCTGGTCAAACCGGTCATCAAGGCCCTGCTGGACAACACCAAAGACAAGAACACCAGCGTCCGAGCCCAGAGCGAACACACACTCGTCAGCCTGCTGCGACTGCGCCAGGGAGAGGAGCGCATGCAGGTCAGTCATGTGGCATGAAAACAAAGTCACGTCGCATTTACTCAGATAGCGCTTTATACGATACAGACAGTAGCAGCTCTACATTAACTAAAGACATTAGTTATTCAGCTCGAGTCTATGTTGATTCGATTCAACTACAAAGCAGCTCTGCAGAAGACAATGGTGTCATTATCAGTTACTTTTAAAGTAGGGCTGGGATAAACGATTATTTTTTTAAACGATTAATCTAGCGATTATTTTTTCGATGCATCGATTAATCTAACGATTCATTTTTCCGTTTCGATTCGATTATCGATTATCTCCCCATTAATTGACTAATAGCAATTTATACATGTTAATTTACATATCTGAATGAAAAAAACATGAATTCCTGAACATTGCAATATATGTTTATTGCTCTTAAAATTCCAAAATAAAAGACTATACAAGTGCATAGTAATGCATCTTAGTCGGAGGTGCATTCAATAAAACCTTAAAGCCTTGAAAACACATAGCTTACTGACGACAAATTTGACTTGCTTTACGTCAAGCGTTACAATAGTCATTATTTAGTTTTTCTTCGTTTCTGATGTCGCAATACATCATACATTCATGAAATCATGCATCATACTCTACCTTGTCTGTGGACATCGTTCATTCCAAAGCCGGTGCTGGATAACAGCGAGCGTGCGTGCGACAGTCGGCGTAATGATTTACAACAGCGGTAATGGACAATTCCGCTTCCAACCTGTAGGGGGACCGAAGAGGAAAAGTTCCTTAGTGTTGCTTTAAAAGTAATGCATTACAGTATTGTGTTACCCCCTTAAAAAAGTAACTAGTAACGTTACTTGTGTGTTACTATTCTCACCTGACTGAGGCTCGCTCTATTCCAAGCTTTCAGGTATTTCTGCAGTAATGCATTCAACAACAATCGCTTTCTTTTTCTTTTAAAAACACATTTTGACCTCATTATGGCGGTTAATTTTGAATGCAGCCGTTTAAAAAAAAAATTACGCAAATAACATGCATTACTTTAAAAATGTAACTCAAATATGAATGTGCATTTATAAAGTAATGCATTACTTTATTCGTTACATCACAAAAGTAATCTGATTACTTAATGTGTGTTATTTTTTTATGCGTTACTCCGCAACATTGGTCATTATCCAGCTCAATTCAGTTCGCATCCGATAATGTCAGTGCAGTCTAATTCTATTCAGCAGAATTCTATTCTAATAATAATATTACTGAATATTAAAGGAGCATTTCACCCATGGAAACATTAATCTTCTTTGAAAGTGGGTCATATATGTAGTCGAAATGTAACGTGTATTGCCTTCTTGACCGAGGAAAGACGAAGTAACTTTAGGGCACATTTGTATGGAAGACAACAACTCCCACAATGCACCACATTGCACAGCTCTGCAAGCCACTCCCACTAATTTTCACAACACAAACATCCACGAACATCTATTCGAGCATCAGACTTTTGAGCATCCTCTTCTTCCAGATCATATTGAGTACCTTCCGCCATTGTCGTAACTTCACATCTGTCTCCACTAGCGCCTGTTAGCTTAGCTTAGCTTCCAAACAAGATGGCGGATATTGCTTTTAGTTTCTGCGAGTGAAGTCCCACCCACTGATCTGTAATAGGTCTGTAGCGTGAGTGGGTCCCACCGCCTGGAAAAATGAGGAACGAGTGTTTGTAGTCTCAAACTTCCAGCTTAGAATGACCAAAATCACGATTTCTCATCATTATAAGCAGGAACTGCAACACTGAAATCTGTATTTCTCCCGTCTCAGGGGAAAATGAAGGAATAATGCACGACCATTCAAAAATATGACTGGGTTTCTAACGATACAAAGCTTAATGCAAATGGGTGAAGTGTCCCTTTAAGTGTCTTTTAAACTCTGACCAAACAAACCAAAGGTGAATATTCACAGCTTGACCTTAAAAGTCGCCTCGTGACCAATCACAGTGCAGCAATTCAACTACCGTTTGCATGTGTGAATTTGTTTCAGAGCATCAGTGCGATCCTGGACTCGGCCAGTAATGAGCTGCTGTCAGAATGTCACCGCAGATCCTTGAAGAAGATCTCCAGCCTTCCCGACTCCAACGAAGAGATCGACGACACCATCCTCACATGATTGACAGCTTCAGCCCTGCTCGTGATCATTGTAGTCACTGATGTTCTCAGAGATCCTGCATCACACTCTCCTCACGCTAGCTTTGACTGTCCTCATCATTTACGCCACGAGGAAAGCCTGGGAAAATATTTATTGAGCCGAGCCCCTAAAATCATCGTCTAAAATTGGCATTTTCCTTAATTCCTTGGTAATTTGTAAATGTGCGTTTTTCTTTTGGTTTTCTTCTGAGATGAGGTATTAATTTGTGCCAATTCTTTACAAATTGATGTTTTGATTCCCTTTTTTATTTAGTTTTGATGGTGAGCAGTTCCTCGCTGTGTCAAGCTGTTGTAAACGTGTGTGTGTGTGTGTGTGCTTGTGTGTGAGAGAGAGCGAGAGAGAGCGAGAGGTGCGCGCGCGTGCT
>FLSR01004873.1:1903558-1915663 GCA_900092035.1 Leuciscus waleckii | reverse complement strand
TACAGTCGGAGTTAAATTAAAAAAATGTCCTGGCTCTTCCAAGCTCAATTCGTATATTCTTTTGGAAGTCCATCAAAGTGCATCCATCCATTATAAAAGTGTTCCACACGGCTCTGGCGGATTAATAAAGGCTTTGCGTGAAGTGAAGCGACACGTTCGTGTATGTAAAATATCCATTTTTAAAACTTTATTGACTAAAATAACTAGCTTCCAGCAGACGTCCACGCATCGATTTACGGTGAAAGAGTACCCTTGAACTTGACGCACAACGTAATGACGAACACGGTTGCCAAGCCCTGTTTGTTTGATCCGCGGAGGCGTCAAAGCTTACGGTACTCCTACATCTACGTCATACATCGTCCAGTGTTGCTCTTTTGGCGCAAGTCGACTAGCGTACATCCGTTTGCTGGTAGCTAGTTATTTTAGTCGATATAGTTTTAAATATGGGTATTTTTCTTACACGAACACATCGCTTCACTTCAGAAGGCCTTTATTAACCCCAGAAGAGCCGTGTCGAGCACTTTTATAATGGATGGATGCACTTTGATGGACTCCCAAAAAAATATACCCATTGACTCTCATTATAAAGCTTGGAAGAGCAGGACATTTTTTTTTATATAACTTTATTTAATATAAAGAAGAATGTCGGGGACTCTTGGATGGCTTCAGGGTGAATAAATCTGGGTGAACTATCCCTTTAAACTAAACAAGTCTTGAATACTCTTGATTTTCCATTTTCAGGTATTACAGAGGAACCCATGGGGTCATAGTAGTGTATGACGTCACCAGTGCCGAGTCCTTTGTCAACGTCAAACGATGGCTGCATGAAATAAACCAGAACTGTGATGACGTCTGTCGAATATTAGGTCAGTTCACCAATGCAGGCTCTACACAATACAATTTATTTATTTGTTTTCAACTCCACTTCTATATTTTGATTTTGTTTTATTTTGATTGGTTAACATCTTTGCAAATCAAATGTGGTGTAATTCATTCTGTGTGCGGTTATAATTTAAGGAGCTCAGGGTTGTGCTGTTATTATTACCATGATGAATCTTCCGAAAAAGTCATTTTTTTGCATTTTAGTTTCAGTAAATGGTCAGGGTGGACAGGGGGAGGGGGTGCAGTTAGTGAAACTCTTATTTATTCAAAAAACATCCAATTTTCCATGATATGAAACCTTTAGTACATGAATTAGTAGAACTGCCAAAGGTCACTTCTGTATTAACGTCTCTCTCCACTTCTGTCATGCTCTCCCTTCAGTGGGCAATAAAAACGACGATCCAAACTCTAAGGTTGTGGAGACGAATGACGCACAGAAGTTCGCAGAGCAGATGGGCATCAGTCTGTTTGAGACGAGTGCAAAAGAGAATGTCAACGTGGAGGAGGTGAGTTCCTCAGGGGTCTGTCTTAGGACCATTCAGAATGTGCTGTAAAAACACTTAAAACACTCCTGGACTCACAAATGTGCAGCTTCAGCTACAAAAAGTAGTTTTCCTCTGTTCTGGAATATTTTATTTCATATTTCACAGAATGACTACTTGAATAATCGAGTACTTGTGCACATTCCTAGTTTAAAGTTGTCGAGTAAAACTTGGCACATTGAAATTGAACTAAACATTGAAATAATCAAATAAAAATAAATATATATATATATATTTGTATTTGGGGTGGAACAGTACACAGAAGTCACGGTTCGGTTCAGACATCACGGTTCGGTACGAGTTCGGTACAATGGAGGGAAAAGCAAAACAGAAATGCTATCTAACAGTAGTTCCGCATTACATTACATTAATTTGCACGCAAGTTTTATTTATTTTTATACCGTGTATTCTCCGTGTAAATGTATGCACTGAACCCTGATGCCCGAACCGTTTCGGTTCAATACGAATACATGTACAGTTCCACCCCTGATATGTATATATTGTATAGGTATGCGTGTGTGTCATCTATTCATCTATGTCATCTACAGAGGCTCATCCATTCAGATTTTATAGCTGGATGTGTTGAATAAAGTGTGTTAGTTTTTAGTAGAACCAGTGCTGGATGGTACAGTAACGTGTACGTGTGTGTGTGTTTCTGGTCTTTGTGTAGATGTTTAACTGCATCACAGAGCTGGTGCTCCGGGCAAAGAAAGAGTCTGTGGCCAAACAGCAGCAACAGCAGCAGAATGATGTGATTAAACTCGGCAAGAATAGCAAACGAAAGAAGAAATGCTGCTAGTGCACGAACAGACGTTCCTCTGCACGGCGGCCGGCACATGCAAGACGGACTGTGATCGTCTCAATCACGATTTCACAAAAACACCAGGGCGGACAGAATGCAGTCCTTTCTGGACCGAGACAAACCACAGAGACTTTTTAAAAGAAAATGTACAGATTTTATCGGAGTCGAGGAGTTTCATGTGGAATTCGTGATATTTAATAAAAGATCCTCCTCCTTTATTGAAGGACCAGCAAGCTGACATGATCGCCAAACCGTGCAGGTTTCTTTATGCTTTCAGAATTACTCTCTATTATCCACCATCTCAGGAGTGATTTTTATTTTCTTCTTCTTCATCATCATCATCATCATCATCATCTCTTTCTCTCATTTTTGTGGAATGCCAGTGTTTTTTTTCTGCAAGAACAATTAGGCCTTTTCCCCCCCCTTTTTTTTATTTTATGAAATCATGCAATTACAGACATCACTCATCATGGACTCCGTGCAAGACAGAGCCAAACATTTTTCAGTTTTAGCTCATTTTTAGACCATATTAATCAGTTATGCGTCAAATAACAGTCTTTTGATTCTCTCATTTGATCTTTTTTTCCCTTCCTTTCATTGGGTTTATCTCACAAAAAGAGCATGTCCATGTTTTAAATGTGAAATTAATTCTATTTTGCATAAAGAAAATGAAGTCTTGTTTTGAGACCAATACACTTAAGCGCATTTCCCCTCAAATTCTCATTTTACAATGCAAGAAAAGTCGTATTTATACATTATGATAGTATTTGTTGTACTGCCTTTTAATACTCATTTAAAATAGTCATTTTTTTACTGTTGTGCATTGAAACATCTGGATGCGTTACAGTAATGAACATTAGGGAAGAGAATTGAGTCAATCATTATCATGAGAAAAAAGAAAAAAACGTAAATTCTTGGCCTTATAATAGGCTTCATGCAAAATATAGTTTATTTTTCTCCTTTAGATTTAGGGCTGAACATGTTTTCATGCGATTAGTTATCTGGATGAAGTCTTCAGGCCTCTTTGACATTCACAGACGTCTTTTGCCGCCTCAGGCTTGTGTTTTTCTGCTTTTGTGCTTCCCTGTGAGGATGAGGGCGGAAGATACTGCCAGAATCTCAGATGGTATCATGACAGAATCGCCCTCTCGTTCAGTGTTGCCATAGACTTGTTGTGTTCGTACGGACGCTGGAGTCGCATCTTTGGGTTTGTGGATGCACCCGATTGAAGCTGATGATAAGAACTAGAGTTGGTCTCCTGCATCTCATCGATGAGTGATGTTAATGTCATACGAGGTTGTAACACATTGCTACGAGTCCTGTATGGAGCACAAGATCCTCAACTCATCTGGACCCAGAAGACACTGATCCAAGCAAAGTAAAAAAAACAACTAAATTACCATGTTTATGCACAGTTGCAAAGGGTATATTGCTAATATCAAATGTAATATGTTTTTATATGTGGACAGGAGATGCTATGTTAAAGTGTTTAAGCCAAAGGGGTGAATCTGTTTGTGTTCATCCCTAAAAAGACAAATTTCTTGAATTTTTTTTCTTTCTTGACTTTTAAGAATAGAGTCTTAATGGCAGATTTATCTTTGACAGATACCCAACCTATGAGATCTTCCTTTGGCGGTCTCTATAGGGGGTGAATCTCACGAAAACGTGACCGTGTCACAATTCAGCCCTAAAGAAAATATTTTTCATGAAGAAAAAGAAGCCTATTTTTATGCAAATTATTATTTGTGAATGTAAAAAGACAAATGCAGAGTTTGAAATGCTGATTATATAACGCAATGAATTTAGATCTGCATTAATCTCATTACAACAAATGGAATCATAATATATAAATGCTTCACAATTGAAATATGCAAAACAAAGAAAAAAGAGAGCGCTTCATTGGTTCATTTGTAATATCTAAAATTTGATTTCTTCTTTTGAGTTTGATGCTCTTGAGCGTTTTTGTGAGATTCACCAATAGGAATACTTTCATTAGTATTAATAACCAGTAAGCCAAAACACACCAGAAGCCCTAGCTGTGCTGTGAGCCAAATTCAACCCAAGTCATGTGACTTCTGTTCATCATATATGTGCGTATACGTGCGCGTATGACATATTAGCACATGTCCATGCAAACTGTGCTGGTTGAAACACTTTTTTTCAGCTGTGGTTATATTATACACTGGAGAAAAGAAATGTATTATGGACCTCCCCTTTATGAATTAAATCATTAATAAATATTTTAAAGAATTAATATTTGACACAAGCATTTTTTGTCCTCGTCTTTATTAAGCATCTTCAGGGAACATGTTTGCACATCTGTTTACAAGTTCTTCTATCCTGATGTTTATTGCACGACTGCAATGATTCCTCCGTTTTATTACCGAAATAAGTGATGATTGAGAGACTTTTGCATTTGCATTTTTATTGTGATACATCACAGTGCGTTCCACGTGAAGACATTGGAAGCTTTTAAACATGGACATGTTTATGTTTTGCATTTGATCTAACTTGGTATTTTCAAGGAATCTGTTGAAAAAATAAGAATTTGATCATTATAAAAACATACACCATATTGTACTTACTATGAGTATAAATAGCATACATTTATGGAAAGTATAAAATCTTCCTTATTTACACGTTTACCATGATATTACTTACAAATGTACAGATAAATACACTTTTGTCTGCAGTCTTTGCCTGGAAGTGAAGAATATTACAAAATACTTAATATTAGATGTATTTTATCGTTCCATAATTTTTTTTTTTTTTTTTTTTGAGGGTTAAAAACCAAACGTTTTAATTTGTTGAGAGATCAATAGCAGACGATTTAATCTGATGTTCTGATCGGCATGAATAATTCAGATTTTTACTGTAAATGTAGTGAGGATCATGTTGATATGAAGTTGACGTGTAGCAGCCATTTTTTTAAAGAAGATTTACTGCAAAGATAAATATATATGTGTATAGTTTTTCATAGTTTTTAATATTACATTAATTTTCAGAAAGTGCATTTAGGGAAAGAAATGTGGCACTAATGAAAGGCTGGTGAGAACAATTAATTGTAGCTTTATACAACATTACTTAGTCGCGTAGTTACTCTCATCCTACTTTATCAAATACCTTTTTCCCCCCATTTTCTATGTAAAATAAGCTTTTTGGTTTGCTTATAACAATCAGATCAACAGGATCAGGACAGAATTGCTTAATACTCAATATTTCTATTAAAATAATCGTAGAGAAGGTTTAGTGATTGTTTTTGTCTTATGAATGAAATATACACATAGAAAGACATGCACATAAATGAACAAGCGCTGCTAGTTTGAGTGACCGGTGACATTTTAGAGAGATTTCTTCTGGAAATGGGAGATGGCTGTGGGAAAAACATTCACCACTGCAGCTCACACACACAGATATACGACACAGACTGGAGAGACTTGCAAAAACAGTGTTTAAATGGCAAAAAGGACAGATAGTACAAAGGCAATGTAACATGAGACATTTACATAACCGTGTGTGTAAAACCAAGAAAAAAAATCTAAAGGAATGACAGAAGAACTCACTGAAATGTTTTCACACAGAGAACAACAGAAAAAAAGATGTGTAATAGTCTAAACGTGGAGCGATTCAGGCTGTGGATGCTGTCTGGAAGATTTATGTTTGACATGCTGCTAATAAAACAACATGTTTAATTCTTCTGCTGTCAGTCAGGAGAAGCTCTACAGGAATTCATCAAAACATCAAAAATCTGTGTTTTTTTGTGTCATATACATTAGCATTAGTTTGCATCATCCAACCGCAATTTTCTAAACTGGTATTGCTTATGTAGTCAATGCAATTCAGAGTATAATTGAGAAGCATTTTAACAAGAATGTTTATGTACATGCACATATGCATGTATTTAGTTTTTTTTTTTTAATGCTTAAAGGTGCACTATGTAACTTTGTTCAAAATTAACTAAATTTAAATGAGTCAATACAACTTCAATCCTTTTTCCAAAACTTGATTTTGTTTTACCCTGATTTACTATGGTAAGGCTATTATAAGTGTTTATATTTTAGATCTGTCAGGATGGTTTTCGTGGGAAATTGCGTACATGCGTCGCTCGCCCGTGTATGTCTAGTCCAAGCGTGCCGCACAAGCCCTGAAAAGTGAAGCCAAAACGTCTCGATCGCCCCCCTGGTGACTGGTCCTAGTATAAGTCATAAGCTCCGCCTCCCCGTGTTATTCAACGGGACGTGAGACCAACTAAACAATTTAATTACACTTCAAATATCTTATTTCTGAAGGTGGTTTCTGTCATTTACTGTAGTTTTTATCACGCTGATGTAAATTCAAGTGTTTGTTTTTAAAATAAGTTTGTTTTTAGTTAGTTAGTTATTTGATGCTATAAAAACGGTGGTGTGACGTCATGATTGACATCTATGATTGACAGGTTCTCTGAGCGAAGTAGTCACTGAAGCACCAACAGACTTTTTTTCGGGATCTTCGGAGGACTGAGGAGATCGGAGCTTTAAATGTAATATCTACATTTCTATAATTAATTATTTCACACCGAGAGTGAGGGGGCGGGGCCTAGATTACGCGGCTTTACTTCCTGCTCACGACTGCGCAGGTCTGGTCCCGAGATCGCTACTGCGCAGATTCAAGACCCAAGATGTCAGCGCCATATCAGGACACTGGCGGCTTCAGTTCTCACTAATGGAAGTGAGCGAAGGGCGTCGTCCTTATTTTTTTACAGTCTATGATTATTACTCAAAATCCCCCTGTGGTGAAAATCCAGCTTTTAAAGCAACACCAAAGCACTTTTCCTCTTCGGTCCCCCTACAGGTTGGAAGCAGAATCGACAGGCAAATCAGCAAGACCAAAGTCAATACTGGAGTGACTTTTCCCAGATGGAAAGAGCCGTTTTAAAATGGACGCCGAAGTTGCCTGCTTTCTTCTCGACAGGTAATTCAGCCTATTTGTGTAAATCGAAGTTTTATAGTTGCTTGTCTAACCATAGCATGTTGTGCATAACACCAGAACGACCTCTAGTATAACTTGCGTTACTGGAAGCCATGTTAATCTTGGAATAATACGGCCACCGTAGGAGTTAAAACGCCCTCGGAATTGAAAGGAACAGAAACTAATATTCACTGGGTAGTCATATACAATTTCACCACTAGATGGGGGAAAATATCACACAGTGTAGCTTTAAAGCATTATCTGTGAAGGCTCATATTCATCCGCACAACCAAAACAATGTTCCTCCGCAAAATGCATGCAGTTTTGTTTTTTAACCGCTAGAAGGCCAAAAGTTACATAGTGTACCTTTAAACACTTGAGTTGATCACCTCTGTTATAATATGCTTTTTTGGGGGGTGTAAATTTATTAAGATAATGCCTAATTTGCATACTGAAAAGAGTCACAATGGTTAATATCCATACGACTTTGTAGCAGCGAAACTTCACCTGTATTACCTCTCTGGATCAATCATCTTATCTCACATTGCTCTGGATGGATATAGATCGATGTATCGAGTCTGGATTGAGAGTTTCGGCGGGTTAAGATGGTTTACATTCAACTCTAATCAGACAGCGGAGCGAACCCGGACCTGATCAATCCTCCAGAAACACTTATGAGTCAGACTGCATGACAGACACACGCTTACATGAGGAGTGTTCTAAAAAAAGTGTTGATTTATCATTCAAAAGTTATACATTTACAAATATATTGATTCCTTTTCTTATTCCAAACCTATTTGTCTCTTTGTACGTATAAAAAAAAAATCACTCTTTGGGTTTCTCCAAACCAGAAATCAGAAGACAGCTGCATAGCTTTGCTCCAAATCTGCCCAACTTTCACTGACTGAACATAACACACACACACACACACACACACACACACACACAGAACGCTTTTGAAAGACAGAAGACACACCCAATTACAGCTCACGATCAGGACACAAGTGCTCCCTTCATTCTCATAGGCTGGAATCTCCACATGCCCAGTGCTGGAGGAAGTACACACACAAAATGACCCCGACTCGTTCAGAATACCATACTAGCACACTACTCATACTAGCACACTACTCATACTAGCACACTACTCATACTACACCTGCAGTGTGATTTTATGCAGCAATACTCAAATGACCTTCTACGTGCAGTATCCATATACAGCATTCAATGCATTCAATACTGCATCCCACAATGCAATGCACTTGACTTGGCCTTCCATTTACAACATGACAAATAAACCAGAAGTAAGAAAATAAAAATCTCTATTAACAATTTTGACTCATTTGATTGGGTTATCAAAAGTTAAACTGAATTTAAATAATGCTTCAATTCTTAATTTTTGTACTGCTCTTTTAAATACTGTTACATTCTGCGTACAGTGTCACACTATTTATTTTAATAATAGTATTTTGCACAGTATTCTAATATTGCATTCTGAATACAGCCGCAGTTTCAATGCATCTCGGACTGCTGTTTTCTAATGGTGAGTATTCAGTTTGGCGTTTCTCTCTGATTTCTACTGTGTGTGTGTTGTGTGTGTGTGTGTGTGTGTGTGTGCGTGTTTGTAAGTGTGTAAACGATATTTCCAACGCAGTATTTTCAGTTCCCTTAATTCCAGCTCAACACGTCTGCTCTTTGGTTCATTCACATCACAGATCGAGACAGGAGTTTATCATCGAGCGGCTGAAACGGCCACAATACTGTCCTGAACGCTTTTCTCCAGGTGCGTGCAGATCAAATAGCCACAACACATTCGCGTTAAAGGGGACCTATTATGCAAAATTCACTTTTGTATTGTTTTGAACATAATTATGTGTCCGCAGTGTGTGTACACAACCATCCTAATGTGGTAAAAAAATCCATCCACTCAGTTTGTAATTTGATCATATCTAATATTCACGTGATTTCTCTCCCTGCTGTTTACGTTCACATACATAACCGACTGTGTTTATGTGAACTTTGTGTGTTTTTGACATAACCTTGTGTTTATAGCGCAGTAAGACGTGAAAGAGACTTAGTTTAATACTCACGGGACGCCCCGCCTGACGACAGCTTTCTGTGCGCGTGCTTCGCGTGTGTGTGTGCGCTCAGAACACCATATATCAGAAGTTTACACTGATATGGCTTCAAAACACATGCAGATAATAAACTTTCATGATGAAGCAGAACTGCAGTGTGACGTAAGTGTGACCGCGCTAGAGATGATGATCAAAACCAAACAGAGGTTTTAGTTTTCGGCAGAGTATCCGAGGCACGAGGTGCTGAATACATTTTGTATTGAAACATGGTGCATGTTTTTCCTTCCACTCAAAAATGTGTATAATACTCACTCAAAATGGTATAATAAATGATCATATTTTGAGCTGAAACTTCAGACACATTCTGGGGACACATGAGACTTATATTACATCTTGTAAAAAGGGGCGTAATAGATCCTCTTTAATGTTTTCCTGTTGCATTATTATTTTCATGTTGCGTGCTTTTTATAATGATCTTTTTTTATATAATATGCATATGGTTGTTAGACCAAGTTAATTACATTCACCTGTTAATTTATATATATATATATAGAATTTGGGGTTTAAGCCATAATCATCAAAACTATAACAAATAAAGGCTTGAAATATCTCACTTTGCATGTAATTTTCTATATAATATATTAGTTTCACCTTTTAAGTTGAATTACTGAAATACATGAACTTTTGCACGATATTCAAATTTTTCGAGTTTCATCTGTGTATATAATGGCTCTGTGAATGAACCTAAGAGCAGATTACTGTTACTAATTTTGACTTAAATGTTGCAGCATTCAAACATCACCTATAATCAGGCCACATGGAATCTGTGTCCGAAAAGGACATTTTCGAAAACTATGCAGATATACGCCATCCACGTCATGCTACACATCCTCTGAGTAATACTGTAGTATCCGTACATGTTTGATCCGTCCACAGATTCCATCTGGGCCTGCAACTACAGCATGACGCTGAAAACATTTGTCCTGAACCGTTTGAAGTCTAGTTCATCCTGAGTTGAGTCTCTAGCGAATCCCGTGATTTGTCGGTAAGCGGACGTTCCTCCGTCAGTCTCTGGCAGTGAGGTGAGGACAAGCTTTCCGAGGCACTCGCAGGGGGAACTGACCTCTGATAGGACTGGAGAATTCTGGGAACCCTGTTGAACAGACCCTGACGCAGGGCTTCACCCGACGGCTGTGTCTCGGAAGATTCCTGTTCGGCTCCTGAAGCTTTCTGAGTGAGGTTTGAGGGTACAGATAAAGTGCAAAATGGCTCAAAGCCGTCAGAGGACTCACGCAGTGCTTCTCAACCGGTGGGTCGTGACCCAAAAAATAGCTCTATGTCTTTGTTTTTACAGTGAATTTTTGTTTATTGAGAGCTTAAAACTATCAATGTGTATTTGAATTGCATATCAAATTTAGATGACAGTGTTTTAACAAAGCAATGCATTTAATGTAATGCATATTTGTCAGTCATACAGTACATGGATGAAACTGAGTGCAGTTTATTTACTATTGATTTGATTTTAATCATCTTTTTTTTTTTTATGCAGTTATTCAAATAGCTTGGAATCAGCATACATCTGTTCATTGTGAAAAATGTATTTAGTTAAAAAGTATGAAGATGATTAAAATATGGCTAGGTGTGGAACAAGCAATATTCAATTAATTAAATTTATGAGATTGAAACAAACTGGATTTATTGATAAATGTGGTTAGTGTGCATTTAAAACATTCAGTTTATGAGTACTTGATTAGTTCATAATTCAAATGCATGGGAATTTTATATGCAATTCAAAAACATAAATCGAAATATCTTAATTTATATAAAAATCTAAATTGAAATATTTTTTCGAGTGCATCGATGCAATCAATCAAGCATGTTAGTATTAGATTTGAAGGATTGTACAGTAAATGAGCAGCACCAGTTGAGAAGCACTGATCTAGTGATTTAGACTTTCTATCTTTCGTTTGTTGTACCCTTCTCTCGTTCTCACTCTCTTCCTCCATGTCTTCAGAGAATCTCAGTTCTTCTTGAAGAATGAAAAGAGGCGCTTGTCTCTGTCCGAGAGGCGATGTCCTCTTCTGGAAGAGGCTCCTCCTCGCGACCCGCTGAAGGAGAATGGAGGATCCTTCCACTCCTCCTGGTGTTTATCCATCAGTTGTTGATCGATAACTCTGTGCATATCATCCTGAGAGAGAGAGAGAGAGACATCAGCACTTGACTTTAAGACAGAACAGAGGACACAGCAGACAGTTTGAGGTGAGTGAGGATGGATGGATGGACATGAGTCCTGTGTGAGCGGTGGACATGAAGGCTGTTTTCACACTGTTCCCGGTAGCAAAATTAAAACTATTAACTCTTTCCCCGCCATTGACGCAATTTTACGCTTTTCCGTGTTTTCACTGTTATACGGTAGGGGGCGCTATTACACATCTACTGAAAGAGTACAGAATCTCCTGATCAAAACACAGGTGAAGAAGAAGCAGAAACAAGCAGAAATACGCGATCATCAACATTAAAAAGCAGATAAATCAAAACTGTCTAATGTTACTGAATGAAATGTCGAGCGACAGGCCTGTGAAGCTTTGAGTGATGGACTCGATCTACTCCATCTGTGTTTTGATCAACCTTCTGAATCACATCTCAAAATGTTGCTTTTTTTTATTAAACTTACCCACATTCATGTGTTGATAAAAAATAATAATGCATGAAGTTTTGTTTTGTTTTAAAGCATATATGAAAGCCTCTAAGTGCCATCTGACATTTTCTTCTAGAATGATTATTTTTATCAAGCTTGTATGTTTATGTTCAGTTATTTCACTTTAATGGCAATGAAAATGACCTATTAATTGTCATT
>FLSR01004873.1:1868554-1898608 GCA_900092035.1 Leuciscus waleckii | reverse complement strand
TTTGTGTTTGAGATCCTGGGGCTCGTGTTCTCCATGACCTTATTCTGCCACGCGGTGAAAGTGGACACGTTCTATGCATAAAGACTAAACCATTTCAAACGTTCTGCTTCATCTTCACACATGTCGGTCTCTATCGCTGTAGCAATCCATCGTAAAATTTTGCTAACACACTGATATTTGCAACATGATTTTATAATTCAATTCAACTTAGAAAATGAAGAAAAAAATTCAAATTGCTCTTTATTGTAAATATTTACTGGACAATTTGTCCATTTGTGAAGAAAACATAGCAATGTTAAAAAGAAACCAGTAACTAATGTCATGATTTTATATTTCTATAATTTCATATTAATACGAATGAAATGAACAACAGCAATTTTTATTTAGTCAGAGTGGGTTCTCAATAAATTTAAAAGGCAATATATTAAGATCATGTTGTTGTATATCTGAGACAGTCTTCACAACAAAAGCTGTAATAAAACAGAAGCAAGGCTTTACTTGAGTGTGAAGTAACACTAGTAATTCAGTTGCTGTGTAGGAAGAAGCACATCTGAAGTTCCTCACAGCAGTCAAACAGCAAAACAGAAGCACAATTTACTGCATTTACTGCAACACAAAGCAGAAGTGTGTGATTTATGCGGCACTACGTCATGAAATGGTCTATTAGACAATTCTGATAATAAGGCAACTATAATTATTCATGGAGGAGATGAAATACCTGAAATCATTCATCACGTTTACTCATCCCTTTCCTTAAACATTGTTTAAAGGCTGAAATGTGCGGGTTATTTTATCAAACTTTTTGTCAGTAATTAATTTGAACATGTAATACATGTTAGTAGATAACATTATGTTGTAACACTAGTTACTTTAAAATCTGGCCATCACTGCTAATGTTATTATTCATTTCTGCTGTTGTTGCATTTAATAAATACTTAACAACTGATTTTGTAATCCTAGTCAGTAAATGAAATGCTTGTCTGCTAATGTGTGTGTGTGTGTGTGTGTATGTGTGTGTGTGTGAGAGAGAGAGAGAGAGAGTATATATATATATATATATATATATATATATATATATATATATATATATATATATATATATATATATATATATATATATATATATATATATATATATATATATATATATATATATATATATATATATATATATATATATATATATATATATATATATATATATATATATATATATATATATATATATATATATATATATATATATATATATATATATATATATATATATATATATATATATATATATATATATATATATATATATATATATATATATATATATATATATATATATATATATATATATATATATATATATATATATATATATATATATATATATATATATATATATATATATATATATATATATATATATATATATATATATATATATATATATATATATATATATATATATATATATATATATATATATATATATATATATATATATATATATATATATATATATATATATATATATATATATATATATATATAGGAGGAGTCGTTAAGGATACTGAATGTTAATATAGTGGTTGGGATCCACTGGGTTACAGGATGAGCTGTCAATCACGGCATCAAAACTGTCTGAGTTATTTTCCCATCATTTTTACAGTCTCAAGCTCTCATGTGTCAGTGTAGATTTGGGAATTGAGCTCATGCTTTGCACCCTTGATGTGCACTTTTGCGAAGTCTGCATTGATGATCAACTTGAAAGCTAATCTGGTTCATGCCACCGAAGGACAGACTTGCAGCACAGACTCGCAGCACAGACTCGAAGTACAGCCTCGCAGCACACACTCGCAGCACAGACTCGAAGGACAAACTCGCAGCACAGACTCGCAGCACACACTCGCAGAGCAAAAGCAAAGCTTTTTTAGATTATTACTGTTTCTATTTTTTCTATAGTGTGATAAACATCAAACCCAGCGGTTCTACAAAAGACTGTCCGCCACCTACTGGTGTAAAGATGCATCACAGGAAGAGACTGAAAAAATCCTTTTGAAGATTCGATTCATTTGAAGATTTCTAACGTGAAAAGAGACTTTCTGTGCATCGTTTGCCATTTTGCGTAATTCAAATGTAATTTTGATAATACAATGACTTTGTGTGCTTGCGCTCTCTTTAAAATAGATCACACTTGCTTCGATAATGTATTTCTTCCGCAATAACATTCTCACATTTTAAGAGTGAATTGTGTCCTAATGTTTTCGACGCTGTGTGTTTACAGATGCCGGTGTGTGTGTTCTGGTCTGGGTATAAGAACCACAGAAACATGTAATAGAAATAAAGATTACAGGAGTGTAAAGGTCCTGGTCAATCAAGAGAATGTGACTGAATGAAAATGAAGTCGTAAAGAAATAAATGTGGATGTTCAGAATAGGACACAAACTTTTTGTTGCAATTTTTACTGCATATTGTCTGTCAGCAAAACTGGATCCTTCAATGCGATAAAGAGCGGCTTCAGATATCAGCTCTTCAGGATTCAGAGAGTTCGGTAGTTTTCTATTCTGAACATACTGTGACTGAATATGTGATTATCAAGGAACTGAACTTATAATCATGTGACCATCTCTACATAAACATGTGTGACAGATAAATGTGGATGTGGTCGATTATTATCACCCTTACCATCAAAATCAGTTCTTATAGCATTATGATTTAACACAGTTATTTTATATCTCGTCACAGCTGCTTTCTTCTGACAGAACTGTAGCTCAGCTTCGGCATAAACACAGCGTTTGGGTGTCATGATATTAATATTCATAAACCCAAGCCAAATAACTGCTACTGTTATCTTTTTATTTATACACTGCCATTCAAAAGTTTTGGATCTGTACGTTTTAAAATGTTTTTAAAAGAAGTCTCTTATGCTTTGTTTATATATTTTTCAAAACAAACAGTAAAACAGTGAAATATTATTATAATGTAAATCAGCTGTTTTCTATGTGAATATATAGTAAAGTGTAATTTATTCCTGAATTTTCAGCATCATTACTCCAGTCTTCAGTGTCACATGATCCTTCACAAATCATTCTAATATGAGGATCTGATGATCAAGAAACATTTATGATTATTATCAGTGTTGAACAGTTGTGCTCCTTTAGATTATTGTGGAAACTGTAATACATTTGATTTTTCAGGAGTCTTTGATGAATAGAAAGTTCAAAAGAAGAGCAATTATTAAAAAAAAAAAAAAATTTTAATCGTCAAAGAATCCTGAAAAAACGGTTTTAAACACTGATTATAATCATAAATGTTTCTTGGTCATCAAATCATCATATTAGAATGATTTCTGAAGGATCATGTGACACTGAAGACTGGAGTAATGATGCTGAAAATTCAGCTTTGATCACAGGAATAAATTACACTTTACTATATATTCACATAGAAAACAGATGATTTACATTATAATAATATTTCACAATATTACTGGGTTTTTTTGTTGTTGTATTTTTAACCAAATAAATGCAGCCTTGGTGAGCCGAAGAGACTTCCTTTAAAAACATTAAAAATCTTACCGATCCGAAACTGTTGACTGGTAGTGTAAACATCCATTAATATTATTAATATTATGATCCGTGTTTGTGTTTACCAGCAATCCTGAAATCAATACGGACTCATTTTGACTAAAATATGAGTGAAAATGGACAGCGACTATCAAACAAACTCTCCAAGGATTAATCGTGACTCTTCCTCAGTGCAATAATGGAAAACTACGTTGAAACATTTCCATATGCACACAGAAAACATGTCGTACACGACAGGAAAAACAACAAAAATCACAAACAAATCCTGGCGGAAAGAAATTTCCATTTTCTGCATCAAACGGGACGGGAGGGATGAGGAGGAGGAAAAGAAGGAGGAGGAGAAGAAGGAGGAGGAGGAGGAGGAGAAGGAGGAGGAGGAGGAGCAGAAGGAGGAGGAGGAGGAGCAGAAGGAGGAGGAGGAGGTTCGGTACCTGTTCTCGCTGAGGTCACTGGATCCGAACACGTGTCTGCTCTTCCTCGTCTCTGATTAAGATTAAGAGTGTCGTTCAGTTAAAGTAAGAGTGTGTCTCAGAGCAGCAGCTGTCCTAATGAACAAACTGAACATTCATGCATGTTGTAGACATTTACAATGTTATATAACATATTGAACATCTATTACCTGGCCTGAAGAACACAGAAGAGTTGCTCATGGTGACTCCAGAAGTGAGCTGAAACATTTGCTGCATCTTGTATTTGATGGCAGGAATCAGTCCTGTTTTCTGTCTCGTCTTGAACAGGAATCCATCACTGAACTCAAGGCTGATGTATCATTAAACCAAAGGAAGTGCTTTCTCAAGAACCTTTATATCACCACTGCAGGTTCTTTCATCAAAAATGATTGAAAATTAGTATTTGTGAGTATTACTGAAGATTCTGTCTGTAAAGTTTTGCCCAATCAATGGAGCATTGTGTGATGATGAGCGTGAAAACACCACATTAAAGCTGTTCAACTCTCTAATCAAACACACCTGATTCAGCTCATTAGCAGAGACTCCAGGCCCTGGAATAATCAGGTCAGATCAGAGACAAACACAGAATGTGCAAAGACCATAGTCTATTCCCTTCTGCAGGTCTGAGATAAAGCTTCACCTCAGCTTTGACCCGGACAGGAATGAGTCTTCGTCCTCATTCATGGGAAATGGGGATTCACCATCATGGCAACACCAGATTGACAGATTTCTTTTAAAGGGGTGGTATAATGCCCTTTTCACAAGATGTAAAATTAGTCTCTGATGTCCCCAGAGTGTGTGTGTGTGAAGTTTTAGCTCAAAATACCCCACAGATATTTTTATATAGCATGTTAAAATTGTCACTTTTGAGGGTGAGCAAAAACGCACCATTGTGTCTGTTCCTTTAAATGCAAATGAGCCGCTGCTCCCGCACAGAGGGCGGAGCTCCAAGAGCTCCTGTCCTTTTACCTCACAAACACATGCACTGAAAATTTAAAAAACTTTTACTGTGTGTTCACAACGCCGCCAGCGAGAGCGTCAAAGTGGCCGGAAGTCATTCGTTTTCAATGTGAGCCGGCGATGAGCTCCGGCGAGGCGCGTCTTGGAAAGCGAGAGCGGCGAGAAGAGTTGAAGTCAGGTCAACTTTATGGTAATGAGCTATGACGCGGTTCAGCAGCAACCAATCTGAATGTAGAAGTCCTCCGCTTGAGAGGATTCCAGACCACATTAGTTCCAAGCAAAATAGAGGAGAGGTTGATATTGTGAATTTGATAAGAAGGCGCGCAACAAGTCAAGTATATTTGTATAGCGCTTTTCACAATACAGATTGTATCAAAGCAGCTTCACAGTATTAAATTAAAATAATACAACAAACAACACTATTTATAGGCAACATTTTCGCGCTAAAACGCTGGTTTTTCAGTGGGAATGCAAATTAGATTAGCACTTAACCATGAACACAAAAGACACACCACATAAATGGCTTATAATTGGTTTCTTTTTTTTGCAAACATGTCATTTTTATTATATGACATTCATCCATTATTATGACATGCATCCATTATTATATTACATGCATCCATTATTATATGGAAATTTTGATTCTTTCCAGAGACTCGTTAATTTTCAGTTCGTTCACCAAAATGATTCGTTCAGATTCGTTCACTGATTCGTTCAGTGATCATTTCTTCATATTACATATATACTGCAGCAGGTGGCGAAAAATAGTGTATTTTATGCTATGTTTTAACGAACGTATTGTAATGAAGTGACGCTGGATAAATGCATTGTAATGACTGTTGTGTGTGGGGGGGAGGGATTTGAGGGAAGAGTGGGTTGAGTTAAGTGATTGTTCGCACCTGACGACTGATGAGCGTGAAGGAGCAGGAGCTTTGGAACAGTGATTATTGTGAGTTTCAAGGAGAGGGGGAGAGATAAAAAGAAGAGCACAGCAACGGGTAAGAGACTGAGAAAGCGCTGTGTTGTTGTTACCGCCGAGCTGCACTCAAGGTTGGGGGGTGGGTGCCGTTCGTATGCTACTTAGGGCTGCCGGCGGCGAAGATAGTTTAGCGGGCTAATCTGTAGATAAGGCCGGGTATAGGAGTGTGTGGGCGGCGCGGCTTCTCAGCAAGGGGTGCTCCGTTTCCGCTATAATAGTAGCATGCTCCATTGTGGTGTGGTTCGCCCAGGCTATTAGCATTTGTGTTTGGGACTTCAAGAGCCTGACCCAGTCTGACATGTTTGGTAACTGCATGAATTATATTAAATAAAGATTATTGTTTCTACCTCTGTGGTGCTGTTTGCTTTGTAGAGTAGATTCCTCTAGCCGCAACAATCTGACCTCACCTTCTAGGTTTATTACACTGGTGGCAGCGGAGGGACTTGCTTAATTTTTGTGAACCCTATAAAACCTAGACACTGTTGCAAAGATGTTACAGGGGGAGGATAATGTTAGGCCCGAAGAGGTGGACCGCGCAAGGGATGTGGAACCATTAAGAGCTACTGCGCGGCCAGTGTTTATGCCTGAGACGTTTACTGGTGTAGGCCGGGAGTGGTCTGATTGGTCAGAGCAATTTGATCTGGCTGCTGATGTAAATAATTGGGATGAACCCTTAAAACTTAAATTCATGTCTCTCCTACTCTCTGGGCGTGCAAGAGATATTTATAGTGGTTTGTCCGGTGATGCTAAAGAAACTATGCGCTGCTAAAAATTGCTATGGCTAGATGTTTCGAGCCCTGTGACAGTAGTGACTGGAGTAGGGCTACATTTACAGCCCGCCGTCGTATGCATAATGAGACCGCAAGGGAATTTGGAAATGCCTTACGGCGTCTCGCCACTAAAGCTTACCCCACAGCTGATAATTGTACTTGCGATATGTTGGCAAGAGATCAGTTTCTTACACATTTTGCAACTGGTGATTTCCGTATCAGCCTGCGTAGAGCAAAACCTAATACCCTAGAAGATGCAATTGATCTTGCTTCTGAATTAGAGCTTCTTAGGAATATGGAGCAAACCCATCTGATGCCTGATGCAAAAGTAAGGGGAGTGGTGGAGAATAAATCCAAAAGTGATGAACAAATGCAAATGATGTTAGGAATAGTGGAGGAATTGAGGCAGGAAGTAAAATCTCTTCGTACAACAGTGAGTAACATTCAACAGTCATGGCAACCCTACTCCCACTCAATTTTCCAGGGAACCTGTACGAGAGCCCAGGAACAGTGGTTCACAAGGGTCCGTAGATCGAGCCAGAGGGGCGGGGGGTGGTTGTTGGGAGTGTGGGTGTACCAGACATATAAAACGAGATTGCCCATATTCGCAGGGAAACTACAGGGGGCAGGCACTGTAGGCCCGCTGCCTGCCCCCCGGCGAGTTGGTACATATGCGGCCTCTGCAAGCAATCAGGGTGGCTCTGGATACGTCGGAGCCAAAATAGGTGCGTCAGACTCCCTTCTCTTGGTAGATAGTGGGGCAACATTATCAGTCATACCAAAACAATTTTGGCTTGAAATGACTAAGGGGGGAACAGAACTGTCTGGACATCATGGTGATGTGTCTGCAGCTAATGGAGGGTTGATGGGGATTTTGGGAAAATGGCAAACAGTCTGCCAGTTTGATTCATTGGCATTAATTGTGGAGTTTTTGGTAGCTGATGTGCCTTCCCAGGATATTCTTTTGGGTTTTGACTTTTTGAGTAAATATGGTGTTGTTGTGGATTTTGGTAAAAAGGAGTGTCGAATAATGGGTAAAATGTTTCCCCTGATTGTTCCGGCAGATATTGATAAACCCCAGACTGTGATCGTCTTGGAAGACACTGTATTTCCCCCACGTAGTGAGGCAATCATTGCTGGAAAGGTGGATAATTCCTTCGTGGCCTGTTGTGAGGGTATGTTGGAACCATCAGACACATTATCAAACCGATGTGATGTAATGATCGCTCGGGTGGTCTGTAGAGTGGAGAGGGGTAGACTGCCGGTACGAGTGATTAATGTAACTAAAGATGGCCTTACATTAAAGGGGGGTATGAGGCTGGGAACTTTACATACTGACATTGAGGTGGGCTGTAGGGCTGAACATTTGGGCATGGGCGAGGATGAGGATGGCCCAAATGAGCCTTGGTCTGTTGACAAGCTTATTGCTCATTTTGGGTTGCATCAGAAGAATTTTACTCCATCTGACTTAACAGATATTCGTGAGCTGTTACGAAGAAATATGTCTGTGTTTAGTGAGGGGGAGGGGGATTTGGGGAGAACTCACCTGACACTGCACCAGATCGATACAGGGGATGCGAAGCCTGTGAAGTTGCCACCCCGTCGTGTTCCCCTCCATTTACAACGTGAGGTGTCTGACCATGTAAAGCAAATGTTGGCAAATAACATAATTCAGCCTTCTCATAGTCCATGGGCAGCTCCAGTAGTTTTGGTACGTAAGCGTGATGGCGGCCTCCGTTTTTGTGTGGATTATCGCAAGTTAAACGATGTAACCCGGAAGGACGCGTATCCGTTGCCACGGATCGATGATGCCCTTGACAGTCTGAATAAAGCTTGCTGGTTCTCCACTCTTGATTTAGCCAGTGGTTACTGGCAGGTGGAGTTGGATCCTAGTGATAAATATAAGACTGCTTTTATCACTCGGCAAGGTCTGTTTGAATTTAATGTCCTTAGTTTTGGTCTTTGCAATAGTCCAAGTACATTTCAGCGACTGATGGATCTGGTGCTGGCAGATCTTCAGTGGACTACCTGTCTGGTGTACCTGGACGATATCATTATATTTGGACGGACATTTCAGGAACATTTAGGCCGTCTGGACGAAGTTTTAATAAAGCTACGCCAGGCTAACCTTAAAGTCAAGCCCATTAAGTGTAACCTGTTTGCTACTCAGGTGCAGTATTTGGGACACATCATTTCATCAAAGGGGGTGAAAGCAGATCCCGCAAAAGTAGAGGCTGTGCGTCAGTGGCCGGTGCCCAAAAATCAGACAGAGGTCAGGAGCTTTGTGGGTTTAGCCTCGTACTATCGGAGGTTTGTGAAGGGGTTTGCTGAGATTGCTCGCCCCCTGCACCAACTCACTGAGAAAGGCAGGCGTTTTAAATGGACAGAGGCATGCCAAACAGCCTTTGAACAGCTCAAACTGAGTTTAATGTCAGCACCTGTTCTTATATACCCTGATCCCTCTAAAACATTCATTTTAGATACGGACTTTTTGAACCACCGGACGATCTACAAAAGTATGCACCGGTATGGTCTCAGTTACAAATGCAGGGCTCCCGGTTGGTGAGGTTTCCCCCATCGAATTCGGATGCCGCAAACCAGGTCCAGGTGGTTATTCCCACTGTAATGGTGTCAGAAATCTTAAGACAGTTGCATAATGATGTTACGGGTGGACACTTGGGAATACAGAAACTACAAGCAAAAGTGAAGGACCGTTTCTATTGGCTGGGCTGGTTTGGGGATGTGAAGCGATGGTGTCGTGAATGTGTGGATTGTGGGTCTAGAAAAGCTGTGGGGAAACAGTGGCGGGCCCCACTCCAATCGGTGGTAGCATTAAGGCCATATGAGCGGGTGGCGTTGGATATTTTGGGACCTCTCCCCGAAGCCCCCAAAGGAAACAAATATATTGTAGTAATTGGGGATTACTTTTCTAAATGGACGGAGGCGTTCCCTCTTCCGAATCAGGAAGCTGAGACGGTGGCTAAGTTGTTGGTTGAACAGTGGGTGTGCCGCTTCGGAGCCCCTAGGATAATCCATACTGATCAGGGCCGAAATTTTTAATCTAGGTTATTTAAAGAAGTGTGCCAGTTGCTGAACATTCATAAGACTAGGACATCACCTTATCATCCTCAATCTGATGGAATGGTTGAAAGGTTTAACAGAACATTGGCCTCCATGTTGTCTCTGTTTGTAGATGATAACCAAGCTAACTGGGACATTTTGTTGCCTTATGTGATGATGGCCTATAGAAGCAGCGTTCACTCCAGTACTGGGTTTACACCCTATAAAGTTGTTTTTGGGAAAGAGATAGTCCTTCCTGTGGATGTTATGCTTAACCTGGGTGGTGGGGAAAGATTCTCTTCCGCTTCAGAGTATGTGGCTAGATTGTTGGAGACATTGTCTACAGTGGTAGAGGCGGTAAAGGGCCATCAGCTAAGAGCCTCTGTGAAGCAGAAGGGAGAATATGACTTCAGAGCACATTTCCAATACTATTCTGAAGGAGAATTGGTGTGGTCGGGGGAAAGCTAGGAAAAGGGGTCTCTGTCCAAAATTACAACGAAGGTTTAAGGGGCCTTATAAAGTTACAGAGAGGATAACCAAAGTTCTGTATAGACTTGTGCCAGTTGAGGGGGGGGCAGAAATAGTGGTGCACTTCAACCGACTTAAACCATGTCTTTCTTCTGTAACAGAGGTTACCAACCAAGAGGGTGCAGAGAGCCCATGGATAGCTGGCATCCCACCAAAGGAGACCTGGCTGCAGACTTCAGCTTCTACAGCGGGTGGAGAGAGCGAGGTGGTAGTGCCAGGGGCCCGATCCGAAGTGCCCCCAGTGACACCTACAAGGGGAGCAAGCAGTGTGCCAGGAAGCTGTGCTGCCTCAGCGGGATCACAAGGGCAAAGAGACCGGCCGGCCCCGGCAACACAGAACCAAGGTGGTCAAGAATCTTCACATACTGGGCACATGCAAACATCCATGACTAGCCATTCTGCAATGACTGGGGAGGCCCAGCAAGGTGCATCGCTATCTCAAGACTCACACCTAGGACGACCAAGGAGGGCACCAGTGTGGTCCCTGGACTATGAAATGTTTTGAATTCGACTCGAGGACGAGTCTGCCTTATGGGTGGGGGGAGTGTAATGAAGTGACGCTGGATAAATGCATTGTAATGACTGTTGTGTGTGGGGGGGTGGGATTTGAGGGAAGGGAGGGTTGGGTTAAGTGATTGTTCGCACCTTGTGAACGTGTGCAGTGTCCTACGGGGGTGATGTGTGTGCTATAGCTTTTGCCTATTTATTGCGTGTGCGCTAGCTTTTGTATGGCTTATTTATTGCGGTGTTCTCTGTGTAGCATGCTCCATTGTGGTGTGGTTCGCCCAGGCTATTAGCATTTGTGTTTGGGACTTCAAGAGCCTGACCCAGTCTGACATGTTTGGTAACTGCATGAATTATATTAAATAAAGATTATTGTTTCTACCTCTGTGGTGCTGTTTGCTTTGTAGAGTAGATTCCTCTAGCCGCAACAATCTGACCTCACTTTCTAGGTTTATTACAATATAAATGTTATGAATTGAGGATGTGCACTACCTCGTGGGAAAGGCCACTCTGCAGGACACTGTTCCTAGCGATCTCACACACGTCACATGTGCTCAACTTCCACAGTTGGGCTGCAATAGCATACTCCTCCATTAAAGCCTCCTGCAGTACACATCATAAAACAATTACAATGTTACTGTATATACACAAATTACTGTATATTTAAAAAGTATGTAATTCAAGCACAATTTCTCAAAGACGCAGACTTGTGTAGGCTGGAACTTCAAAATGGCAATTAATGCAAATAAAATGAAATAAAACACATTAAGTATATATGATTTACCTAAAAACTTATTATAAATATATAATTTTTCTGTACAAATTAAACTTAGTAATGGATTTTATTTAATTTTATTTACATTAACTGCATATTAATAAATTAACATTTTGAAGTTCAAAAAGTTCAAGCCACTTTGAGAAATTGTGCTGGGATTACGTGCTTTTTAAATATACAGTAATGAAATCAAAATGAATAATTCTTGTTTTTTTGGAATATTGCAGTATTTAATATAAATAATCTATCAGTGCACATTATTATTATTATTATTATTATTATTATTATTTAAACAAAGCAACTTCCTCTCCCTCACAGCGACATCCCTTCTCTGATAACGTGTTAACTGACGTGAGGGCGGGGCAACCTGTCACTCACATGAGATCACAACAACAGCAAACGACAACGATCCAATCAATTCTCAATGGACAAAATCAAGTCCTGCACTAAATAATTTTTTTCTTGTTCGAGAAGTGTTTCACTCTGATATACGTCACAATATGGAAGAAAAGACTAATGCAACTTCCATTTCATGCCGACATTAATTGAGAGGATTTAATTCAGTGATCTTTCTGCAAGTTACATCGCTACAGAAGTATGTGGTGACAAGTGTGTTGTGAGTGAGTCTTTGAATGATTCACTCAAGCGATTCATTCAAAAACACTGATTCAGTCACGAATAAAACAAAACACGACTGGTGTGAGAAATTTTTTGTTTTGTTTATTGAGCTATCTTGGTGGCTCTTGGTCTCAACAACAGGACAGCATTTATTTCGTAGGCTACTTCAGCCTCATGCCTACGGCCATAGAATTTGGATAATAATTAATCAACAAAAGGACCATCCGTGACTTCCTTTCCTTGCTCATTTTTTATTAGTGTATTTATTATTGAATAGTTTCAACTGGCTACAAATTATATTTTTTTTAATTCCATTCACATTCCTGTTGGAACATTTTATTGTTATATTATTTTTAACATTCTGCCCTCTAATTCATACAATTTTTTTGTACAACCTTGGTGTAGTGGAACTGCAAGGGGTCGTCAGTGGAGAGGGACACACACAGGCCTTCGTGTAGGAACTCTCGCAGTGGGTTCTTGGAGTATTCCAGGAACAGACTTGTTACTCAGAGGGGACATGGCAATGGGCACTTGGGCAAGATAGTACAGGTACTGCAGCACAGGACTCTGGAAACACACACACGTGTTACGTGAGAAGATCAAATGCTCTGATCAGGCTCTTATATCCGCCTGCTTTCATTTGCATGTTTTTGTACAGCAGCAGAGGCTCCATTGATTCTGGGCTCATCACTAACACAAGTACATAGTCAAATCAAGTGGTAACACGTCACATCTGCATTTGCTTAATTAATAGACTCGGGCCAAGGATCTGAACTCTTTGCTGCCACCATAAATTAAAGTACAAGATATTTGCTCTCACAATTAATAGTCATCATTCATCTTGTCAGAATGATATTGCATTAGACTTTGAACTAAATTTCAAAAGCGCACTGCATCATTTCCCTCATTTTAAAGAGCTGTTGAGCACTTTAGTTTGGACTAATCTTCTACTTCTAACCTTTTTCAGGTTTAAGCCATGAGAGATGTTGTCCGCGGTGAGGAAAGCTGAAACCAGGTGGGTGATAGAACCAGCTTCTCCACAGTGTGGACGGAACTGAAAGGTACTAAGACCACGTTCCCTGTGAAAACACACACATATGCAAGTTGAAAAATTTGGGGGGGGGAAATTAATGGAAGATTATAGGCCCCCACTTGTTGCAAATATAATGCCAAAGTAAGAAATTATAGAGCAAATTTGAGAAATAAAGTTGCAATTACAAGAATACATACAATACACACTCACCTGCCACTTTCTTGGGTAAACCTGTTCAACTGCTCGTTAACGCAAATGTCTAATAGGCAAATCACATGGCAGCAGCTCAATGCATTTAGGCATGAGTAGGTACTATATTTAAATTTGAATTTACTTTCCGACCGCTAAAAAGTACATTCTATAAAGTCTGAATAAGGATAGTATGAGTAAAATTCTGTGGTACTACATCCGCCATGTTGTTACCATCACATGAACTACCAGCATCAGCTGCGTCACTTCACTACCATTCATAAATCCTCTCCCATGGCCGCATGGGATAGCAAAGTGTCCATCGAATGCACACTTCAGAATCTCGGCGAAAGTAGGCCATTCAGGGACTTTTCACCAACTGATTTTTGAATACTATGTATTATGTAAGTAGTATGTAAGAGTACATACTACTCTTTTTAAGCATACTTTATAGAGAAGTATTCGATTTTGGACGCAGCACAGGTCAAGACGGTCTGCTGACATTCAAACTGAACATAAGAATGGGGATGAAATGTGATTTCAGTGACTTTGAATGTTGCATGGTTGTTGGCACCAGACGGGCTGGTCTGAGTATTTCAGAAACTGCTGATCGACTGGGTGTGTATATTGCTAGAGACAAAATACGCTATGACTATAGCATACAACATAACAGCTGCTGTACGGTATTCAGAGGGCACTTCTAAGTCCGACTGATTTCGCTGATTTTTATGGCCTAAAATGATCAAATTTTCTGCTGCTTTTCTAAAAAAAAAAAATTTGCCGATTTTATTACAAGAGTCAATGCCCAACTTACCTTCAGACTAAACCCTGCGGCGTACGTTCCAATTGGACACATGCTCTTAAACCTCCACGTTCCCCACGTAAATCCATTCGTCACCCTCAGCTCAGATCTGTAATATCGGTGGACGCTCCGCTCAGAACGACTTTCTGTGACCTGACCGCTCACATGCCCAATAATGGCTAGCAGTGAAAATATGGAAAGTAAGTAATGCATTTCTACAGCACTGGCCTGCTTGATAAAAAATACTGATTGTTAGATTAATTATCACGTAGACTATCTGCAGCCTCAGCTATCAGTGATCAGGTGGAAACAGGCGCCTCAACCCTTGTGATGTGAGAATGATCAAGCAGACACAGAGACTGTGTAGTACCATAACATTCTCAAGTTTATTAAGGGAGAAGCCTTATATTTATACACAAGATTAAGCAGAATCATCCACAATGTCCCCCTACCATATTTGGCATATTAAGAAATATAATACCATGGAAGAGAAGTCAGATGTTTAAATGTATGTGCGTGTCTTGAGTTCACGTTTGGGTGCGAGTGTATAAGTGTGTTCAACCCTAGTTCTTGTTTTGTCTAGGTGTGTCCATGATGTGCAGATAACAACGAAAAGAAGTTACACAAGGGCAGTCTTACACAAGAATAGTCAAAAGGGGAACCTAAGAAATAAGAAAATAATAACAGTGGCCACTTTAAATTAATTCTGGTTGGTTTCTAAACTAAAACTGACCCCGGGGTTAGTAAAACTGCTCTAAGGATTCGTTTTTGAGCCGATCAGAACTTCTTCAGACTGGTAAATCAATTTTGTGATGTCCTGGTTCTACCCAATGAGCAGCTAGCGCATGCCAATGACCTGTACGTTACGTGAACAGTGAACACACAAAAATACAAACATTGATCCAATTTAAATATACGTTTAACTGTCAAAAGTGTTTAAAAGTGTCCTTGAAAACTGTTTTTCTTTGTAAAATGTCGATAAAATATTTTGTGACCCCATCATCTTGCAAGAGATGTGGATAACTCAAGAGTGCAAACATCACAGTGTGTTTCTTTGCAAATATAACAAAGTTTATTAGACAACATTCAAAAACAGTAATCAGAAATAACAAAGAAAAAAAACAAGAAAAAAAAACAAAACAATTGTAACTTGTCAACAGGGTTTCCCAATCATATACAATGGCATTTGCTTTGCAAATAAATCAAACAAAATTTTACTCCAAACTCCAAAGGAAAAGTAATCACCAACTACATCTCCCATAACTCTCTGCCTGGACTCATCATCCCTGATTGCATCCACCTGTGTCTCATTATCCTGTTTAGCTCACAGTGGGTGCTTCTCAATATCCCTCCTCGTCTCCTCGCTCTTCCGTCCTCCATCCTATGACATGGAAACCGATCAATCTCAGCCATCTTGAAGGACATCTCAATTCTCTAATTTCACCGTGAGGAGTCGAGGAACGAGGAGCGAGGAGGCTTCCTGAGGAGTTATGAGCGAGGATCACAGGTGTATCCTATGCGGAAGAGTTTTATCGATTAAACGTGACGCACGTATAAATTCTCCTCCCCTTCACATCAGTCACAATAACTTTAATTTATACTTTACCTTTGCAGTTTATATAAACCACATATCTCACATATTTCAACAGGGTATCTTGCTTTTATATTATTTATTATGAATTTCTTAAATAACCAAACTAATACAACACGAGGGCAGATTCTTTGAGCGCTGCTGAAGACGCTATGAAGTGATGCTCGAGTGATCAAGTATTCCAATGTATTAAAAAGCTTTAATTCGATTCCTCCATCCTCATTTTCTTTCCTTGCGTCCTTCCCTCGCATCCTACAGGGGGTGGAGCCGAGACGCGAAGAGAGGAAACGAGGATGCACAAATAAGAATTGAGAAGCACCCACTATATAAGTGTGGCGGAGGGAAATATGCCACCGCCTTGTGGGGGAAATATTCAGCACTATACTAAGGAAGACTCAGTGAGCAACAGGATCCTAGTATAGTGCTGAATATTTCCCCCACAAGGCGGTGGCATATTTCCCTCCGCCACATACTGGCGTCACGAACAGGATAAACTAGCGAGTATTAATTAAGTGTAAGTTCCTGGTCTTTGAGACAACGCTATGGCTGAACTGGAAGAATTAAAAAGACAGTTTGATGAGATGGAAAGGAGGTTCGGTGAACAGGCTGATATGTTGGTACAGGCCAGAGCCGAACAGAGAGAAGCGCTTTCACTGGCTAAAGCTGTTATTGATCAACAGGCAGTGGCTCAGAAAGTGCCGTCTACTGTTTAAATAAAAATATAATAAAAATAAATATTTAATAAAAAACTGTTAACTGTTCAACAGAGTTGAAAGGATTACCTGGCATTGTTGGGATGAATGTGTTGAGTGACCTCAAAGATCTATTCATGGCCACTGGAGGTATGAAGAAGATGGACCGGCATAGCCATGGTGTCGGGGAGGCAAAAGTTCAGCGAGTGTTGGCTACCATTCAGATGCAGAGTGAGGCTTGGGCTGTGGAGATCAGATTGGTTTTGTGAAAGTTGCTGGGAAGCAAGCAATCACTATCCCCCCATTAGTGAGCGTGTTTTGGAAGGTCGCTGTAGAATACCACCAAAAGTAAGCTGCCAAGTGTTGATCGAGGCCTCATCAGAAGTTAGCTTACCCAAGAGTGTTTTGATTGCTAATGTGCTCGCCAAGGCAGCTGATGGTAAAGTCCCAGTCAGAGTGTTGAATTCTAGTGAGAGAGCTGTAAAACTCATGCCACGCTGTAGGATAGCAGCACTGTGTAAGCCACAGGAGGTCGTCCCAAAAGTGCTTGCTGAGTTTGAGGAGAAAGAGGGTGCTCTGCATGTTAAGGCTGTGCAGCAACATCAGGTAAAAGTGGAGAAAAGCACCACAGAGCAGTTGCCTGTTGCAGTTCAAACAAATCTTGAAGACCGCACAGAAACTCAGCGTGAAAAACTCAAGAGACTTACTGGCAAAGCACAGTGACGTGTTTTCTAAGAACGAATGTGACTTTGGTTATACGACAGCTGTCACACACAACATCCCTACAGGAGATGCTCCTCCCATTAAGCAAAGACATCGCAGAATTCCACCCCAGGTATTTCAGGAAGTGAAAAAACATGTTCGAGATTTGGTATCTCAAGGTATACTTCGAGAAAGCTGCAGTCCATGGGCTTCTCCAGCTGTAATTGTGATCAAGAAGGATGGCAGCGTGAGGTTTTGCTGTGATTACAGAAGGCTGAATAAAGTGACCTGCAAGGATGCTTATCCCCTACCACGCGTTGAGGAGTCACTTGATGCCTTGGGAAATGCGCAGCTGTTCTCAACGCTTGACTTAACTTCAGGCTATTTTCAGGTGGCCATGAGTAAGGAGGACCGAGATAAGACCGCTGTCACCACTCCTTTTGGTCTATTTGAATGGACCAGGATGCCATTCGGACTTTGCAACGCTCCTGCAACCTTTCAACGTCTGATGGGAGTGGTGCTCGGTGATCTGACGTTTGACATATTACTCATCTATCTTATGACATTATTGTCTTTTCAAAGGACTTTGATAGCCACTGTCAAAGACTGGAAATCGTGTTCAACCGTTGAGACAACATGGATTGAAGCTAAAACCCAGCAAGTGCTTCCTGTTGAAACCCGAAGTGAAATTCCTGGGTCACTTAATTTCCTCCAAGGGAATACAGGTGGATGGAGGGAAAACTCGGGCATTGGAAACATGGCCTGTACCCACGAATGTCAGGGAGTTGAGACAAGTCCTGGGATTCATGAGTTATTACAGGAGGTTTGTGCCTGGTTTTGCTCAGTTGGCCCGGCCACTTCATGCTCTGGTTGGTAAGGGAGTAAAAGGGAAAATGATGGAACCTTTTAACTGGACACCTGAGTGCCAGACTGCACTTGACAAACTCAAGCAGTGCTTAATGTGCTCACCAGTCCTCGCATACCCAGATTTCGGCAAGCCTTTCGTACTCACAACTGACGGAAGCCTGCATGGTCTTGGGGCTGTATTGAGTCAACGACAAGGAGAAGTTGAGCGTGTGATCGCATATGCGAGTCGAGGCCTTCGTAAAGAGTCGCACAACCCCATATCACCCACAGGGTAACTCCCAGTGCGAACGATTTAATAGAACTATGCACGACATGCTAAGGACATTACCTCCAGAAAAGAAAAGGAACTGGAAGCAGTATCTCCCTGAGTTGGTCATGGCTTATAATAGTCGAACTCACACTTCAACCGGCTATTCGCCATTTTACTTGATGTTCGGGAGGGATGTTCTTACATTTACGTTTTGAAAATTAACCCTGTAGTAGGCCTAAGGCGATGCGCAAACGCGGATGTTTTACATGTCTTAAAGTGAATAAACTTCATCATTTTTATTTTATTTGTAATTAAATAAACTTACATTTCGCCGAATTCGGCCCCTCATTCAAGTCCTTGGTTCACCCGTGCTCATGTATCAGCACAGCGCATAGACAGTAACACAGCATCAGTTGGCCAAAAGAAAGTTCGGTTCAGAGACGGTGTTGTTATCACGCATGCGCAGTCGCTCCAGCTCGTCGGTTCTCCGTATCGAACGTGTCCGAAAGAAACAGTTCTCGGTTCTGTACTGGTGATCCGAGAACTGCTGCAACAACCAGTTCTTGACTCGAGAACCGCCTGTGTGTGAGCTGAGAACTACTGAAACCTTACTAGGCTATAGCCTTATTCAGTCGACAAAACAAAAAACTTGATGCATATCTATGTTTAATACGTTATGTTTTGATTAACACATTATAAACATTTACTTTGCACCCTTTAAAACCTTGGCAAGAGTTTACGTCAAAAATGTATATCAACTTACTTAGAAATTAAATGATCTGTTCCAGAAAATAATGTTTTAGTATAATAATAAATGTTTAGTTTTACAATCCATTCATTGTGTTTCCAATCTTTAAAATAATACAGTGAAAAGGCAGTAGCCTATGTGATAAAAATGTTTCTAACATGTTTTATTTTGTTACACTTATTGATGTTCAGTAAAATACTTCAGATTTGCATGCATTTCGCGAACTGTTTCGAACGATTCAGTCCGATTTAGTGTACTATAACAAGGTTATTTTGTCCACTAAGGAATTACTGCCAGCTGATAGCTATACACATGTGAGTGAAGCTTGGCATACTACATGTAGGGGATCTACAAATTTGTGATTAAAATTGTGAAGACTTTTATTTTGACGTTTGACACGGGCGCCGCCATTTTGGGTTATGACGAGTCGCACGTGAAGAGAGAAGAGCAGCGGCAAGCTGAAAAATGAGTGTCGATCTCGGGTAGTCAGTCACGATAAAAAGTCGAGTTTAGACCCGCGACATACATAAGAGCTGCATGACGTTGCCTCTGAGTGTTTGTTTATGTGAACAAGGTTGTTGAAGTGAGTGTTAAAACAAGTTTTCTGCCGTTTTCGTGCGTGAAGCTGGGCAAAAGACCTGTTAGTTTCGGTAAGTTTCAGTCGCGTACGAGTTAAATACTTCCGTGTTTTATTTGTTTAAAACAGTTTTTGTTTCATTTGTTCAAACGAACTTGAAACAGTGAATGCTGCTGATCGTGTGAAGAGAAACGTTTGCTGTGTCGTCGGATAGGGTCGTGTGTTGTTCGTCTTCTCATTTCGTCTCAATCAGCTGGGATTGCGGCCTCGTTGAATCAAGCGCCGTCGTCAGGATCGCGAGGACAATCGCTGAGGGTCAATGAGTGAAGAAACAGTACCTTGCCATCCGTTGTCATCATTCAGCACCTCACCCACGAACCAAGAGTGGTGATATACATTCTTTTCCTCTTTTCCTACTGAACACTGGTAAGCAAACTATAATTTTCTGTCAGTGAGTCATCAGAACTGAACTGTTCAATCGTGCAGTTATTTTTGCTGGAACTGTGATCAGTGAATTTTCCTGAAAAGGGATTCATAGACTTAATTTTTTGCACATAAACTGAACTTTTTGGCCGTGAACTCATAAATGGACTGATTATAACTTTTTCCTTTCTTTTCCTGGATTTTTTTAATCGGATCTTGGATTTTTGAGCCGAATTGAAGTGAACTTTAAGTGAATCAAGTGAACTTTATTTGAAAGGTTGAGTTAACTGAAGTGAACTGTGAAACGTTTCAGTCTACTTACTAAAAGTGAAACTGATTGTTATTTTGTTGAGATTGAACTGAAACATTTGTTGATTTTCCTCTCTTTATTATTTTCCACATTTTTATTTCACTTTGATTGGTCTGCATTTGAAATTGTTTTACACTTCCTGTGAAAACAAAGAAAACAGAATCATTTCAATTCATGCAGTAAAAATAAATGTTATTTTTGTTTGTTAAGCTAAAACTGCTTATGCTAATTTTGAGTCACCTATGCTAAGGAGTGGGGGCGTCTTACCTATCCTGTTAGATCCGGGGAGGGTGGGTTTTGCAGTCAACGAGGTTTAACTCCTGAGTTTTCTACATACACACACTTCAGGCCATGTCCACACTAATACGTTTTCGTTTGAAAACGCATCTTTTTCTCTCCGTTTTGGCCTTCTGTCCACACTGAGACGGCGTTTTTATTAATGAAAACGAAGCTTTTTGAAAACGCACTCCAAAGCGTATACATTTGAAAACGCCGTTTTTGCGTCGTAGTGTGGACTGTGAAACCGGAGGGATTTAAAAACGATGACGTAAATTTAGTCATGTGACGCACAGCACCAAAGAACTCATACTGGAGAAAAACCTTACAAGTGCTCATATTGTGACGAGTTTCGCTCAGTCTGGAAACCTGAAATCACATGAGCGACTTCATACTGGAGAAAAGACGTAATACTGTACTCAGTCAGTGTGAGAAGAGTTTCAAACGTTTATCAAGCCTTCTCGCTCACGTGAAACTTTTTTTTTAAAGTGATCAACATTTGTTTTCAAGTCAAATACATTAAAGTAAACTGAGATAAAATATGGAGTTTTCATAAAAGCACTATATCATCTAGATTAATTTAGTTTGGTGAAAAGCTTGGTTTACTAGTAAGACTTAATGGGTTGGTTCAGCCAAAAATTCTGTCATTAATCGCCCTCATGTCGTTCCAAACATGTAAGACTTTTGTTCATATTCAAAACATAATAAATAATTTTTCTTTTTTATTAAATCTGAGAGCTGTGTCCCAATGTGAAGCCTGCATCCTCCGAAGGCCGCATTTGAAGGCCGATTGCGTCACAGCGGCGCAATGAAGGCTACCCTGATTAAAAAGCGACGCCAAATGCACAGTTAAAAGCCACAAGTTTTTCTTTCTTATAAACTTAAACTTAACTCCTTCGTCACTATTGCGTGGCTTCATTTGTCAGGTGGTTTGAGGCAAAACGTGTGCTAATATTAGTTTAAAAATTGTTTCAGGGAGCAAGGAGCAGACAGCTCCTTAGATATTTTTTTAGCTATATATCTAAATTAACCAGTTTCAAAGATGCTGCATCCAAGACAGCTTGGTTAGCCAGTGCTGACTGGGATGGACATTTGCCAAATGGGGTCCAAATTGGGTGTAATTTATTTGGGCCATATTTGCTATGCCATGTGTGGGCCACTTTAGGTTCACATTCAGATTTGCCAGTGATTACTGTCCCACATCTTTGCTAAAACTGGCCCAGATATGTTTTAAGATAACTGGGCCACATTTGCTGTATTATATGCGAGCCAGTTTAGGCTCACACACTGGTTAACCAGTGCTGACTGTGCAGTACATTTGCCAAATGCAGCCCAAATTTGGTGTAATTTATTTGGGCCATATTTGCTATGCCATGTGTGGGCCACTTTAGGTCACATTCAGATTCGCCAGTGATTACGGTCCCACATCCTTGCCAAAACTGGCCCAGATTGCTGCAACATATGTGGGCCACATTTGGTTTACACCCAGATTATCTATTATCGATTGTGCCACATTTGTTTTCTGATATTTGGGCCATATTCATTTTTTATCACATGGGCCACTTTAGGCTCACATTCAGATTACACAAAGCCGTGAGCGCCACATCTTTGCGTAAAAAGGCCTGTGTGTGATTTAAAATGTTTGAGCCATATTTACCATGCTACATTTTGTCCATAAGAAGGCCTGCAGTGCCGCATCAAGTGCCATCATATCCTACCTTATGCTATCTGGTCTATTCAGATTATTCACATTGTTCACAGGCAGCCAATGAAGACCATTGGCCGGCATTATGCAAATTTGTTACATTAAGTAACAGAAAGTGAGACTGGAATTGCTGACGACTCGTTACGGCAGTTCAAAATCGATTCTTTATTTTAGGAGGCAATATCTTTATTTGTTGTGAGCGTAAATCTTTAAAACTTAACAACAGCTAAATAGCACACTGCCTGAAAGGTGATATTCGAAAAAGCATAATAGGGGTGCTTTAAGAACGAGCCTGATTCAATGGGGATGATAAAGGGTGCTAAGCAAGCAAGTGCATCCTCAATTGAGCAATGGAGCAATCACAGACATAGTTGTTGATCTCTTGAACGAAATGGCCAATCAGAGGTGTTTAAGTTAATCAGAATTAGCTCACCGCTCACAACGCCTGAGTTTTTAATTAAGTGCTGAGTTATGCTGCAGGCTCACGAAACCTCACATTTACAAAGTATAGACATGATGTAAGTAAGATTTATTATGCATTGTTGGCAGCTTCATTGATTAACGGAAATTTGTGAGATTGCGATGAACTGACAAAGCGACAGCGTTTTAGGGATTATAAAGGGAGTGGTCTTGCCTCACTTTCGAGGCTACATCCTGTATAATCCCTTGAATAACACTATTGTTTTTCATGCTGTTAAGATCACAGGCAACTGGGGCTAAAAAAGAGCCTTCACACCCGGTCTGCAACACTCGACACCATAAATCCACCAGTACATTATGCACAAAGCAATTATTAACTAACATAAAACTATAACACAATACAGAAATATAAATGTTTGAATTAAAATGCTTATCATTAACATTAATGAATGACTGGCATAAGTATTTACATTATAATCTGTCTTTCCTGTTGTACATGGCAAATAGTAAATAACTTTTATGAAATTGTACACAGCTCTTTTACATAGAGGGACAGTTTAATATCACTAAAGTTCAGTACATCAGTCCATATAACACAACGCTCTTTCATGTCCTAGAGGACTTGGAATGTAGTGCAGAATGTGGACTGTTTTTATGGTGCCATTCTTGAGGTTATAGTATTTGTCCTTTCAGGAGCTTGACATCTTTCATTTTATGGAATAGAGCATCGATTTTTATTCCTGTGATCAAAGCTGAATTTTCAGCATCGTTACTTCAGTCTTCAGTGTCACATTATCATACAGAAATCATTCTAATATGCTGATTAGATGCTCAAGAAACATTTCTGATTATTATCAATGTTGAAAGCGGTTGTTCTGCTTCATATTTTTAGCGAATTTCACAATCAAACACTGTATTACTTGTGTACACTGTTACTCACCGTCCCCCTTTGAGTCTGTTGTTCAGAAGACCCGACCACACAACAACAACAAACAACAACCATGAGTGACATTTTATTCGACCCAGCTATACTCTGCTTCTTTCCATGACACAAGATGGCCGCCTGATTGAAGACTATGTGGATGAGTTCCTAGAGCTCTCCCACTTGGTGCCATGGAATGATGACACCATGAAGATGGTCTTCTGGAGTGGATTGGACAACCATATGTTTCGTCAGGTATCAGTGAGTGTTACAACATGAAGTCTGGCACGATATATAGATAATGAGCTTTGGCTAAGTGGTTCATTCCTTACTGTTAGCGAGGTTGAAGATGCCAGTTCCACTTAGTTGCTGTCACCCCAATCCACTCCGCCCTTGTGGCACTGGCGGCTTTTTCCATCGAGCCATCACACACCACAGAACTCTTCCCAAGTCCATCACTCTTCAAGAAAGTCCCAGAATCCAATCCAATGCATGACGTTCCAGTGAGAGAAATTCCCAGAGTCCGTTCCAGAGAGATAAGTTCCTGAGCTTAGCCCAGAGAGTGCGGCACCGACCATAATGGCTTTTGCATTTATGTGTGTCTACGCTCCAGCCCATAAGCCCGTTCCAGTTCACAACGCCATAGCTCCTCCCAAGAAAAGTTTAGACGAAAATTTTAGATAGTGACGATTTGGGAAGCGATCCAATCAGAACTGATGTCCTTGGTTTGTGGTAGATGCGCACATTTGTACTGTAAAGTGCTGATCTGCCCAGCGGGACACAGTTGGCATGCGCTTGCATGTCTCATAAAACGTAAAAAAATGCAAACGTCTGGGAGAATGAGTAGAGCAGACATATAGATCTGAATAAGAGTGGAGATGCAAAAAAGAGCTCTATTTGGTACGGTTTTCTGTGCGCACACACCCGACCCGAAGCGTGCAACCATGCACATAGACACCTGTACAGCGCAAGTACTGAATTGAGCTCTCTTTCGTGTCTGAATGGACAAATACACTAGCCTGGCTTCGCCTACGTACTTCTGCACAATTTTAATTTTATTCAGTACTCTGCTGGGTTTGCGGTATATTCTTGGGTTTTCTCTGGCCAATTTTTTGCCGGTCCAATCAGCGAACAGAGGGAGTGGCTGAGAACGATGACGTTATGGTGCGCTAGTTTGAGTTGTAGACATACGCCACGACCAAACGTTAGCATTTGGTTATGGCAGATCCAGAGTGGCTCTGGGCAGATCCAATAGTTTTAAACTTCAACAGAGTACCCGCCTTCAAGGAAGTTAATGCTTGTCAATGGAGAGTGGCCAGACTCTCTGTACAAATGAAATGTATGAGAGTCTGGTAGGACCAGGCTACAAATACACACAACATTATGTCTAAATGTCCGTTTTGTAGAGTATCATGTAAACTATGTCAGTTATGTCTTAATCAGTTGTGAGTGTATCGGATGTGCATCAGTGCAATTGGATCCGCATGTCACTGGACATGATCCGATGTCTTAAAGTGACAGTGGGTAATAAACGTAATGCGGTCTGTGTCCTTAATATTGATCAAGCAACAAAAGAAAAAGAGAAAAGCATTCACTGCTTGTTAATGGGTTTAATGGATTACTTATATTTAATTCATACAAATAAATATGTCTACTTGAAAGAATAAAGAATGGTGTATGCAAGTAAAGAATGCATATCATTCATTGAAAAGAAGACTGTCTTCTACTTTAGGACACAAAAGTAGTTTTATTTAATTTTAAGATATTTTTTAAGTCACAGTAGTTAAATCTGTATCTGTCTTGCATGTTCAAACTTTTAAATAACAGTTTTATAGATGGATTCTCCGGGAGTATATGGGTTTGGACATTTTTGAGAAATTCTAAATGAATGCATTACAATTAAACTAAACCCATTATATTTTAGTAGACTAAATCTACTGTGGATTTAGTCGATTGAAATCTTATTGTATTTCGTTGACTAAAACTAGACTAAAACTAAAGCAATTCAGATGACTAAAATATGACTAAAACTAAATGGCATTTTAGTCAAAAGACTATGACTAAAACTAAATCAAAATTGCTGTCAAAATTAACACTGATATAGTACCATGTTTTCACTTCATTAATTATGGTGAGGTCATTAGTATCAACAGATTGAGGCAACCTCCAATATGCTATTATTATGGAGAAAACTGATCCTAGACCAGCAGTTATGAGCAGTTTTCCTCTTCAAAAGCAATCAAAAGCTTCAGCCGGCAGTGGTTTGAGTGAGAACTCTTGTCCAGCCATTACACACACACCTCCTATGATTATTATTTACATTTGTGTTTTGTTCTTATTCGGTTCACTGGCTATTTTATTTATTTGGATTTAGTTTTTTTTCATGAAACTGTTGGCTGACAATAAATCACATTTAACATTGGGGTTCAACTTATTCACCAAGATCCGCTCACTTTAAAGTTTCTGGCCTCGCCACTGCTGTATATCTGCATGTATTCAAAAGAAGACCCTATAATTAGGCTGCATTTACATAATAAGGGAGACATGTAGAAAAACAATACTGTAACTGTAATTGAGTGAAGGTGAATATATTGTTGAATGCATATATTATATACATCAATATTGCGCATTATTAATTATTATAATAGTGGATTTGGTCCATAACAGAGCGGAGATGTGATTTACTGAATGCCGCCCCTTTAAGAAAAATGACACCGTGCGCACTGAGCATGCGCAGAAGAGTTTTGTTTTCTCTCTTCTTCTTTTTGTTGTCTCTTTTGACGCTAAAATGAATGTAACTTTTTTTCCGGATTTCGTATATTTCCAGTCTGCAGGTCAGAGATGTTATATTTATCATGTAAGAACTGTTTGTGTTGCCTAAATGTACATTGTTATTAGTGTAACATACAGATAACTCGTACGATCGAGTTTCACGCTGAGCATGTGTTTGACGTGACCAGATCAAATTACACAACACAGATCTAATGTAATTTAGGCTACTTGTAATTTGTTTGGCTTGTTATCAGAAATAATCTACTCTAGCAGGATCAAGCAGATCAGGAGGGATCGTCAGTCAATCAGGACACGGCACGTTTACATTTTATCAAGTGGTCTCTGTAACTATCGGGATAACTGATGTAACTGATTCCCACAAAATATTGAAATTAGGTCTGTAATAGGCCTTTATCACTGAGTGTAAAACAACTCTTGCTTCATCTTCTATCAATGGCAGTGTCCATATAGCACGGGATTTTTTGTGGAAACTTATCAGATGCATTCAATCTCAAATAGGGTAGGCTACTATCTACGAGTTTAAGTTTCCCAACATTAACCTAGCCTATATACAAAGAAAAATGTTATTCTGTATGACTGCATGATTGACAGGAGAGCGCGCAATAAGCATATAGGCTGCTGTATGTGTAACATGCAGAAATGATCATCATTCACTTGTCACAACAAAAACTGCTTGTCCGTGCCATCATTCACTTGTCACAGACAAAAACTGCTTGTCCGTGCTTTTTTTTTTCTTTTTCTTTTTTCGTGTGTATGTGTCTGTGTGTGTGTTTATGTGTTGTAAATAGCCTATAATTTATTCTGAAGCAATGTTCTCATCAGTGTTCAGTCAGCTTGATATATTTAAATCGGCATATTTAGGATATTTTAACCTTTATAAATGGCTTTTTTCCCTAATCGTTTTAAATATATGCTTCATCTTTCATTTTTTTATTTGATAAATAGATAAAATTAGAATAGTAAGACACTATAGGACTGTTACCTGTCAAATTAAAGTTCTACACTGAAAAAATACAGCTGCATTAAATAGCCTAATGTTATGATATTGTTTTAAATATTGTTTTGCATTACAAATAAGAAATGTTGGAAAGAATGATATTTTTGGGTCAATGACGTGCCGCCTACATTTTCTGTCCTGATTGTATTTTTTCAGGCAAAAACTGGTTTAAATGCACAAAAAGATACTGTATATTTGTAGTAGGCTACCTCTCCCATGTAGGTACTCACTTTAACTTTTCAAAAACCTTTACTTATTTGTTATTTTTTTGTTATTTAAAGTGTCAAAACATCATGTGGTGCGACTGTCCGGCCATAACTTCTGTTTTGAAAACGTCTTTGAAATTACTCTAAATTTATTCAAATTTATTTCTGCACTATTTGGCATGATTTCCAAAATGTTTTGTAATCCTTTTTTAAAAATTCAAAGCATTTGTATTTATATTTCCATCATAATATACAAACAAACTTGTCCGATGATGTCCATTTTATGAAATATCATGTGGTGCGACCATCAAGGAAATACCATTTTGGGACTTTTATGTTGAAAACTATTCAAACACAGGACGTTATATCATATACCAATTTACCAATGACCCATGGAAGCACCAAGCAGGTTTGTAATTCTCTCAAATTGGGGAAAACAAAATAAACCTTTGTAATGGTTGGTATGTAGTTGCCACATTTGGATGTCATGTGGTATGACCTAAAAAAATATATATATTAAATTATTTCTACAAATATATATTTTTATTATAAATTTCATAGTGACCTTTTTTGGGAAGCTTGCTTGTTTTTTTTTAGGTGGCCAATTCTGTGCCTGTAAATTTTGACTGAATTTGAAAATATCATGTGGTGCGACCAAATATCATGTGGTCCGACCACTGCAGACTGTTTTCCATGATAGATATATGTCCTAGATTGGCAGTTTTATGCTTTTATATTCAATTGACGGTTTATATACAAAAAGTACGAAATAATATCACAATTTAAAACAGCTGTTTTCTTTGTGAATATATAGTAAACTGTAATTTATTCCTGTGATCAAAGCTGAATTTTCAGTTTCACATGATCCTTCAGAAATCATTCTAATATGATGATTTGATGCTCAAGAAACATTTCTGATTATTATCAATGTTCATATTTTTGTGGAAACTGATACATTTAATATGTCAGGATTATTTGATGAAAAGAAAGTTCAAAAGAACAGCATTGATTTGAAATAGAATATTTTGTAACATTATAGCCTAAATATCTTTACTGTCACTTTTTATCAATTTAATGTGTCCTTGATTAATAAAAGTATTAATTACTTAAAAAATAAAATAAAATAAAAACTATTGACCCCAAATGTTACCTGAATACAATACTTGTATTCATATCTAAATATAACTATTTATAATTTTAATTTTATATCTATAACATTATTATTTGTTAGAAAGAAATTCTAAGTCAAGTTAAATGAAATGGTGCACTTGTGTTTGTGATGTGATTTTTATATACATATATTAATTAATGTTATGTTCAGGAAAATTCTGTGAAATTTGTATAAAATCTGGTTTAAATCTTTTTTTTTTTAATAAAATGTATTGATCATTGATTTCTTTAAATAGATTTTTATCTATATAAGGTCTTCGTGTCATTTGGAGCAATCACTCATCAAGTGGTGCGACCAATAAAAGCAATCACTGTATTAAATTTAAATAAAATTTCTTATTTCTGTGGCTGAAATATGAATCACTGATACAGTATGATTTATGAAATGATATTTTTAAAACATTTGTATCTGTTTTATGTGATTTACAGGAAAAATAGTCTGTTAACTAGATTTAAGATCGCAACTCATAAATTATAGAACAAAAAATGAGATCATTATTTACAAAAACTCAAAAGAAATGCAAATACTTGTTTTTTTTAAAACATTTTAATTACTAATAACTTGTATAAAAAAATTTAAGCATGTTAAGGAAATTCATTAATTTTAAGATAAATCACGGTCGCACCACATGACATTTTTTAAGGCTATGGACAATTCATCTAGATGAAGAAACACTTAAATCACTTACATTTTTTAAACGAATTTAGGTGTACACAACATCCTTAATGTTTGAACAATTGCAACAGGTTTTTCTTTTCTTTTGTATTTTAAAATTGGCCTGTCGAAAATCCTTGACGTCATGGACCCTTTTAACACGAAACTAAACCACCAGTAGGTGGCGGCAGGTGAACGTTTTAATGAGCGAGTTATTTATTCAACCGATTCGTTCAAAACTCTGAATCATTCAGTAATGAAAACACGTTTGAGTGTTCCTGTGAGATGCGTTATGGTTCTGCTGTGATCTTTGTTTGGAACTATTTTCGCATAAACCCCGCCCCCGGAACACGATTTATAGATTATCAAGACAGAATATGCTAATCAATGACCAGAAGATAATTACACATAGGCTAAGCTACAGAAATTCATCAACTAACCATTCAGAAACGTCTTGTTGCTTCTACATGTTGTCACTTCTTCTTGAGTCTCTCCATCATTGACT
>FLSR01004873.1:1808871-1861169 GCA_900092035.1 Leuciscus waleckii | reverse complement strand
TGAGGGTCACCCTTAAAAAAGTTTTTAAACCACTGATGTACATCCTACCACCCACTGTCCAAACAGAAATTCACATATCTTACCAAGCACTCATTGATAAAGGCCCTATAGTCCTCCTTGAGGTATTCACACAGGCCTTTAATCACCACTTCTCTCTTCAGGTCAATGCTGTTTCAATTCAAAAAAAACAAAAAAACATTTTGCCTTCTGCTCTTGAGTATAAACTTGGAAAGAAAGTCACTGACAGAAAGAAAGGAAGGAGAGTGTTGAGAATTCCTATGGATCACATGACGTAGCCAGTCATGGGAGGAGCTAAGTCTCCTCGGGAGGAGCTAAGTCTCCTCAGGTGCACTAATGATTAATAAATCACTATTGTTTGGTGTGTTGGTGTGTGCCATATGCAATGGAAGAAGACTGTCCTTTCTTTTTTTCCTAATGAGAGCCTTTGTAGAGTTGATGTGTTCCTGACAATGTAAGTTTGTGCTCTTTTGATTTGTTTCTTAATGTTAATTCTTGAGATTTGTTTGGGTCTAATTCTAAAATGTTCTATGTGATTATGTTTCAGTGTTCTTACTATTTTGATGTTGAATTGTTTATTCAATTCAATTCAAATTTATTTGTATAGCGCTTTTCACAATACATATTGTTTCAAAGCAGCTTTACAGAAAGTGCATTTCAGAAAAGTACATAGAAAAATAGAGTTAGTGAATCATGTATTAATTTAGGGCATAAACATATCGCCAGCGTCGAGTCGTCTCTTCACAGGCGTCGAGTCATCTCTTCACGGGTGTTGGGGCATCTGTAGTTTCCATGGGAGGCTGGATACAAACTGGAGCTGACAATCTGTATTTACCTTGGGACTAGCGTCCCGAGATAACAACAGAAAAGCAGATGGGAAATAATTAGCGTAGCTGCTGTTCATAATATTAATGCATTCAATCTGATTCAACTGTAGTATAAAAGGTAAGTATTATGTGAATGCTTGGCTAAAGAGATGCGTCTTTATTTTAAACTTGGACAGCGAGTCTGAGCCTCGAACAATATCAGGAAGGCCTGATAAAAAAAGTAACAGGACATCCTTCTAAATTAAAGTTGTATTGTAAGAGGTTTTGTGGGCAGTTTTTTTTACCAATAAGTGAATTTAATAGCAGAAAATTACACGTCATCCAGTATTTTATATCGGGTCCTGTGCAGAGAAACACACGGAGTAGACGAGGTCGGAGTCAAAAGGTTACTAACCACTGACTTGTGAGCATCGGCGCGTGATGTTTCAAGCGCGGATCGCCGATCTCGCAGCTCGGCCTGTCTCTCTAGTAGGTCGCGGATCTGCTTCTCCAGTGTAAAGAAGAAAATCAAGGTTTCTGAATTAATTCGACGGAGCTCCAAACACAACAACGCCTTTAGAATTGGATTATGTGATTTATTAGTTGAAGTTGGTGTTATGGTGTTAATTATATTTAAGATTCTGTTTGTTGTTTATTTGTTTATAGAAACCATACAACTCTATATCTGATTCCCATTCCACTCTATGGCTGATCTGTTACAATAAATGAGTATGGACTGAGTACTGAACCCCTGTGTTTTAATGGACTCACCATCCTTGTAGCACATTTCCTGAACCAAACATTCTCAATTTTTTACAGAGAGCAAAGAATGAAAAAAGTAAATCAGGGATGAAAAGAGGGGGAAAGGTACAAGACCAGAAGATGTAGGGCCCTATTGATTTCCATGATGTGGAAAATGTGGATGGAATTGTGGAATCCAGGTATAAAAACGGAATTTAGGAATGAAAGGAGTTTGACAGGTATGAAAAGTATGATACAGTTAAATCTGATATTTTATCAAATATTTAAAGGGTTAGTTCACCCAAAAATGAAAATTCTGTAAGTAATTATCACAAAGATACCATAAGCGAGCACAAGTTGCCACAGCCGCGAGGACTGTGAATATGCAGGCAGCCAGTCGTAAAGGGGTGATTGATTGGTCGCGGCACTGTGTGCAAAAAAATACTTCGGCCTATGTCTGATGTCGGGTTACACAAAGCAAATCATCGACACAATTATTTAGTTTACTTATTTAATGACCAACAATTTAGTCGTAATAATTATTTTCGCATAAGGCTTATTAACGTTAGTCTATAGCCTGAAAGGTCTGAGTTACAACAGTCATTGTTGTTGTTTTTTTCACAATAACATTTGAGTTCATGATTTTAAGGTTGTTGTTTTTTATGTGGTAGACTAAAGACTAATGACAGACTGTTGATCTTTGAATAAAAATATGTTTGGTTCAGGTTTGAAATTCATGATCTTTTATGGCTATGTGGTCTAATACATAGAAATCTAATATTCTAATCATAGAATATCATAGAACAATCCATAGATGTGATTTACTGAATGCGGCCCCTTTAAGAAATGACACCGTGAACACGCGCACTGAGCATGCGCAGAAGAGAGAAGTTTTGTTCTCTCTCTCTCTCTCTCTCTCTCTCTTTGTATTTTCCTTTGACGCTGTTATTAATGCAACAGTCTAACACGTCGTAATTCCATGGAAGTGTTTATATTTATACATTATATTAACGTTATTGTTAATGCAATAAAAGAGAAAAAAGCGCGAGAGGCGATACGAGCGCTGAAACTTTAACCAGTTGACGCTGAAAGTGACGCTGTTGGCGTGAATGAAGGACAAATGTGGAATATTTTCTTCGGATGTTGTATATTTCCAGTCTGCAGGTCAGAGATGTTATAGATGTTATATTTATAATTATATTATAATTTTTTATTTATATAAATTATATATAATGTAAGAATTGATGTTTGTGTTGCCTAAATGTACGTTGTACGTATTGTAACGGCCTACAGATAATTAATATAGTCATTATTCTAATCAGCACTATTCAGTCTGTACATATTGTGTATGATTTCTGTTATCTTTGTTAGATTCCTGTTTAATTCATAGATTAATTTGTAAGGACCGGCTCGATCGGCCCAATGGAGGCAACCAATCAGCGGGGGAAGGTCTCTGTAATTTGATTGAATAAAATAATTCTCTCATGTATGAAAAGGTTTTAATGATAACTGTGCATCATTAAATGTGAGCGAATGTTTTACTATTCTTTTTAGCTCTTTACTGAAAATAATGTCAAAGCCAGTTAGAATAAAATCAGATGTTTACAATTTATTATTATGTCAGATAAATGTATCATGTCAATTTCATAATCAGTTCGAAGATAGTAAATACAATAAAATCAAATGCTCAGAGACAAAGAGTAAAAGTTATAGGTTAAACCCGCCATTAGAAAACACATGACGCAGAGAGTCTTGGTCACTCTCAGCAATCACATGCTAATTTGACAGAAACCTCTTTCACATTTATTTAAAAAATTGTAGTACAACACATCCTTATAAAATCTGGAGTAATTTAAAAATGAACAACTTTTCCATAGAGCCTTTTTAAATGCTAGTAATATATAACCATATCAAAATGCTCTATATTTAGGCTATATAAAATCAAGCACACATGGTCATTTAAATTAAGAAGTGTAAAGATTACAGTATTTCAGTATAAACTCAGTAACCTTGAATTTGGCAGATCTGGTGTCCCTCACAACAAATCACCAAATAGGAAAGTTTAAGTTCAACTGTTAATGGCAATATATATGATCAATTAAATAAAATAGTGAGCAATATATGATGATTAATTAATTTTTCTGAAAATACCTTTAAATTATCATCATATTGTATAGTAGTTTATCCACATTTTGATGGTCAAATGTTAGATTATTTCCTTTTGTGCATCATTCTCAGTCCCTTAATCGATGGTTGATTTCTGTCGTCTTATGTTATATTTCTGATTAGTTTGGATATTAATTGAATAATAGAGCCTGTGCCACGTTTCATCCTTATTATATCCAGGGTTACATAAAAATATCAAACTACAGTTGTTTTATATGCTACTAATATGTAACCATCAAAATGCTCTATATTTGATCTAAATCAAATACACCATATGTGTTTACTGTTAAAGTAATCCAATAAGTCCAGTAACTTATCTTTGATTTTTCCAGTCTGGTCCTGTGGGCGTCAGTATCACACAGTGATCACAGTTCACACCTGCAGTGAAGCCCCTCACACAACAATTCACCAATAAATACTGGGAATATTCCCATCATCCTACAAGAGAAGGACAAACTCCAGGAGCACCAGAAAACACACAATGAAGTGAGAGATCATGTGGGTCGAGACTGTGGGAAGAGCTTTACTACAACTGGCCATTTGAAACAGCACCAGAGAATTCATACTGGAGAAAGGCCTTACCACTGTACTCAGTGTGGAAAGAGTTTCACAAATAAAGGATATCTTAACAAACACGCAAGAATTCACACTGGAGAGAAACCGTATACATGCACTCAGTGTGGAAAGAGTTTCCAAAATAACGGAGACCTTAAAAAACACGCAAGAATTCACACTGGAGAGAAACCGTATACATGCACTCAGTGTGGAAAGAGTTTCCAAAATAACGGAGACCTTAAAAAACACGCAAGAATTCACACTGGAGAGAAACCGTATACATGCACTCAGTGTGGAAAGAGTTTTTCTCGAGCATCAACTCTCAGAAATCATCGGCACATTCACTCTGCAGAAAAACCATTCAACTGTGATCAGTGTGGTAAAGGTTTTCATTTGTCATCAAATCTAAAACAACACCTGATAGTTCATTCAGATGAGAGGCCTTATGTGTGTTCTCTCTGTGGAAAGAGTTTTTCACGACAGGGCAATTTTAAACAGCACCAGAAAACACATGAAGTGAAAGATAATGTGTGTTGTGACTGTGGGAAGAGCTTTACTAGAGTTGACCATCTGAAATGCACCAAAGAATTCATTCTGGAGAAAAACCTTACAAGTGCTCATATTGTGACAAGAGTTTCACTCATTCTGGAAACCTGAAATCACACGAGCGAGTTCACACTGGAGAGAAGCCATACTACTGTACTCAGTGTGAGAAGAGTTTCAAAGATGCAAAAAGTTTAAAAGATCATCTGCATGTTCACGCTGGGGAAAAGCCATTTAACTGTGAACAGTGATCAGTGTGGAACAAAGTTCCTATTGGAAAAACATCTGAAATGTCACATGATAGTTCATTCAGATGAGAGGCCTTATGTGTGTTCTCTCTGTGGAAAGAGTTTTTCAAGACAGAGCAGTTTTAAACAGCACCAGAAAACACATGATGAAGTGAAAGATAATGTGTGTTGTGACTGTGGGATGAGCTTTACTAGAGCTGACCATCTGACACAGCACCAAAGAACTCATACTGGAGAAAAACCTTACAAGTGCTCATATTGTGACGAGTTTCGCTCAGTCTGGAAACCTGAAATCACATGAGCGACTTCATACTGGAGAAAAGACGTAATACTGTACTCAGTCAGTGTGAGAAGAGTTTCAAACGTTTATCAAGCCTTCTCGCTCACGTGAACGTTTTTTTTTAAAGTGATCAACATTTGTTTTCAAGTCAATACATTAAAGTAAACTGAGATAAAATATGGAGTTTTCATAAAAGCACTATATCATCTAGATTAATTTAGTTTGGTGAAAAGCTTGGTTTACTAGTAAGACTTAATGGGTTGGTTCAGCCAAAAATTCTGTCATTAATCGCCCTCATGTCGTTCCAAACATGTAAGACTTTTGTTCATATTCAAAACATAATAAATAATTTTTCTTTTTTATTAAATCTGAGAGCTGTGTCCCAATGTGAAGCCTGCATCCTCCGAAGGCCGCATTTGAAGGCCGATTGCGTCACAGCGGGGCTATGAAGGCTACCCTGATTAAAAAGCGACGCCAAATGCACAGTTAAAAGCCACAAGTTTTTCTTTCTTATAAACTTAAACTTACTCCTTCGTCACTATTGCGTGGCTTCATTTGTCAGGTGGTTTGAGGCAAAACATGTGCTAATATTAGTTTAAAAATTGTTTCAGGGAGCAAGGAGCAGACAGCTCCTTAGATATTTTTTAGCTATGTATCTAAATTAACCAGTTTCAAAGGTGCTGCATCTAAGACAGCTTGGTTAGCCAGTGCTGAGTGTGCATTTGCCAAATGGGGTCCAAATTGGGTGTAATTTATTTGGGCCATATTTGCTATGCCATGTGTGGGCCACTTTAGGTTCACATTCAGATTCGCCAGTGATTACGGTCCCACATCCTTGCCAAAACTGGCCCAGATTGCTGCAAGATCCCCGAGTCCGTTCCAGTGAGAGAAGATCCCCGAGTCCGTTCCAGTGAGAGAAGATCCCCGAGTCCGTTCCAGTGAGAGAAGATCCCCGAGTCCGTTCCAGTGAGAGAAGATCCCCGAGTCCGTTCCAGTGAGAGAAGATCCCCGAGTCCGTTCCAGTGAGAGAAGATCCCCGAATCTGTTCTAGTGAGAGAACCCCGAGTCTGTTCTAGTGAGAGAAGATCCCCGAGTCCGTTCCAGTGAGAGAAGATCCCCGAGTCCGTTCCAGTGAGAGAAGATCGAATCTGTTCTAGGGAGAGAAGATCCCCGGTCCATTTCCCGAATATTCATTATTGGTAAGTATTAGTTTGAGTTTTTGTAGTAAAGAATTCACCTCACTGTAAGAAAATGTGTATATCATAATTTTGAGTGAAATATGCAACAGCGATGAAAGTTATGTGAGGTGAATTGTTCTAAGTGTCCCTTCGATCGCTTACTCAGCAACGTGCAAATTCTGTATTAGAACAGTCTAACGATTCAGAATTTTTTTTTTTTTCAGTTTAAATGATTAAAACTAGATGGGATGTAACATACATCCCATTTTAAGATTACTGTTATCATGTAAACTACCTATTTACAGCATGCTGTATGCATGTGCGTGGGACAGAGGGGAACACGGTCACATCGCAGCTGAGCTGCCCATCGTAATCAAAGCAAGTGACAGACAGGGGTTACATCAGAACACCTGAAAAATGTGACAGAATGGATGATAGTCGTCTGTTTTTGCAGTAAACACGCTATTTGATAAATGTATAAAATGCACATTTGTTGAAATTATCAATCTATGTATTCTGTACATTTTAACCACTCTAAGTTCGTCAGGCTTACGAAGGTCAAACAAATGAGTTTTGGAAACATTGTGGAAAAAACCGTGTCTTTATATCCACATTAATTTGTTGACCGGTCTTGCTCTCCAACTTTATATTTTCTCAATGTGATACATGAGATATTTAAACACTAAACCTATTTGCCCAGGACCCTGTGTTCAAGTCTATGTTATGCCGTTCCCTAAATGCATGCAAAGTAATGCACAAAAACATACTGGTGCTTGTTTGTGCCTAGTGTAGTTCTTTTTACTGTATAGTCCCCTTGTTAATTTCAGTCAAACTTCACTGATGAAGGTAATCTTTCATGATAACCCAGATCTAAATATTGTAGCCTAATGTTTTTTAAAAGTTGGTCATCAACATTCACAACCACAGTTAAGTAGTTAATCTCTTAAATTTTTTAAAGTATTCAAAATTCTAAATTTTCAATCATTTGACAACATAAAATATATTAAAACATGAGAGTAAAAAGCAACAAAAAATATATTAAAACATGAGGCGTAAAAAACAAAAAAAAAAAAAATGTGTGCATATGATGCACACTTTGACGGCGTATAATATGCACGTACCCCACACCACTAAACCTAATCAAGGGGTTTACAGTGCGTACATATGCACGTAAAAAGTCATTTTTGCGTATCAATTGCACGATAAAACACAACGCATGCTATAGATATGCATTTTCATGCGACTGGGTTGAATATTTATGGTACAGACAATTGTACCAAGTAAACATTTTATTTTTTTTAAATCAATTTAATTACTTGAGATAATTGTAAAGTGTGTCATATTAAGTGAACGAGTTGGGTAAAATAGAACCATATTTTCATATGAGTACTGGTTCCCACTCCTAATCAACATCTTCTCTTTCACACTTTATGAACATGACCGAGTGAGGAGAAGTGAGAACCTTTTTAGGATTGTGAATGTGGCTGTGCAAAGAATGTCCATCGAAACTACCTAGCAGGTATTTGTTGCTGCAGCATTTTAGGCAGACTCATGTGTGTTTTAAGGGCAGTTTTAGCTATCCATGTCAATACACATATTGCCCATGCATGTTTAGTACAAGGAGTAAGCTTCTTAATCACATGTACAAAAGACATGCTAAACAGGAAACTCCAAAGCCAGAAGAATTAGATAGATAGATAGATAGATAGATAGATGCCTTTATTCATCCCCACAGGGGAAATTCAGATGTCCAGCAGCATATAGTGTGTGTTGGCTAACTAACAAGCATTCTCACTACAATACACTCATAAAAACACAGATGATAACAATTAGTCACAGAACAAGCTACTATCATTAGTAGTAAATAAGGCACTTCAAACAGATCCATTATGCAGTCTTATGGCGGCCGGAACAAATGACCTCCTAAACCTCTCAGTCCTGCAGCTCATGGAGAGGAATCGGTCACTGCGACTGCTTTGCTGGGCAACCACAGTGTCATACAGTGGGTGGCTCCTATTTCTGAGGATGGATTTCATCATGCTCCTCATTCTTTCCTCCACCAAATCTCCTACGGGTCCACCCTCCTCCCCAACACTGACACACACTTCCTGACCAGTTTGTCAAGTCGGTTCCCCTCCCTGGCTGTCATACAGCTGCCCCAGCACACCACTGCAAAGAACACAGCACTGGCCACAACCGACTGATAAAAAAGATACAGCATCTCATTACAGACTTGGAAGGATTTTAGCTTCCTGAGAAAAAAGAGTCTGCTCTGACCTTTCCTGTATGCTGCATTTACATGTACTGATCAGTCCAGTTTATGGTTCAGGTGGACTCCCAGATATTTGTACTTCTGGACCACCTCAATGCCCTCCCCCTCAATTACCACAGGTAAATTATGTGACTTACGCCTCCCATAGTCCACTATCATCTCCTTGGTTTTTGATGTATTAGAATGAGACCATTGCACCTGCTCCAGGTCGCAAACTCTGAGATGACCCTCCTGTACTCCTCCTCGTCTCTTCCCCTCACACAAGCCGCCACCACTGTATCATCAGAATATTTTTGTATGTGGCATGATGATGTTCTGTACGAAAAGTCTGGTGTGTATAGGGAGAAGAGGAAAGGGGATTATTAAAGGAGAACTCCGGTCAATTTGAACATTGAGCTAATTTTTTTGTAAATTTGGAGTGCTGTCAATACAGAGAACCCTGGACAACAATATTGCTACACCATCCGTTAAAATTAAGTTAATTCGGCCAGCGCTCATACCTGTATTTACATCCTGTTTTCGGTTGAAGTCCAAAGTAGTCGATTGTCGAGTTCACGCGCGTGATCATAGGTAACTAAACATATGCGCGTGAACTCGACAATCGACTACTTTGGACTTCAACCGAAAACAGGGTGTAAATACAGGTATGAGCGCTGGCCGAATTAACTTCATTTTTCTTCATATCTTTCACATCTACTGCAGTCAGATTCACCCGTGTTAACTCTAAAGGAATCACTCATATTGGCTGGGCGCTTGTAGTGACACATCAAGGATGTTAAGAGGGTAAAAGCAGGTTTAAAATATGCCCCATTGAAGTCAACAGAGTGCAAATTTTAAAAAGAGGATAACACGGTGTAGGCAACACCGATTTTTGTTGTTGTTCTCTGTATTGACAGCACTCCAAATTTACAAAAAAATTAGCTCAATGTTCAAATTGACCGGAGTCTCCTGTAACAACATTCCAGTGTCATGTGTGCTCATGCAAGGAGCTTGCAACAGAAAGAGATTATTTTCAACACATAAATGGACATCTCAGGCATAATGAAACAGTTCAGTGTATGTTTGTAGGATGTGCATTTGAAAATAATATTTACAGCACATTTAACACCCACCAATACCGGAAACACAATCCACATTCCACATTCATTAATAGACTTCAAACCCATTGTCGTCAGTTCAAGTGGTCAGTTGCATCAGTCAGACAATTCTGTAGATGGGCCAGCAGAGTCTGTGGATACAGATTATGAATTTGAAACTCTAAGTGGTGATGATACTGGAGTAGACCTGCCAAAGTCTATTGAAGAAAAGGTTGCTCGCATTTTTATTGAAGTTGGAAAATATTGTTCACGTTCCAAAGTCAGCTGTTGATGAGTTTCTTTATGAACTTCACTATATATTATGTACAGCATCTATACCCGTCACAAAAGCAGTTGTATCTGATCCATTCCAAGGTCACAATATTCAAGTTGAGGAATCTGTAGTTGATGAGCTTTCCACTATTATATGCACATCTAATCCACTGGGCAGAGCTATTTCTAAGGAGGGCCCTCTTGCTACTGCATTAACAGTACTACACCTCTCATTTTGTGTTTTAGAGCCAGTTGAGTACATTCTAGAATTACAGAAGAACTGGACATTTCAATATATGCAGAGTGAAGCAAGTAAACATGTTATGTTGTGTTTTGTTTTATTTTAGTCTTTATAAGGTTATTTTCGTAGTAAGAAGAATAAACAAAACTAATTTCTTTTTTTTCTTTTTTTCTTTTGAAGGTGAACGCAGAGTTCATGCGAATCACTACTAAGCCACTGCAATCAACGTTCCTATCACAGCTGGACCACTTTTCAGATAAACTGATGCAGATCTTCAAGAGCAAAGGAGGAGTGAAGGGGCAAAAAGATTTAAAAAACGCCATGGCGATCACAGACTCTGTAAGTAGAAATGCATGCAACGTATTCTGTTTTGTCTGTTATTGTACAGCTTTCTGCATTTGGCTAATTTCAGTCTTGATTTCCCCCCTGCTGTAGTGTGACAACATAAACATCAGGAGAGAGTGCATCCTGAAAGGCCTGATGATCTACCTGACTGAAGATCCAGACTCTTTCTTCAAGGAGTATGTGGTAATGACATGTTGGCGCCAGCAACACAGATCTGTGACTTGGAAGGCCACGACGTGCCTAAACTCAGGGTCCGACTGTCAGCTGCATAATCGATGGAGAAATGCTTCAGTCTATCAGTCCTTATTTGGAAATGTACTATGTTTATCTATTTCTAAGCCAATCAGAATCATTTAACCTGAAGCAAGGATGTAGCTTTGACCTTTGTGAAGGGTATACTTGCTGTGATTTTTGTAACTGTAACAGAGCGGCGTATGAACTCATTCTGCCTGATGAAACTACAAGCTGTCTTCATTAAAACTTTTCTTCATTTGACTGCACTCTTAACTCCGGGTCTTCATTCATCATATCTGTCTGGGTCTTTAACTGTGTTATCCCCTTACAGTAATCTAGGAGTTTTGTAAAGCTTTTTACAGTGGATGCCATTTAAAACACGTTAACGTCGGTAAGTCTATCCTTCACCGCCTCGCTTTCATTCCTGTAATGGCGCTGTCTGAATACGGTATAGTTCCCTGTTTTCACCTCATTAATTATGGTGAGGACATTAGATTCTCAACAGATTGAGGCAACCGTCAATATGCTATTATTATGGAGAAAACTGATCCTAGACCAGCAGTCATGAGCAGTTTTTCTGTCTAAAAGCAATCAAAAGCTTCAGCAGGCAGTGGTTTGAGTGAGAACTCTTGTTCAGCCTTACACACACACAAACCTCCTATGATTATTTACCTTTGTGTTTTGTTCATATTCTGTATTTTGTTTTGTTTTTCATGAAACTGTTGGCTGACAATAAATCACATTTAACATTGAGGTCCAACCTAATTCACCAAGCTCACTTTAAAGTTTCTGGCCTCGCTACTGCTGTATATCTATTCAATATTCTAAAGAAAACCCTATAATTAGGCTGCAATTACATAATAAGAGAGACATGTAGAAAAGCAATACTGTAACCGTAATCGAGTAAAGGTGAATATATATATATATATATATATATATTTATTATTATTATTATTATTGTGCATTATTATTGTGCATTATTAATTATTATAATAGTGGATTTGGTCCATAACAGAGCGGAGATGTGATTTACTGAATGCGGCCCCTTTAAGAAATATGACACCGCGCGCACTGAGCATGCGCAGAAGAGAGAAGTGCGAGAGCCTCTCTATGGTTTTGTTTTCTTTCTTCTCTCTTTTTATTTTTGTTGTCTCCTTTGACGCTAAAATGAATGCAACAGTCGAACACGTAAAAAGAGAGAAGCGCGAGAGACGAGACGAGCGCTGAAACTTTCACCAGTTGAAGCTGAAAGTTAACGATCGTGAATGAAGGACAAATGTGGAATATTTTCTCTGGATGTCGTATATTTTCAGTCTGCAGGTCAGAGATGTTATATTTATCATGTTAGAATTAATGTTTGTGTTGCCTAAATGTACATTGTTCTCAGTGTAACGTACAGATAATTAAATCATTAGTTTGATCAGCCTCTATTAGGTCTCTATACATACATGCCTGTAGGATATTGTGTATGATTTCAGTTATCTTTGTTAGATTCCTGTTTAATTCATATATGAATTAAATAATTTAACATGTGACTTGTTTCATCCTTATAAAATCTGGAGTCACATAAAAATTAAAAACCTTCATATAGAGCCGTTTAAAATGCTACTATAACGAATCAAAATGATCTATATTTCTTAAAGGGGTCATAGACTGAGAATTAAAATGTTCCTTGATCCTTTTGACAGTAAAGAGAACTCAAAACTTTCTTGTTATTCCAAAAACTGCTTTTGGGCAGCTTGGCCCCGCCCACTGGAGCGTTAGTGAACAGTGACACGAGAACGAGAAAAGATAGATACAGGATCAATACCAAACGATCCTAATGCTAGGATAGTGGGATTTTTCCCCCCAACAATGTGAATGTCTCAGCAGTGCATTATTTGTTTGTATACGGTGTATTTCACTGTGGATTATTTGGTCAATTTCGGCGCAAGTTTTGCAAACAGACTTTTACGATATGGATCTGCCAGCTTTGCCACAAACATGTAAGTAGTCATGTTTATTCTAATGCCTGATCTGTGATTAGTGATTTCTGATGTAATTATTCAAGTTCAGACAGATTATCTCTCAAAATATCGTGACACACACAATCAACTTCATGTCGTTTCTCTTAGTAGGATGAAAATAGTGATGCTCCGATCAGCATTTTTGGGGCCGATCACCGATTACCGATCACCAAAATCATGATCTGCCGATTGCCGATCACTGCCGATCACAGAATGGAAATATGCTAGAGTCAAGAAAATCTTGAAGAACCACCAATATTTATTTAATTTTAGTTAGAAAACAAGATAACACAAGGCTACTGTAGGCCACCTTTTCCAAATAAGGCACAGTATAATTTTTCAAAACAAAGAGGGGTCAGGCAGACTACAATGGATGTAGTTGAGGAACTAACTACATCAGATCCAAAAAATAAAATAATGACAATGACATTTGAGGTTATTAAAACAGTAAGTCCCGCCCCTCGACTGCCAAAAATAAAAGTGTTCGAGCGAACAAAATCAGCAGGCGAGAGGAGATCAAGCGCGAGAGTGTTGGGAATGATCATGCGCGCCCGCACGAGGGCAGAGATGTCATGCGCCCGCGCAGGGTTTGAATGAGCTCGCGAGTTCCCGTTTCCTCGCGCGTAGATCTGTTATCCTCTCGCGAATGTCATTTACCGCGCGCGCCAGCATCAGTTGTGCGCTCGTTTATAATTGCCATTGAATTGCCGTCATAGGAGAACTCATTTTGCCACTGTTAAGCAAGCTCTGCTCTGCTGTTGTGTTGCCGCGCATGCGGAAAAGTTGCGTGAGTTATTTACGTCACGTGATCGGCTTTTTTTGATCGGCGCTTTTGGGGGTTGCCGATCAAGCTATTTTTTGCCAATATCGGCCGATCATGATCGGCGGCCGATCAATCGGAGCATCACTAATCTATTTAAGAGGTACTAGTATCTAATGACTTAGTACTAGTATTTATTGAATACATACTAGTATCTAGTAATAGGTACTAGTATCTAAAAAATAAGTACTAGTACCTAATAAATAACTACTAGTATCTAATATATATGTACTAGTCACAAGTCAGTATCACACAGTGATCACAGTTCACACCTGCAATGAAGCCTCTCCCACAACAATTCACCAATAAATACTGGGAATATTCCCATCATCCTACAAGAGAAGGACAAACTCCAGGAGTAGCAGCTGAAATCTGTGTGACTGTTAAAGATGGAGTTTATTAAAGAGGAGATTGAAGACATGAGTGATCCAGAACCATCCAGAATAAAACATGAAGATACTGAGGAACAAATAGGTTGGTGTCCATTCTTGATTCTTCATTGTTGACTGCTTTGGTAGCTCTGAAATATGGATGACAAATGATAGAAAAATGCATGTAAATTATCATAACCCAGTTTTAATCGCAATAACAAGTGAATGACAGAACCAAACTTTCAAAGATAGGTGTCTTGTTTTCTGCTTGCTAAGTGTTTTTAATTTTCACATTTAACCACATTGAACTGATTCTAACTGATTTAACATTTATTTTAGACCAGATGGAAGTGAAGGAGAAAAGACAGAAACTAAATGATGTAAAGAAACACTGCGACTTCAAAACTCAAGGAACAAAAGTCAAAAAGCTGCACACCTGCTCTCAGTGTGGAAAGAGTTTCCAAAATAATGGAGACCTTATAAAACACGAAAGAATTCATACGGGAGAGAAACCGTATACATGCACTCAGTGTGGAAAGAGTTTCAGACAAAAAGGAAGCCTTAAGACACACATGAAAATTCACACTGGAGAGAAACTGTATACATGCACTCATTGTGGAAAGAGTTTTTCTCAAGCATCAAATCTCAGTGTTCATCTGCACATTCACTCTGGAGAAAAACCATTTAACTGTGATCAGTGTGGTAAAGGTTTAATTCGTCATCAAATCTTTCGCAACACCTGATAGTTCATTCAGATGAGAAGCCTTATGTGTGTTCTCTCTGTGGAAAGAATTTTTCACGACTGAACAGTTTTAAACTGCACCAGAAAACACATGATGAAGTGAAAGATCATGTGTGCTTTGACTGTGGAAAGAGCTTTGCATTATCTAGTCATCTGAAACAGCACCAAAGAATTCATACTGGAGAAAAACCTTACAAGTGCTCATCTTGTGACAAGAGCTTTGCTCGGTCTGGATACCTGAAACTACATGAGCGAGTTCATTCTGGAGAGAAGCCGTATCACTGTACTCAGTGTGAGAAGAGTTTCAAAGATGCAAAAAGTTTAAAAGATCATCTGCGTGTTCACTCTGGGGAAAAGCCATTTAACTGTGATCAGTGTGGAGCAAATTTTATTTTGTCAAAACATCTGAAAAGTCACCTGATAGTTCATTCAGATGAGAAGCCTTATGCGTGTTCTCTCTGTGAAAAGAGTTTTTCACGGCTGAAAGGCTTTAAACTGCACCAGAAAACACATAATGGAGTGAAAGATCATGTGTGCTTTAAATGTGGGAAGAGCTTTACTAGAGCTGACCATCTGAAACGGCACCAAAGAATTCATATTGGAGAAGTATGAAAAGAGAAATATTGTAAAAAGAGTTTCGCTCTGTCTGGAACCCTGAAAGCACACAAGCGAACTTTCTTGGTTCTCTTCCTGTCTCTCTGACAGACAATTCTACATTTCAATGCAAGATTTTCGCTCACCTACTGTCCCCCTGAAGCAAGGTGTCCCACAGGGATCCGTTCTCTGGCCATTATTATTCATAATTTACATAATACCTCTTGGCCAGATCTTCCACTGTCATGGTTTTAATTATCATTTTTACGCTGATGACATCCAATTATATACCATCTGTACACCTGCTCTATCTCTCACAACCGACAAAATCTCTGCTTGTGTGCATGAAATAAAAGATTGGCTTTTCTAAAACTTAACATGGACAAAACTGAGATTATTTTTACTGGACCTCCGTCACTCACTAGCAACATTCCTACCAATTTCACCTGTGAGATTGCTGACTCTCACATCAAACCATCTAGTACTGTTAAAAGTCTTGGTGTAATCTTTGACTCATCTCTCTCTTTCCAGGCTCATATTAATTCTATCACCAAATCAGCATTCTTTCATCTACGTCACATCGCCCAGCTCTGTCCATTCATCAGTATCAAAGACGCTGAAACTGTCATCCATGCATTTGTAACATCATGTCTTGATTCCTGTAATGCTTTTTCATTGGTCTATCTGCTAGCTCCATTTCCAGATTGCAAAACTCCGCTGCTAGAATACTTACCCACACCAAGCGTTCTGCTCATATCACCCCAATTTTGTACGATCTTCACTGGCTTCCTGTGGCTTATCGTATTAAATTCGAAATCATCTTGCTCACTTTTAAATCTCTGCACAGCTTGGCTCTCCTGTATCTTTATACCCTGCTCCACTCCTACTCCCCGACTCGCTCTTTACGATCCTCTGACTCTAGCCTTCTCGTTGTCCCTCGGCATCACCTAGCTTCAATGGGGGGCAGATCATTCACTGTTGTTGCACCCAAACTATAGAACTCTCTCCCCCGATCACTCTGTTGTGTTAATACTATTTCTGAATTTAAAACAATGCCAAAACTCACTTATTTTCTGAATATTACCATTCTTAAGTTGTATTACATTTCGTTTGTCTGATGGTATTCTGCTGTATGCTGCCCTGTCTACATAATTCTCCTTTACTGTACTTTTACTCTCATCTACCTACTGTTGTTTTATTTGTTATCATTGTCCTTTGCCATTATATTTGTTTGTTCATTGTAAAGCGTCCTTGAGCCCTGAAAAGGTATATAAATAAAAATTATTATTATTATTATAAATAGCCAACACCATTGCTTTTAAGTGGAAAATCTGGAATCCCTTGCCTCTTTAGTATATCTATATCCTTTTGAGTGATTTACATATATGGTTTACAATTAAGTTATTAATGAATGATCAATATTTTTCATCTATATTATATGAGTGTGATTATCAAAAATATTCTTTAAACGTCTACGTCTGTATGCAATATCTGAGAGGTGCAGTAACAGTGCTTGCTCATTTAGCCTGGCTTCCAGAAATAAATTATGGACTAATTTGTCAATACATACATCTGCTTTTCTAGGGTACCCTGACAGCTATGGTCACAGGGGTCGCTGAAATATTTAGTTTGAGTGACCATTTTTTATTAAAGCCTTTACTTTACAGTTAGATATAAAGTGTCCTCTCCTGAGAGAAAGAACATGTTATCTTGATGTTTTGTGAAGAGTCTCCTGTTTATAGTTCAAGCCCGACCAAATCCAACCTTGAAGAAGCTGTGTGTCTGTGTGTGTGTGTTAGTATTCTTGGTTACAGTAGGGTGACCATACGTCCTCTTTTTCCCGGACATCTCCTCTTTTTGGACCTACAAAAATGCGTCCGGCCGGGATTTCTAGATCGCCCAAAATGTCCAGGATTCGAGTTTTTGTTTCCAAAGTCCCTGTTTTTGCATTACTTTAGGTCCTGCTTTCTCGCACGCCACCATTGGTCGATTTGTCATGTACGTAACACAAACATTGGTCAAACCCCATCTTGATCTTTACCCTCAGCACCATGGCAACAGCAGCCAAGAGGCAGAGCGCGCTTGCTTGTCAACAGTGGCACTTGCACAGCGTAAAAAAACAACAACTGTAAATTCACAGATGATTTACAGAGAAAATCCAGGTGTTTTCGTCTCGGTCGGGAACCATGTGATCCAGAATGCATGACCTGCCAAGCTGGCACGTAGCCTACGTGTCAGTGTCAAATAAAGGTGCTAGCGACCTAGAAGCCCACATAAGGAAAGTGTTCAAGAAAACATCAGGACTGAAATTATTTTTTACTGAAATAGTGTAGTAGATTTTTTATTTTATTTTAACCTATGGCCATGAATATAAGCAGTGTCATGTAAAAGGTGTTAAAAGCTAAACAATTTTTTATTTGTTTGCTATTATTCTATTGATGCGGGCCAAAAGTTGAATGGAAAGGATGTTTTACTTTATGTATTAAATAACTTAGTTACAAGGTTGTGAATGCTAATGTCAAGTATTTTGTTGATGCATTCTTTAATTGACTGCACTCTTGACTCCTGGTCTTCATTCATCATATCTGGTTCTGGGTCTTTAACTGTATAATCCCCTTACAGTAATCTAGCAGTTTTATAAAGCTTTTTACATTGGATGCCATTTAAAACACGGTAAGTCTATCCTTCACAGCCTCGCTTTCATTCCTGTCTGGCGCTGCTCTGAATACGGTATAGTTCCCTGTTTTCACCTCATTAATTATGGTGAGGTCATTAGTGTCAACAGATTGAGGCAACCGTCAATATACTATTATTATGGAGAAAACTGATCCTAGACCAGCAGTAATGAGCAGTTTTTCTCTCTAAAATCAATCAAAAGCTTCAGCAGGCAGTGGTTTGAGTGAGAACTCTTGTCCAGCCTTACACACACACCTCCTATGATTATTTACCTTCGTGTTTTGTTCTTATTCTGTTCACTGGCTATTTTATTTATAAATGGATTTTGTTGTTTTCATGAAACTGTTGACTGACAATGAATCACATTTCACATAAGGGAGATATGTAGAAAAACAATACTGTAACTGTAATTGAGACGGAGTGAGGTGAATATACTGTTGAATCCACACACACACACATATATATTATTATTATTATTATTATTATTATTATTGTGCATTATTAATTATTATAATAGTGGAGTTGGTCCATAACAGAGCGGAGATGTGATTTACTGAATGCGGCCCCTTTAAGAAAAATGACACCGCGTCACTGAGCATGTGCAGAAGAGAAGTGCGAGAGACTATATAGTTTTGTTTTCTCTCTCCTCTCTTTTTCTTTTTGTTGTCTCTTTTGACGCTAAAATGAATGTAACAGTCGAACACGTGAAAAGAGAGAAGCGCGAGAGACGAGACGAGCGCTGAAACTTTCACCAGTTGAAGCTGAAAGTGACGCTGTTAACGATCGTGAATGAAGTACAAATGTGGAATATTTTCTCCGGATGTCGTATATTTTCAGTCTTCAGGTCAGAGATGTTATATGTATCATGTAAGAATTGATATCTGTGTTGCCTATATGTACATTGTTCTTGTAACGTACAGATAACTCAGTGTTAGAGTTTCACACTGATCATGTGTTTCACGTGACCAGATCAAATAACACAACACAGAGAGAGCCGGGGTAAAAACTTACCGGCTGCTTCCGCAATTTTTTTTTTTTACAATTATATATATAAAAAAAAACTTTAAAAATAACACAACAATTATATATATAAAAAAAACTTTAAAAATAACACACACACATTTTTATATATTTATATATTAGGGGTTGCTCGACTACTGATTTCTGCTAGTCTCTACTGTAAATGAAAATACATGAAATAGTTCTTATTAATAAAAGTTTATTAATTCATAGCCTAATGCAACAATTACATAAGAAAACTCTCAAAACATTATAATTATGACATATATTTTAATTTTACGTGTAACATAAAGTCATAGAAAGTAACGGCTACACGCAATTTTGTGATCCTAAAATTCGCGTCATAGTCGCGAAACTGTACAAGCGCATCGACGTGAGAGGGATGCAGGCTTGATCTTTGCCTTGTGACGGTGTTGCCGGCCAAGGAAAAAATTATTTCACTTGGTGTTTTGGTGGCAGGGACAGAAGATAAGAGTAAGCCAGCTTGGATAGCCGAGGAAACCGGTGTTCATTACATGCCCACCATTCGAGAGGATTCCCCATGGTGGGAATGTCAGGCATCTGAAAATAATCTTGAATCTCATCTTCACTGTTATTGGCTGCTTTGTCGTAGGATTGCGGCTTTTGTAGTTGCATCCAAAGAGCTCCTCGATCCTCAAGTCTTGTTTTTTTTATGCTCACTGGGCAACGCATTGCTTGTCCTGCTGCAGCCCTCGGCAACCTCCTGTTCACCTCTTGTGACAGTGAAATATGCATCAAGAAGTGGTTTAAAAAAATGAAATAAAAACCATTTAATAAAATTTCCATGGCCAAGTTCATATTGTTTGCGTTGTCATGAAACTGTGCAGAATATGCGTAACTCCCACTCATTAATAGTTTCTGTGAGCTTCTGCGCAATGTTGCTCCCTGGCATGATAGTGGTGCCTAACACCCTTGACTTCAACTCCCATAGTTCTTTGATGTAGTGAGCCGTTATTGTTATATATGGATCCATGGTGCAAGAAGTCCAGAGATCAGTAGTGAGGGAGACGTTCTTGCCTTTCATTTCAGACGCAATGTCCGCCTTTAGAGAGTCGTATTTGTGGCCAGTTACTTCCAGAGTGTAGCATTCGATGGAACGGTGTAACTGGGTTCAAAGAAGTTGACAATTCCCCTGAAGTGGTCTTATATCCTTCACTATAAAATCCATGAGTAAATCTGTTATTACCGGTCTTCTCCTCTCTGTAATCGGGCGTTTACAGAATTCACCCATGCTTGTTTGCTTCGTGGTGTGCATCTCACTAACATTTGCCTTCGTTGTTGGATGTTTCAGTGGTATAGGTGGTTGTGCATAGCTGCCGTACTGCTGTTGTATGTTAAAGTAGTCTTACAGAGTTGGCAAATTACGATATTTTTGTCATTCTTGATGAAATACTTCCATTTCATCTGTGATGTGTGGTGTCTGTTGGTGACGTTCGCCATTTTAAATTAATTTATGGTTAATGCACCTCGAGTAGTCGATTGTGTCCGACAGCGTCGACTAGTGGTTGAAGTAGTCGATCTCTCGACTACTCGACTAGTCTATGCAAGCCGTAATATATATATATCGTGTCTTCTAATGTAATGTAGGCTACTTGTAATTTGGTTTGCTTGTTACCAGAAAATCTACTCTAGACTTTCGGACAAGTAAATCGGGCATTCACTTGTCCGAGTAAAAAAAAACTGCTTGTCCGAAAAAAAAAAAGATTTTGTTGTAAATAGCCTATAATTTATTCTGAAGCAATATTTTCATCAGTGTTCAGTCAGCTTGATTTATTTAAATCGGCATATTGAGGATATTTTAACCTTTATAAATGCCATTTTTCCCTAATCGTTTTAAATTATGCTTCATCTTTCATTTACATTTTTTTTTTTTTTTTATAAATAAAATGAGAAGTCCGACAAAGCAGTCAGGAGAGTTAGTAGATTAACGTTGGAGGATTTGAACTTGAATAACGCGTTGTCTTTCCACGGTTAAAACAACATTCCTTCTGGTGTTCATTTATGTTTATTTGATGCTATAAATTAACTAGAAGGAAGTGATGATCGGTTCACCAGCAGCTTTAACTGAGACTCTACAGCGCTCTGTCAGACACATTAAAGAGCCACAAAACGGTATTTATTTTTTAAATTGCGTTAAAAAATGACCAAATTTGAAAGTTGAGACTTTGTTTCATATTAAAAGTAACCTGGCCTGTCCTGTCTGTCAGCGCGTTGTCAGTGTCCTCTCTGCTCCGCGATGTATGTTTCACTGCATAAGGACATATGTGGCGTGAGAGCAGCGATTTAATATTGAAGATTGAACAATTTTGTGATTGGCTGTTATGTGGTGTGGGGCCAAGGTGGGCCAAGCTTCTGATTGGGTGGGCCAGGCCCACCCTGGCCCCCCCGTGGAGCCGGGCCTGGTTAATATTACCCTAACTGAAATCAGTGTCACATTTTGAATCGTGATGGTGTTCAGAAATCTTGCTCGTGTGATGTTGCTTAACTGTATCATATGTTATAAATATAAAAACTTAACATACATTTTTTTTTACAGCAGTATTTTAACTGAGTTTCTGTGTGTGTGCTTCGCTCATTTGTTTAATTTCTCCTCATGGGCTGTGCGAGCCTCAACACAACGTTACCGGCAGTACATATTCACTATCAATCACCACTTATACTAATGAATGCAGAATCATTGCGTTTTGGTGATTCCCTAGTTATTTTTTGTTATTGAGGTTTTAATCTGGTTAACTGTCCTGTCGGGCAATTAAAATGTACTTTCACTTGCCCCTTCAAAAAATCCACTTGTCCCTAACAAGCGTTAATGTTTTCCCCCACTCTACCCTATTGTAGACAGAAATGGGAGATTGTAATAAACATTCTGAAGCAATAAAAACATAGAACATTAAAAATCAAATTCATAGTGTATTCTGATTATTCCTCTGGCAGTATAACGTTAGGTCGCTTGAGCAGCGCGCAGCTCTTCATTTAGATCTCACTACTGATTTACACCGGCATGGCTGACAAATGTCCTCATTCAGATACTGTTGCACAATTAAAATGAAAAATGATAACGCATACGAAAGATAACGAAGCCTGCCTCTATTGTTATTGATTATTTGTGGAAGCCTACCAGAAGTTAAGTTTGGGCCATAAACGCGCACATGCGCAGTAGCGGTTGTTTATGTTGTTGCCGTTGAAACCGTCTATAGAGACGTTTTAAATGCTACTAATATATAACCTTATCAGAATTATCTATATTTCTTAAATCAAGCACACATGGTCATTTAATTTAAGAACCGTAATTATTACAGTATTTCAGTATAAACTCAGTAAACTGGAATTTGGCAGATCTGGTGTCCCTCACAACAATTCACCAAATAAGAAAGCTTTAGTTCAACTGTTAATGGCAATATATGATTAATTATTCTGGAATACATTTAAATGATCATAATCTTGTATAGTACTTGTTATCCACATTTTAATGGTCAAGTGTTAGATTATTTCCTTTTGTGCATTATTCTCAGTCCCTTAAGGGATTCAATTAATATCTAAACTAATCAGAAATATAACATAAGACGACAGAAATCAACCATCTAGATCTATGAATCTAGAATCTATGTTAGATTTCTGTCGTCTTATGTTAGATTTCTGATTAGTTTAGATATTAATTGAATCCCTTAAAGGGATACTTCACCTCTGGAAAGATGAATGTGTATTTAAAATGGGTCATTTATGTAGGAGAAATGTGAAATTATTTCTAGACTGAGAAAAGCCAGAACATTTATTTTTGGCTTATGTGGATGAAAGACAACAACTCCCAGAATGCACTTGCTTCGCTGCCCTAAGAGGCCACTCCCAAGCCACGCCTACCGGTAAGAGAGCGCAGTTTAAAATCCAGCGGCAGCCATCTTTGTGTAAACGAATTCAACCCAAGCGCTCTTTGTGTCCATCATCGTATAAAGCCCGCCCTGACAATTTGATTGGTCTGAACAGCTTTGGTTCGAGCATAATTGCTTCACAACGGATCAAGTCCAGACGGAACTTCCCGACCTAAAAATGTTGTGGGCGGGGCTAAATTCGGCTGGCATCCAGGCTAATTACCTGAGGTAATTTTTCCGGACGATTTTACATAACGTAAAAGTCGCTGTAATCTTCACTGACACAATGATTACTGAGATGGCACATTCGGATGGGACTAAAATCACTGAGAAGCTCTGGTAATTATTACTTTACTCGACCTCTCCATGTTAAACTAGTCACGTCCGAATAGGGTTTTAAAGGGTTAGTTCACCCAAAAATGAAAATTCTGTCAGTAATTACTCACCCTCATGTTGTTCCAACCGCGTAAGACCTTCGTTCATCTTCGGAACACAAATTAAGATATTTTTTTTGATGAAATCTGAGAGCCTAATTTCAATCTGTTCATCTTATAAAGCGACTGTGTCACCTCTGAAAATGTTGACTGAACCGCTGGATTCATATGGATTATTTTTACGATCGCTTTATGAACTTTTTTGAAGTAGTAAAGTGGTTATTGCATAGCTGTTAATGGAGGGACAGAAAGCTCTCAGATTTCATTCAAGCCGGATATTAAAAGATGTGGGGCAGTGGTGATAAGTATCTGTATAAGTAAGGAATAATTGATGACAGGCCTTTGAATTATTATAAAATAATACACACCTGAGTTGGTAATGTTTCACCTCGGATGTGCATTATTTTCTAATAAGTCAATGGACTGGAGTCAAATATTCTGTATTCAAATATTCAAGTATTGCCACACCTCAAGACATTTGTCAGGTTGTTTTCAGATTAAGCGTGTAATCTTAGTCTTATTCTTAGTCTTACCTCTAGCCTTTTTCTTTTTGTCCGTGTCTTATCTCTAGTCTCCGGCTTCTTGCCTTGTTTTAGTCTTTCTTCTGTGCTCATTCATTTCTACTCCGGGTGAATGGACTTACCCTGATTTTCCTGCAACTTTGCTTTCAAGTAAACCTTTTAAACTTCCCGCGAACATCGCTTTGTAAGAACCGAAAGAACGCTTCAAACTCACAACAACACACACACTCGCATTCTTGCTCAGTACAAAAGATCCATGCAAGAAACATTTCTATCGATATTCAGATGCGTTTAAGATTGTTTGCCCCTTGCTTTAAGGTGATTTGATTCTTTGTTGGCTCTCAAACGATAACTGTTTGTGGTACTGCTATTCTGTGATCTGCTCTCCATTTCTTTCGTTATTCTGTTTAAATGTATTCTTTGTTTAGTGTAATTGTATGTATTCGTAGTTTAATTTATTAAACCCCATTATTCGCTTGATTGTCTCTGTCTGCTGCTCACCTAACAAAAGTCCCTTAAGTTTGTGATCTTAGGCTTCAAGCTTTTATATTTTTGAGTCAGGGGTGTGCCAACTGCGCCAAAGATGTTTCAGACAATAGCAGCACCACTGCTCTGAATGTACCGGCAGATGGAGGCGTAAAAATGAATGACGTGATGATGACGTCAAAAGTTCAATGTTTATTCCAAGAAGTGAAAAAAATCAAGGTTTTCCAATAGAGTGCAAAATACAGTGAAAACCAAAAAAAGACAAAACAAACAAAAATAAAATAAACTGTTCAAAGTTATTCGCAAACAAACTTTTGGCTATGCCAATAACATGGTCCAAAACAGAACATAAATATAAATTTAACACAACAAAATAAATATAACACAACCATAAACCAAGTCACTCTACGAGCTTCTGTGAGAGGCCCTCTTTAAAAGGCAGAGCCCCCCCTACTAGGACTAAACCATTTAGTAATTAAAGCTACAATATGTCAGATGTTTGTAATAAAATATCCAAAAATCACTTGCACAGTGTGATATATTTCCTGCAGTTGTGTATTTACAATAACCCAAAAGTTCCCAAAGATTTTTAATTTCAGAGAAATTCCAATTGTAAATAATGGCTGGTCCATGTTCATTGTCGCCTGTCAATGAGGTAATATCCGCGTTATGCCTGGTTTCCGCTCTTGCTGCCATAGTAACCATGGCGACAGACGTGGACAACTGCATTACGTCTAGCGGCACGCTCATGCTGTTGTTGTTTCGTTCAAACATTATGGACCATGGCAAGCAGACTTTGGGACAAAAAGAGAACTAAAACGAGGATCAATATCAGCGTGGCGTTTTCGAGATGCAGAGAGCTCCACGTCCGCAACTAACTTTGACTTGACGAGACGCCACTCTTGTATGTACTTATTAGACAGGTGAGCAAATGTACATAAAACGAATCAATGTTATATAGCTCAATGAAATGTTAGAATATGATTTGTATGTTATTCTAATGTTGATCTAGCTTACTGCTAGTCTCATATAGCCAACAAACTAACACAGCATTATAACTTTCAACACACTCAAATGCAGTTTAGTATGATAGTGTAACACTGTAACGTTACACCAAGAGAAACAGCGCTGTGTTACCTTACAAGTTTAATCTGCCAAATATACTGACCTGTGTGAGTAGTAATAGTAAGCACTTGCGGGTGGTTCGGTAGAATGAAATGTCCTTATTCCTTTATAGGGTTAGGGTAAAGGATAACCTAAATGTAAAATTTTCCGATTTTTATAGATTTGATTGTATCTATAAGTTGTGCTCTATACCATATCAGCATCTGCCCTGAGTCACCCCTCTTAGTTTGGTTGATGGGAGAACTATTTCCCTAAATCCAATTGGGCAGTCAGTGGACAAAAAAAAAAAAAACTTTAAAAACATGTTTCTTGTACAATTAAAATTGTCAGAATTCAGAATTTCTTTCTTGAAGTCTGAATGTTGGCTCTAAATACCAAGGAGGACCTTAGTCCTTGAATATTCCAACAAATGATTTTTAAGGAACATGAGCCCATTAAATAATCGCATTTGCTATTTCAAAACAAGACAGACATCAGTATGTTGAATTGACTAATTAAGAAGAATATATTATGATGTGACTAAGAATATCTAAGAATATAATGTTTTATTATAAATTAAGTAAAATAAATATACAAAAATATAATATTCTTATTATATATATTTTTTTCAAGAGGAATAAATAATATGAGGTTTCTAAGAATCTGTTTAAAAATAAATGTATAAATTAAATAAAAAATAAATTAAAACACACACATATACATACACACACATACATTTTCCTTTTCTATTTTTTTCCAAGAAAAATAAATAATGTGAGGTTTCTAAGAATCTTTTTAAAAATAAATGTATAAAGAAAAAAGAAAAAGAAAACACACACACATACATTTTCCTTTTCTTTTCCTTTCCTTTTTTTTTGTGAGTCACTAACCCATAAGATTATCGTCATCTCTCTCTCTCTGTTTATTTGTTGAATTCTTCATCTCTATAACCCCCTTCCTACTATTTGTCAATAAACTGTGTTACTTCACTGTTCCTCACAGTCTCCCTTTGAGTCTGTGTGTTTCCTGACAACACTAAAGACATTTATAAGGATTACAAATGATTTGTATTTAAATAAATGCTTTTCTTTTTAACTTTCTATTCAAAGAATCAGGAAAAATAAAAGTGTCACAGTTTCCACAAAAATATTCATACGCAAAAACAGCTGTCAGCATTCATAAGAAGCAGCAAATCAGCATATTATACTGATTTCTGAAGGATCATGTGACACTGAAGACTGGAGCAATGATGCTGAAAATTCAGCTTTGATCACAGATTTAAATTGTATTTCAAAATGCTAAACAGTAAATATTTTAAAATGTAAAATTTAATAATATTAGTGTTTTTACTGTATTTTTTATCAAATTAACTCACCCGTTTTTCAAAAACGTTAAAAATGGCTTAATTATTTTAAACTTTTGATTACCAGTGTGTGGCGAGCAGGACGAGGCCGAGGGCCGTGAGAGAGCGGCACGAGGCCGGTGGCGTGATTACTGATGAGCGACACCTGCGCGACACCGGTCTCGTATCTCTCACGGAGGAGCGGAGCATAAAGGAGGAGCGACGACAGTGGAGATCGAGAGAGGACAGGCCTGAATTTTGTTAAATGTGACAGCAGTCGTCCGTGAGGGGCTGCTGTCTTTACTTTCATTTTGTATTTGTTTCATTTACTGTATTAAAATCTGTTGATTGTTCGCCGGTTCCCGCCTCCTTCTTCCCATAACAACAAACTTTGTTACACAGTGTATTTATAGCTTGTAAATGTAAACCACTGGCATATTATTTATTTATTTAACTATGACACATGTAGGGCTGAGCGAACTCTTAACTGCCCTAGTACTTCAGTGATCCTTTTAAAGGTTTAAAGGCCTTCGTCATCACAGTGTGCTAATGACTATCTAGTGCAAGGGATTCGTCAATATGCTGATTGAGGACTGTTGCGACACTCCAGAGTCGTTTGCACCTCAGTTACACATCTGTACCATTTGCTTCGCAGGACGTATGCTTTCAACTACTGTTTATTTACTAGTGTGTTCTAACATGTAACTATGTCATGTTTGGTCTCATTTGAAAGCTTATGAACTGAACTGAATGTGGTGAAATTAATAGAGATATTAAAGTATCCTAATGTAAAATCTAGGTACTATTGCTTAAACATGCATTTAGGAGAATATGTTAATGTTTTGCCTCCCATCATCTTTTGGTTTCCTGTCGGTCGGTTTCGGTGTTGGTATTCCACTCATGTTTAACAATGCTTTGCTCAGGGTATAAGAAGGAAAGTTAACTGTTGATCTGGGAGAAAAGCTTTAACCCCGTCACTCCCACACACAGTGCGTAACCTCATACTAGAGAAAGGCTTTTACGGCCTCTTGCAAAGAAGTGCATTATTTGTTACAACTTTTCTATACAGTATGTTGTTCCATTCTACTATCGGTATATCTGAACATGTAACTTAATAAATAATTTTGCCTGCTTTAAAGCAATCAAGCAATCATACCTGAACGTTTAGATAACTAAAGTTATAATCATTTGCAGAATTTGCAGCATGCAAATTCGAAGCGAGAATCTTCATTTTATCACTGATGATGTTATGATGTTACTGATGACTGATATTGAAAGTGATTATAACTTTAGTTATCTAAACGTTCAGGTTAAATCCTAAATATAATTTTCCTATCAGTTCTAAGAAAGCCCTTTACCTTTAAAGAAAAATAGGTTAAAGAATAACAACAACTTTAATGGAGTCAGATTTATTATATTGGAGTCAGATAAATAACTGAATTATGCATGTCATCCTTCAACTGCTTTTTGTTCTGATTATTGGTTCAAAATAGCAGCGTAAGCTTCCAGTCCAACACTTTCCTAATCATGGACTTGAAAGTAAAAGTTCAGATTTACCATGTTCCAGTACAAGTTTGAGAATGATGTGACTTTTATGAATTAGACAAATTATATTACTGAAGAAAGCCTGGAAACAGATACAAACATTAACTTTTATCTTCTTTCTGATATGCTGAAAACTGCTACGTTATTGTTTCTTTGTGCATTGTGTTATGAATAATTGCATTAAAATCCAAGAAATTAAAAAAGGTTAGTAGTAGTTTGCATCCCTGGAATGAAATTCGGTCATTTAACTTTTTATCGTAAACAGTTGGCAAATATTGCTGTATTGTGTCTGAGATTTTTTTTTTTTTTTTACACTGATGAGTGCTCAGTGTCAAAACTCCCGGTGCTCCAGGTGGCCAGTCCACCACTGGCTAAGATGACCAAGGGCCAATTGCATGCTGCAAACAAAGTTTCGGAAGTGACACATCTACATATAGATGTTGGATTCACTCTGCAAGGAACAGAAATGTGACATGTTAAAATGGTAACACATTAAAGCAATGTAAAGGCAGACTAATAATAGAAAAATATTCGTAGCAAAACATTTTTTGAAATAATAATCCTAACTGTATCACTGTACACTGCTGCTATGATGGAGCCGTTGCTTAGCATACATCTCTACACTTTACTAGAGCACTCACCGTAATTTCAGAAGCCCCCTTTTTTTATTCTGGAACCGGTCCTGTTTGAGAATATGCGTCCCTTTAAGAAAAATGACGCGCACTGAGGATGCGCAGAAGTGGATGCGCAGAAGAGAGAAGGGTGAGAGACGACACGAGCCGAAACTTTCACCAGTTGAAGCTGAAAGCGACTCTGATTGATAAAGATCGTGAATGAAGGACAGATGTGGAATATTTTCTCCTGGGGCTGTAGATTTCAAGTATGCAGGTGAGATATGTTCTCGGATTACAGAGTTTAACATTAAACAAGCTCCAGAGTTTACGTGTTTAAGGGCTAATGTAATGAAATGCGTTGTATGTCCTGGTTTACTATTAGAGTGTAATAATATGTTGGCAGAGTTTTTCACAGACTCTGTTTCACCTTGTTGACACCAATAAAATGTGTTTAATGTTCCACTTTACAGAATATCTCAGACGTCACTGTAATGAATGAGGTGAAAACAGGGAACTATTGGAGACAAAGAGGCTTATCAGCAGCTCAGTTTAATGATGGCTCTGTTATTTTCTCTCAGACTTTGGACAATAATGAAAAAAAACGTATCTTTGATTTTTCCAGATCTGTTCCTGTGGCGTCAGTATCACACAGTGATCACAGTTCACACCTGCAGTGAAGCCCCTCGCACAACAATTCACCAATAAATACTGGGAATATTCCCATCATCCTACAAGAGAAGGACAAACTCCAGGAGTAGCAGCTGAAATCTCTGTGACTGTTAAAGATGCAGTTTACTAAAGACGAGATTGAAGACATGAGCGATCCAGAACCATCTAGAATAAAACTGCTTCCCTCTTGAGCATCACTAAATGTTTGCAGGGTTTGTAATAGTTGTGTATCCCTCAGTTGTCACCAGTGTGAAAAGATGGATCTCACAATCATATGCTGGAAAAGCAGAAAAAATATGCAGGAGCTGGAGGATTTGTCTTGTGGACTAGGCTATTAAACATCTGTTATGTGAAAAAGCCTTTTCAGGGCAGTACTAAATAGAAACAATGTTTTTATGATTCTTCTTATTACAAAATAAATAAAAATAACATTTAGGAGATTCTGCAAGGTGTATGTAAACTTATGACTAAAGTGTAAATGTAATAAAAAATCATAACATTATTAGATGCGAAAATTTTGCTATGGTTATCACGTTCTCATGTTGCTATGGTTACTATGTCAGTCATCGCAATTTCATGACTCACAGGACTAAAATTTCGCGGATTCACTCCCACATTTAAATGCAGTTATCACGCTTTATAGTGAACGTAACCACTGGTCCACAAAACAAAACTATTAGCTTGTCAATAGCGCTCCCTTTAAGCCATCACTTACTTCAGGCGTTCAGCACTCTCCCTAAAACTCTCGTCATAAACTGAAGTTGTCCGCACTGCACAGTGAATCTCGTATTTATATCGTGTCTAGACTTTGTTGTTTATGAGGGGATTTGCGAAAGAATAAAGCTTGCGCTGATTCTGAACATACATTTTAGGCGAATTCTCCGCATGGTGACTAAAACGCCTCTGATTTGCCACTGCCTTCATGCGCTTAATATACATGTCTGTGACTGGCTATAATGTCAACGCTGACACAACACAAGTAGTTTCGTTTCGTTTTTGAATAATATTGTGTCCTCCAGTGCCCGGACTCGACTGTACTCGGACATTTTTCCGAGTCTAAAATGTCAGAGTCTGTGTCAAGTCCGAGTACAAATTCATCCGAGCGCGTGACAAGTCCGAGTTCGTTCAAAATTGGACTCGAGTTCAAGTACCATGTTTTACCATGCTTTAAAGACAACACTATTTTGTCAAGTGGCTAACATAGCTTAATCAGAGAGAGCTTTCTCCATTATACATTCTAAAATTAATTGCATGTCATTAAGCAAAAGTAATGTATTCATCCAGCTTTTATTAATATGATATTCTAATATCGATTTAGGGTCTGTTTGCGTAACAACGGCGTTTTGGGTGCCTGAAAACGAAAAATTTTAAAACGGGTTTCAAAGTGCAAGTTTTTGAAAACGGTATTCGTGTAGCCTAAACAACAAAATGCTAATCTCTGAAGACGATGATCTCATGCACATGTGTATAACGTGTTCAGTCTATAGTGTTTCATCGCCATCTACTGGCCTGGCAGCAGAATACAGCGTTTTTAGTCGTTTTCACGGAGATCGTTTTGACAATGGTGTCTTCTGTACGCGGAAAACTCAAAGGAAAAACTTCTCAGCTTTAAGCTTATCATTGACGTGTAAACGTACCCTAAATTTACTGCATTTGCTCCTACAGCTCTCGGTCCGGAATGCTTCATATGTGACCCTGGACCACAAAACCAGTCACAAGTCGCACTGGTATATTTGTAGCAATAGCCAACAATACATTTTATGGGTTAAAATTATAGATTTTTCTTTTATGTCAAAAATCATTAGCTTATTGAATAAAACATGAAGATACTGAGGAACAAATAGGTTGGTGTCCATTCTTGATTCTTCATTGATGACTGCTTTAGTAGCTCTGAAATATGGATGACAAATGATATATAAATGCATCTAAAATGATCATAACCCAGTTTTAATTGCATTAACAAATGAATGACAGAACTGAACTTTGCACATTAAAGAGACTTTAAAGATACTTTTTAATTCTCACATTTAACTTCATTGAACTGATTCTAACAGCTTAATACATTTTATTTTAGACCAGATGGAAGTGAAGGAGCAAAGACAGAAACTAATCGACGTAAAGAAACACTGTGACTTCAAAACTCAAGGAACAAAAGGCAAAAAGCTGCACTCCTGCTCTCAGTGTGGAAAGAGTTTTCAAAATAAAGGAAACCTTAACAGACACATGAGAATTCACACTGGAGAGAAACCGTATACATGCACTCAGTGTGGAAAGAGTTTCCAAAATAACGGAGACCTTAAAAAACACGCAAGAATTCACACTGGAGAGAAACCGTATACATGCACTCAGTGTGGAAAGAGTTTTACTCAAGCATCAGGTCTCAGTAAACATCTGCACATTCACTCTGGAGAAAAACCATTTAACTGTGATCAGTGTGGTAAAAAATTGAATTCATCATCATATCTAAAACAACACCTCAAAGTTCATACAGGTGAGAAGCCTTATGTGTGTCTCTCTGTGAAAAGAGTTTTTCACGACTGGACAATTTTAAACTGCACCAGAAAACACATACCGGTGTGAGAGATCATGTGTGTTGTGACTGTGGGAAGAGCTTTACTGCATCCTGTGAACTGAAACGGCACCAAAGAATTCATACTGGAGAAAAACCGTATAAATGCCCTCAGTGTGGAAAGAGTTTTTCTCAAGCATCAACTCTCAGTGTTCATCTGCTCCGTCACTCTGGAAAAAAAACATTTAACTGTGATCAGTGTGGTAAAGATTTTATTTTGTCATCAGATCTAAAAGAACACCTGAAAGTTCATTCAGATGAGAGGCCTTATGTGTGTTCTCTCTGTGGAAAGAGTTTTTCAAGACTGAAGAGTTTTAAACTGCACCAGAAAACACATAATGAAGTGAGAGATCATGTGTGTTGTGACTGTGGGAAGAGTTTTACTAGAGTTGGCCAACTGAATCGGCACAAATAATTCATACTGGAGAAAGACCTTACAAGTGCTCATATTGTGACAAGCGTTTCACTCGGTTGGGACACCTGAAATCACATGAGCGACTTCATACTGGAGAGAAGCCGTAATACTGTACTCGGTGTGGGAAGAGTTTCAGAGATTCAACAGGTTTCAGATAACATCTGTTTATTCACTCTGGAGAAAAGTAATTTAACTGTGATCAGTGTGTGGTAAAGAGATTATTTCATCACATCTAAAACAACACCTGAAAGTTAATTCAGGTGAGAGGCGTTAATTGTGTTCTCTCTGTGGAAAGAGATTTTCATGACTGAACAGTTTTAAACATCACCAGACACATAATGGAGTGAGAGATCATGTGTGTTGTGACTGTGGGAAGAGCTTTACCAGAGCTGACCATCTGAAACGGCACCAAAGAAATCGTACTGGAGAAAAACCTTCCAAGTGCTCGCAGTGCTCATATTTTCTATATATTGTAATCATTATGTTGACAACTTGTAATAATTACTTCAGTGAGCTCATTGTTTCTGCCTTAAATTGATATATTGTTTCTAACTGCATTATTTGAATATGTACATTTCTGAAATGCATAACTTGGCCAGTCACCTCTGATAACAGCTCACTATAAATTGTAATATAAACAAATGCATTTTCTGTAAAGCTGCTTTGAAACGATATTTATTGTGAAAATGCTATACAAATAAATGTGAATTGAATTGTGACACTTTGTTTTTTTTTTGTTTTTTTTACAAAAGTCAACTCTAACAGTGTAAATAAAGTAATTATTGTAGTTTATTTTCTGTCAGGATTTATTGTGTGCTAAACGGGTATTTTTTTTAAGTAGATATATTAATGTAATTTTCAAATTGACTAAGTGTACTATATTGTCTTCTGATTGTACATGCAATTACGAGAAATAGAACAGAAACAACATCTTTTTGTTTTGATTGATCTATTTAATTGACAAAGTATGAATTACATAGTTTTAATATTGAGGTTTTTTTTATCATTCTATTGTAATACTCTTATAAATATGTTTGAGATGTACATATTGTCAACCAAATGATCATGCAGGTCTTGTATCATACAAAGGCTGGAGTTAATTTTAAATATCCAGTGTTGACTCCGTTCTCCAAACACAGTCCAGTGCCGACTCCAGCTCCTGAACACAGTCCAGTGTCGACTCCGGTCCCTGAACACAGTCCAGTGTCGACTCCGGTCCCTGAACACAGTCCATTGTTGACTCCGGTTCCTGAACACAGTCCAGTGTTGACTCCGGTCCCTGAACACAATCCAGTGTCTGCTCCAGATCCTGAACACAGTCCAGTGTCGACTCCAGCTCCTGAACACAGTCCATTGTTGACTCCGGTTCCTGAACACAGTCCAGTGTTGACTCCGGTCCCTGAACACAATCCAGTGTCTGCTCCAGATCCTGAACACAGTCCAGTGTCGACTCCAGCTCCTGAACACAGTCCAGTGTCGACTCCGGTCCCTGAACAAATTCCAGTGTCTGCTCAAGATCCTGAACACAGTCCAGTGTCAACTCCAGCCCCTGAACACAGTCCAGTGTCGACTCCAGTCCCTGAACACAATCCAGTGTCGACTCCAGCCCCTGAACACAGTCCATTTCGACTCCGGTCCCTGAACACAGTCCAGTGTCTGCTCCAGCTCCTGAACACAGTCCAGTGTCTGCTCCAGCTCCTAAACACAGTCCAGTGTCGACTCCAGCTCCTGAGCACAGTCCGGTGTCAACTCCAGTCCCTTAACACAGTCCAGTGTTGACTCCAGCCCCTGAACACAATCCGGTGTCTGCTCCAACTCCTGAGCACAGTCCAGTGTTGACTCCAGTCCCTGAACACAGTCTAGTGTCGACTCCAGCCCCTGAACACAGTCCAGTGTTGACTCCAATCCCTGAGAACAGTCCACTGTCGACTCCAGCCCCTGAACACAGTCCAGTGTCTGCCATTTTTTGTTGGTAAGGCAGCCCGTTCCTGGCCACTGAGGCCAATAAAAGTTCTCCTGATCTCCAATCACCAGCCCAGTCACAGCTGCACTATGTTTCCAGCATCGTTCCTGGCTTCCACATGCACACCTATACCATCACCCACACGTCACCAATCACCATCATCCATCAGCACCTGACCTACTACCCCCAGCAACAAACTCTGTGTTGTTCTCCTCATCTCCGCTACTGTTGGATGACTTTTTCCTGGCTCCTGTTTTCCAAGTGTGTTCCTAAGAAACCTGTAAGAGAATTAGATATTCTTAATTCAAGTATTCAGCGACAGTCTGGTGTTGTTTTGTGGTGCAATGTACATGCATTGGACTGATCCTTTCTCATCTTTTTGGTTGTTGTTAGTTTGCAAATATTCACTTTTTTAATATCCTGCTCACAATAAATTGTGCTGGTGTTACTCACCATCCCTGCAAGGCTGTTTTTTCCTGTTTATGAAGGAATTATTTGATTTATAAAATCAAAACAAAAACTAGCCCGAGGGGGAAGACTTGACTTGAGACAGACATAAGGGAACATTAGACTGATAAGACATACAACGACGATGTGGTACAGAATTGAAAACAAAGAGAATAAATTGGGAGCAAACAAGGCAGGTAACAAGGGAGGAAAAGTGGGGCAAATGAACTAACAATCGGAAACAAGATGGGTGGGGTTAGACAATAGACAGAAGAGCACATGGCACAAGGAAACATACATAACAAGCCATGTGCTCAAACCAAACATGACTAAAACACAAGCACATAGCGAGTGAAAACAATCACAAGCCATGTGCTCAAACAAAACAAGACCTGAACACGAATCTAATGAGAACACTCGTAAGCCGCGAGTTCACACAAAACATAACAACATGAAAGCACTTAGCTAGTGAAAAACACCAGCCATGTGCTACATAGCACAAGACAAAACATGACACGAAAGCATGCAGCCGATGTAAACACAAACCAAATGCTACACAGAACACAACACAGGCGAACAGAAGAGCATACGGCCCAAGCGAACTCGAAACAGCACATTCACGCAACAAGAAACTCAACAACAGAATACAAACAAGTGGCGCATGAATGTACGAACTCGATCCTTAGACGATCTGCAAATCCGTCGATCTGGGCTTTGTTTATAAAACAATTATCGTCGAAATGCAGGGAACAAAGTCTTACACAGCTCCGTTGATGATGCTCTGAAAAAACAAACTCCATCCACTGGTCCCTTGCCAACTCCATACGCTGGGTTCTTTGGGAATATGTGCAGGGTTGTCTTGCCCTGGCAACCAAAAACACACTTCTTTGGTGACATTGACTTCCAAAAGCCGAGCAGAGCGGTTTGATGGCGAACTGCTTTCGCTCTCTTGCTCTGGTCTACGAGTGTGCGCGCGCCCGCGGTTCTTCTGGCAGAAGTGCCCTTAGGACCCATATAAGGAAATTCCGCCCCATCTTACGTGACACAGACCCATACTCGAAAAAAACTTTCCGAAACTTGTGACAAACCGGAAGGACCATTTTTGGCACATAAATACTCCTTCAAACGTACAATTTAATTTTTGAAACTTTGTCCATGTTTAGCATGGGAATCCAACTCTTAGAGACTCTTAGAGAAAAACTCAGTATGCATGAAATAGCATTTCACCCCCCCTTTAAATCCACGTTTCATGCATGCTAAAAACTATTCTTCTAACCACAGGTCGAGAGCTGTCGTTCCAACCACACAACTTTGCGATGCTGTTTGTGAATGTTCATTTGAACGATGGTTTCATGAAACACAGACTCATTGAACTATGGTGATGACAGAAATTTTGGGAAACGCACCCCTGCACAACTCTTAGCTTTACCTTATCACTGTTGACAGTTCACTCCGCTGGTGGCCACTATTGCAAAACGCTTCTTTACATCTCAGTCTATACAAATATAATTCTAAAGTTGTAATACACCCATTGTTCAATTAATTCAAGTGTTTTCATGTAAAGAATAAAATTGTCATTACACTGATTGTTGTTAGCTTTTAATTATATTATCCAAAGGTATATCAGCTGGTAAACCATTAGAAACGACATGAGGGTGAGTAATTAATGACAGAATTTTCATTTTTGGATATTTTTTATATTATATTTATATTATATTTTTGGGTGAACTCTCCTTTTGTTGTTTTATGCCTTTGGTTAAAGTACATGACTAAAAATACCATTAAAGACTACATAAATCTCAGCTTCAAGCTCTCTTTCTGGCACTGAAATCGGCCATTCACATGATTAGTGAAGATCAGAAGAGATTTATTTGAATGTATATCCAAAGGGAAATTACTGTCCTCATAAACGTTTTGATGGCATCTTCTTTTATCTTCATCAGCATGATGCCTAATAAAGTAGTGTTTATAAGCGCAACGCTGCTTGTGTTCAGGAGAAATCGCTGTGTTTCTGCTTTTCCATAAGCGCCACCTTCTGTCAGAGAGGAATTGCATTTTCATTCAGCCTGTCTGCCATTTTTGTTCATATACCATTACATAATAATTATTTAGGCTCAAATATGAGCTTTAGAAAAGTTTTTGTTTCATCAAAATTGGTATTATTTGAACATTTTACAGTTTAGGATGTTACCATTGTGTAATCATCAAAATGCTCTTTGAACTAAATTAAAGGCACCATATGTGTTTGCTGTTAAAGTAATCCAGTATAAATTCAGTAACTTATCTTTGATTTTTCCAGATCTGGTCTTGTGGGCATCAGTATCACACAGTGATCACAGTTCACACCTGCAGTGAAGCCCCTCACACAACAATTCACCAATAAATACTGCAAATATTCAAGATTTTTAATATTCAGAAAATATATGATTTAGGTATAGACATATGTGTGAATAAGTTATTCTACTATTATAATCATGTGTTTCTGTCACTGTGAACAAGAGGCGGTCAAGTGAATGGTGTGTTTACAGCTGTACTCCTATTTCAGGCCCGCAAGAATGTGTCATATGGTGAAGACCTTCCCACCTGTCCATCTCTTAAAATATCTGTATAATGCGTTACCACTTTGGGAAGGATGTGTGGATATATACTTGAGTGTGAGGCAGGACTCTGCAGTTGTTTCATCAGAAGCTGCTTAGTGTTATATTTTAAAGAATAAAGTCCATCTCTGGCATCAGAACTCCAAGACTGTGTTGTTAAAGATGGAGTTTATTAAAGAGATGAGTGATCCAGAACCATCCAGCATAAAACCTGAAGATTCTGAGGAACAAATAGGTTAGTTTCCATTCTTGATTTTTCAATAATTCTATGAATTAATAATCATAATATGGATGATAAATGATAAAGAAATGCATGTAAATGATCATAACCTTGTATATAACTGAACTGACCTTTCCAGGCAAAGATACATTATACTCACAAGAGACAGATATAAAGAGACTTTAAAGATACTTTTTAATTCTCACATTTAACTTCATTGAACTGATTCTAACAGCATAATACATTTTATTTTAGACCAGCTGGAAGTGACGGAGAAAAGGCAAAAACAAATGAGGTAAAGAAAAACTTCAAAACTCAAGAAACAAAAGTCAAAAAGCTGCACTCCTGCTCACAGTGTGGAAAGAGTTTCCAAAAGAAAGCAAAGCTTAAGACACACATGAGAATTCACACTGGAGAGAAACCGTTCAACTGTGATCAGTGTGGCAAAGATTTTATTTCATCATCAAGTCTAAAATCACACCTGAAAGTTCATTCAGGTGAGAAGCCTCTTGTGTGCTCTCTCTGTGGAAAGAGTTTTTCACGGCTTAACAGTTTTAAACTACACCAGAAAACACATAATGAAGTGAGAGATCATGTGTGTTGTGACTGTGGGAAGAGCTTAACTACAGCTGGTGATCTGAAACAGCACCAAAGTATTCATACTGGAGAAAAACCTTACAAGTGCTCATATTGTGACAAGAGTTTCACTCAATCTGTATCTCTGAAATCTCATGAGCGAGTTCACACTGGAGAGAAGCCGTACTACTGCACTCAGTGTGAGAAGAGTTTTACTCATTCATCAACTCTCAGTGTTCATCTGCGCATTCACTCTGGAGAAAAACCATTCAACTGTGATCAGTGTGGTAAAGATTTTATTTCATCATCAAAACTAAAAGATCACCTGAAAGTTCATTCAGATGACAAGCCTTATGTGTGTCCTCTCTGTGGAAAGAGTTTTTCACGGCTTAACAGTTTTAAACTACACCAGAAAACACATGATGAAGTGAGAGATCATGTGTGTTGTGACTGTGGGAAGAGCTTTACTACAGCTGGTGATCTGAAACAGCACCAAAGAATTCATACTGGAGAAAAACCTTACAAGTGCTCATATTGTGACAAGAGTTTCACTCAGTCTGGAACCCTGAAATCACACGAGCGAGTTCACACCGGAGAGAAGCCGTACCACTGCACTCAGTGTGAAAGAGTTTTACTCATTCATCAACTCTCAGTGTTCATCTGCACATTCACTCTGGAGAAAAAAAACATTCAACTGTGTGGTAAAGATTTTAATTTGTCATCACGTCTAAAAAACATCTGAAAGTTCATTCAGATGAGAAGCCTTATGTGCTCTCTTCATGGAAAGAGTTTTTCATGACTGAACAGAAAACTGAAAACTTATAATGAAGTGAGAGATCATGTACACACAGTGAACTAAAACGGAAACTAAAGAATACTTAATTTTATTATAATTGTATTTGTTAATGTACCAAATGCAGTTGCTCAGATCTACTTTTTTACTTACAGTTACTCAGTTCATATGGTATATGTCATTGATTTCATTGCTTTAAAAAAAATAATCAATATTTTTAAGTGTTAAAATGTTTCTAAAATTTTTAAGTTTTAAAAATTTTTAAAAAAAAAAAAAAAAAAAAAAAGTAAATCATAGTAAAAGTTGTTAGAGTGAGAAGAGTTTTAAACATTTATCATACCTTGACTCTGTCATGATTCCTGCCTCATGTTCCCCTTCTCTTATGTGGACTTTTGTCATTTCCTGTTTCATGGCATGTTTTGTAGTCCTTTGTAGTTTTTTTTGTTGATTAGTTCCTGATTGTTCCCAAGTGTGTCTTGTTTGCCAATCACCCCTTGTGTATATATTATTCAGTGTTTCCCATGTTCTGGGGCCTATACCATGAAGCCGGTTTAGGTGGCTAGCCAGATATGTTTCAGTTTAGTTTGTGCGAACCCTGGGTTTTAGGCACCATCAGAGAATGTCTAATAAGGGGAGAACTTCCACTCTCAGTAAATTTCCGGCTTCTGACCTGGTTGCAGTTCCTCTCTGATTCCATATGAGGGCGCTCACAGGACGAGTGCAGAATGAATGGAGGTCTATGGCTCTATACACATCAAAATCCACTTTTCTCAGGATATAATTTTTTGTCTAGTAATTTGAATGTTGTATTCGAAAGGAGATGCAAAGAAATTTAGGGCCCTATGATTTCCGTGATGCGGAAAACGCGGACGGAATCACGGATTTACACATGAAAACGGAATTCTCTTATACGCACGGAATTTGCATATATTTTGTTGACGTATTAAATAAACGAATATTTTTTTTTCTTCCTTCTAATTTTTTCAGTTTAAAACAACAAACGTAACTTCTTTCTCATTTTTTCAGTTAAAACAACAAACGTAGAAAGTTCCTTTTTTATTTTTATTAGTTACTGAGTTATGAGCATTGTTCAAAATCAAAAATTGATAGGAATCTCTATTTTTGGGAGGGAAATTAAAATGTCACAGTTGGCAGATGACACCCGTTGTTCTTAAAAGATGGAAAATATGTGTCAAAGGCTTTAGATTTAATTTACCAATTTTTTTTGTGCTTCTGGTTTAAAATTCAATATCTCAAAATGTGAGATCATGCCTGTCCATAGTTTAAATTATGATTCAATAGAAAATATCCCTGTTAAGTCCACAGTGAAATAACTAGGCATTTATTTTAATTAAAATCTTTTGGCTAGACAAAATTTTAACTTTTCATCTAGGATAATTAAATCTAAAAGTATTCTTAAAATCTGGCTACAGCGGGACCTGTCGTTATACGGCAGAGTCCTCCTGTCAAAGGCAGAAGGTCTTTCTCATTTTGTTTATCCCTCTTTATCTTTATTTGTGGAGAACAAAATTGCTAAAAAGTTAATAAAAAATTTTTTTTTAGATTTCATTTGGAAAAGGAAACCTCATAAACTAAAAAAAGAAGTGCTATCTAACGACAAAGCAGATTGAGGCATTGCGTTTTTAGAATTTTCTGACATGATAAATATCTTTAAAATAAATTGGCTTAAAAGATGTCTCGCCAATCCAAAATCAATTTGGTACTTTATCCGTAACCAAATATTAAATCAAATCTGTAGTCTCTCCTTTATTCTAAAAGGTAATTTACTGTCTAAGCTAGCTATTGCCTTGTCCAGATTTCATCAACAGTGTCTCCTTAATTGGAAGCTGTGTTACATTCACGGTTTTTCACCTCATAAAACACTGTTATGGAATAACATTTATATCACTGTCAGAAATAAATCTTTATTTTTCCCCAGGTGTTCCAAAATGATACAGTGCTATGCATAAGTTTAGACACCCATGCTAAAGTTGACTAAAAAGAGGAATAAAAAATCATCTTTTGGAAATTGAACTTAATGCCTTAATCTGCATTTAATCTTTCATTTAATATTCATCAATCCTACCTTGTAACTGTAACCTTCATGTTACTGTTATTTTTGGCCAGAGATTTGTTGAAGGTTTGGCTGAATTTTGGAAAATTTTGAATGTGCTTTGCTGAATATATTAACAGGTTAAATAAAAAAGCTGAATTGTGAGTTTGTGTAACTGAATTTTTAAAGGTCAATACTGCTTAGAAGTGAAAAGAAAACAAGCAAATCCGAAAAATCCGAAAGGACTGAAAATAAATCCAAAAAAACAGAATTCTGAATTTTTTTTTACGGAATTTGAGAAAAAATAAAACGGATTTCATAGGGCCCTACATACACACTCTGGGGACATCAGAGACTTATTTTACATCTTGTAAAAAGGGGCATTATACTGCCCCTTTAAATCCACTTTTCTTTTTGTTGGAATTATTCTGTTTGTTGTACATACACAATTCAAGAAGTTTATAATAGTAGTCCTATATTCATAATTGTGACCACAGTCTGTTTACAACATCTACCAATACATCTGCCAATGTCACTTACTTCATAGTGATACTCTCAAAAAAATAATTCTTGCCACTAATTGAATTTAAACAAACAATTTAAATAAAATATATTTACAAATTTATAAAATAACCATATTGTTGCGAATTACTCTAACACAACATGAATGTAATGGATCCAAGTCCAGACTTGGATGTTAAAATGTGAAAACTTGTTATATGTAAAGAAAAATATAATCCTTAAGGTCACTTCCCTTTTCGGTTTAAATTTTTTGTAAATTTTTATAACAAATTGTCTTTTCTCCAAGTGTCCTGATTGTTTATTTGTTCTACAAATATTTAGGAAGATGGGTAACAATTCATTCGTGTTTCAAGTTCCAGATTAGAAGAAAGCACAAATTGATTACTGTACTATGCAGTGATATCAAAATGTTTACCTTGAAAATTGTCCCGAAAATTATACTAAAACAAAATCTTGAGTAGTTATTGTCTCAAAAAAAGAATGTTTGATGTTGAAATTTGGATCCCTGTTACTTGGCTTAAAACTAAAAAGTGAAACCACAGAAGTTCAGTTTGGGAGGATGCATAAAACTAAAGCAGTTGCATTAATTTGTAAAGTGCTGTATTTTGTCCTGCTTGGATTTTTTTGTTTCTTTTGTCAGACGGGATGCTTCTTTTGACTTATGGAGCAATTGCACACAATAAATGTTTGAAAATTCAACGTTTTTGACCCTTTATTCAAAAGAATTAAGGAAATGTAAGATAGTCAAATAAAGCAAGTAACAACAATTTTATTTGAAATGAGTAAAGTTAATTTAATACACAATCTTAAATCACAGTTCATCAGTTCACATAATTATTTAATTCATTTCAGTCAACTGAACATGGTGAAGCTTAAATAAAAATGTTAACTTTTACGTTGGATTTATGTGATTAAATTGGATGGAAAATTGACGTAGTTGAAATACATAAGTTTTAACTTTTGGTGGTTAAATATTTTTGCCCCTTTTTTACGTTTGAGCTCCTGCCCCTGAGAAACTCTGGATATAGTGCAAATAATTTATTCACATTAATTGTCAAAATGTAGTGTATATGTGTGTATAGATGAATGAAAATTTATATAATTATACATGCATTTAAATACATTTTGATTTATACACACAAGTATGTGTGAGTGTTCGTGTAATATAAATAAACATTACAGCACATTTTGCACTCTATATACACTATCATATATTGGTACAACAGCATGTTTCTCTACAGGAAGATTAATAATAGTCAAAGAACAGTGAGGAAAATAAAAATCAATGAGGGGAAATGGTACAAATAAGACATTTTACAAAGTAAAAAAAAAAGAAAAATGTAAAAAAAATTAACAAACAGTTCATGTTTTGTGAAAAATGTAAAAAAAATGAACAAACGTTCATGTTTTGTCATCTATCAGCAGTTGATGGATGAAACATTGGGAGCACCGTCCTTCCATGAACAGAAAGGTTTTGTATGATATTGAGCTCATGAGGCCAGGAAGAATTCTTTGGAGCTTGTTACAGAAGCTTGAGTTTTTGGACATAATTTTCTTGGAGACTGTCATCTCATGCAGACTGGTCAAGCTCCAGGCTCAATATTTCTCTCATATCAGTCTCAATCAGAACGCATATCTGCCAGGCTTCTGTCTAACAGAAGAAAGATGACGTGGGTTTGAAGTCAAACACACCTTACTGTCCAAAGCATATATTCAGGAGGCTTTAGTGGCCCATGCAACGTGAACTCAAGGGTAATGGCCATCACCAGGGTATTGGACATTCACGGCGGTTGAGGGCTGTGATCCGGGAAATATGTGGCGAAGCAAAGAGGAAACAGTATTGTAATCTGGAGAGAACCATGCAGAGAATTTGGACACTTCTTTATTATATTATTTAGGCAGCAGTTCCCTGAAAACATTACATATTTATTTTTTCTTAGTAGGGGTAAACATGATAATAATACCATCAGTATAGGTCCTTAGCTGCCCATAAATAAATAGGCCATACATAAATATTAACTTTGTGTGCATAACTGTAACTTGACACAGTATGTAACAACATTCTAACTTACAGTGGTTTTGCAAATTTGATTACTGACACATCTCTGGCCTAGTAGTGTAAAATTGTGGTAACTCTCAAGGCCATTTGTTTCTGCATGTACCTAATACACCACTCTTGAGGCAGCTATAAGAAACTCACTGGCAGTAAGTGAGTCCCAAAGGCCACTGAAAGCCTTGACTCTTCCACCCCCACCACTCTTTTCTTCTATTCCATCTCTTTCTTCCCCCTAGTCATTTTTAACAGGACTGTAAAACTTCCTTGCAAGGGTGTGAGGTCGGCTTACTGGTCTCCTCATCAGAGTCATGAGTGTTTACTTATGCACTAGTCACATAAGTTTGTTACATGGAGGGTATCTATGGAGGCATCTACATCTATTAATTAGACTAAGACAATAATACCACCATATTACAGTTTGTAATTTGTCACCGTAATAAAGATAAAATGTTTAATGTATGATTATGCAATGTAATGAAATTTCTGATCCTACCCTACATCCAGAATTTCATATCACCGGCACACTGAAAGCATCAAGCACACTTAAAATGTCAGAAGATGGAACTATTTACTAAATATTTAGTTCTTCAAATGAGTCAGCCTGGCAGGTTAACAGGCTTTACAGCATATTATATCATATCATCCATAAACAGGCTAATTCCAAAATTCCATTGACCAGGTAAAGCATTTATGAAGACACTAGGACTCTTTCACTGCAGTGGAAATGATGGCCATAAAAGTAGCCATCATGACAAAATAGTCCAAAACATCTGTGTGGAACAAGCCATTCAAATTATACTTCATATACAAAGTTGCACTGAGACAATTAAAAGTTTATCCAAAACAGAGAGAGAGAAATATGATAGAATAAATGATTTTTCAGACCATCGGCATAAGTGATCTTGTCTAACTGGGTTGAGTTAGTGCCTATCAGAATTAGTAAGGAGCACCAGTCCGGCTGCTGTTGGGCCCAACTTCTGGTTTGGACTGGTTAGGAACTGAGGGCGGATACTCAACCCGGTCAGTGGTTTCATGCAGCCTGCGGTCAGTCTTCAGTCCAATGTATTGTAGGCTGCAGTGACACACACAGTGTGTGTGTGTGTGTGTGTGTGTGTGTGTGTGTGTGTGTGTGTGTGTGTGTGTGTGTGTGTGTGTGTGTGTGTGTGTGTGTGTGTATTATCCACAAGGTCCCTGACCACCCAAGCACATCCATTCTCAAATGAGCTGAGAAATGTGTTATTGTCTGTCAAACATGATACACGTTTGACAGATTCGAGGTTAACGGAGGTTGAAAGCTAAAGCACGCAAACTCCTGGAAGTGCAACGGCTGTTTCCTGTAACGGTGTGATACTTTCTTATTTCTCATGACCAAATCAGGAAAGCAACAACCAGGTTTAATCAAATCTATTGTTATTTAAACAAACCATAAAAATAAAACGTACATCTTACTTGAGTCCACTGTACTAACTCTACCTCAGTTCGTTCACATTTTTGCAGGAACATTTTTTTATTCTTTTTTTCATTAAAAAGTTCAAAAGGACAGCATTTATTTGAATAATAAATCTTTTGTAACATTATAAATGGCTTTACTGTCACTTTTGAGCAATGCAATACATTCTTGCTAAATAAAACTATTGCATGAACTATAACATACTTATAAATAAACAAATATATATTAATAAATATTGTAAAAAATGTTGTTCATTATTAGTTCATGATGCACTAACGCACAAAAAGCTAAAGTAAACAAATTGAACGTCATTGCCATATTACTAATGTTTATTGGGCATGTATACTACCAATATTACCATTTTTTTAACTATTTTACAGTACATCTTGTATTACTTATTTCAGAAAGTAAATAAAAACAGGCAGCTCAAAGATTCATACAGTAGAATAAAAGTTATGGTTGGGGGCTAAAAAAGACAGTTGTAGAAATTAAAGAGGTGCATGATGTAGCCTAGCTTATTGTGCTGTCAATAATGCTTTCATTCTCGAAAACAGACCTAAATGGCACCTATACAACAAATAATCCTACTGTTTCAATTCAGCCTAGGGATAAAATGAGTTTAAATTCAAAACTGATTTATGTTACTTCTCTGAAATCATTTACAGTGAAAGGGATTTTGAAATGCCTTGCGAATGGGTTTGGGAATACCTGAATAATGATATCAACTTTACTACAGTCAGGGGAAAGCAGAGGAAAAAAGGATGAAAGAACATAACGTAATCAAATAGTAGCAAAAAAAGCACATACCAGTGGTGAGGAAAAGGAAAGGATATCTTTAAACGTGTCACTCTGCTCCGGACGTGTGGGAGACACAAAACTTCCCACCACTGTAAAACGAGGGTCATTTTCTGTAAAATCTACAGCGGCATTAGTCAGTCTAAGAGTGCATGTTTTTGGAAGAACACTTGGCCTTGAGGTCAGAGACCTTTTGCCCACACAACACAGCTTCATCCTGTACACGGCTCAAAATCCCTCTGTATATTTTTCTCAGACATTTATGACCGCAGTTAACATTGCATGCAGTGAACGCTTACAAATGCCGCATTGCTTCCCATAACACCACAGTTTATGGGCCCAGTCTATGAAAAATACACTAAACATTGCCTCTGACGGTAAAAACTCACTTCCTAAAGAGACAGAAAGCTGCCCTGCAGCCTGCCACTCAGATCAGAGGTCAACTGCTCTAACCGGGATTGTTACAACACGATCGGTTAGACTTACCGGAGCAGTTGTTAAAAATTAACCAATTACTCAGACCTAAAAATCACGGCTGCGGGCTTCCATAAATATGACCTCTTCACCTCTCCAAACAAGCTGTTTCATCCCCTCCCTCATCTCTCGCTCTCGTTTTTTTCTAATGAGAACAGGGTGAAAAGTGCAAAAACCTACCACAACAGAGCTATAGCGAGTATTTACTGTGAGAACACAAGCCATTATTTTAAAGCACAGAGGCCTGTGAAATTCTGCCAGAGGACTATGGCGATGTGTATATGCGTTTGTGTATGCGTGCATGGGGGGGGGGGATGGGGGTTACAGATTTACAGCTCGAGTCAAACGGCCCCAGTCTCTCATTAGTCCTTATACACACATGCAGAGAAGCGTTCCTCCCCTGTGATAGTTTTAACAGACCCCGGCTGTATGAGCCTCGTGAGGGACACCCGTGGGTCAAAGGCCAAACAAATTTTCTGTCAGATTTACAGGCAGAGCAAGGTTGGTGGCGTGCAGTAAAAATGTTCAGCACAAGTTCAGCGGTGCAACCCGACCATGCAGCCTGCAGAGGCAGATGGGGTTGGGACAAAGAGTTTTAACTCTAAATAGATCCGTTGCGGCATTTACTATATGGATTTACAGTCAAAATGGCTATAAAGGATGTTCATAGAGTGGAAAGTGCATGTTGGGTATCATACGAGCATGGGTGTTTGTATGTGAACATTATGATTATGAGTTGGTGTCTACATTAATGAGCGTCTGGTGACCTGCCTTTGACCACAGTGGACCTCTGATTTAGACACAGCCTATCGCTGACCCTAACACACACACTCATGCACACACACACACACAGATCTGTTAATGGAGTGCTGATGAGGACATGGGTATAGTGTTAACCTATCGCTGACCCTTGCCAGATTTCTCTCATGGGAAAGAGTAACACACTTGGACACTCAAACACAGACTTTTAAAGCTATTAGTCAAGACCTCTGCAGTAGTTTTCATACTGAGATAAACCTAAAGGGACATTATTAAAGGGATAGTTCTATAGATATGTATACGCAGCCGCTCCAGACACGTAAACGTGTCCGCCATCTTGGAACGGTTAACATGACACTGTCCATCACTCACACTAACAAATCAATGAATTTTCATCGAAAATGTCACAGTATTGTGTAAAAAGCATCAAAATGGGATAACCTTTAAGAGGTGAGAATGTGCTGCTTTGTGTTATCCATAACTCAAAATGCAATATTATCCCTATGCAGAATTATTACATTAATGATAAACTAAATACTGTGAAAATAATTTGCTAATGTCTATTGCAGATATAGGTATTTATTCATACATGTGAATAACTAGGTTTCAGATGCAGTCAACTTGCTCTCGAGTGACCATGGATAAGATTTGACCGTTCCAATATGGAGGGCAGCTTACATATTGCAGCCCATAGAAACAGCCACTAATGAGGAATAGTAGTAATAGTAATCATCATTTACTCACCCTTATGTCATTTTATGTTATCAAACTATTTATCTTACTGTAGATGTCATTTTATGTTATCAAACTATTTTATCTTACTGTAGAATTTTTTTTTTTAAAGATATTTCAAAGAACGTTGGGGGTCCAAAAAATTTTTTCAGCGCAAAACAAAACAGAGAAATTTTTCTAACACAGAAAGAAAAAGAAAAAACATGATTTGCCCAATGTACTGTATGAGCATTTCTAGTAGGGCTGGGTATTGACACAAATTTCATGATAGGATTACATTTGATTCACATACACATACATTTGGATATCAAGTAAGGTACATGGCAAATTTACATGGATAAAAAAAAAAATCTCAATTCTGTAAACTATACAGGGAGCATGTTGTTACTACATTACAATAATATTGAAGGATAAAATTAACTGATTTGTATACAAACACTTAAATTACACACAATGAAGGTTTTATAATAATAAAGTTGTAATTACATAATTTTGATTTTACCCCAATTCATTTTTGAAATATAAACTTATTCAAACATGCATTAAATACTGAAGAGCAGTTAAAAAAATTAATGAATAGGCCCTAGTGCATATATTTAGCAAAATGTTCCTCTCTTCTCTAGAGTTCATTTTTCTAGCTGACTGATGAGTTTATGGTCATTGAATGGCTTTTCTGAGGTAAATGTTATGTGACATTGTTTACAAGGCAAGCTGATATGTAAGCTTTATAACCTTTCCATGGTTGAAAGACTGAGCGATTACAGGAGACATGATACAGATTTTAGTAAATTGTACTGCATCTTTCAACATACCTTCTGATCTTCATTCAGGTTTATTTTGTGCTATAACTAGTACATTTTAAACATTAAAGAGCACTAAAACTGTATCATGATAAAATTGACAGAATTTGAGATCTTAGACTTTGTTTCAAAAAGCACAAAGCTTATTGAGATTTATTGGATAGGAGGCGGCGAGGCGCTACAATGTTCTGTTTATTCATCAACTGAAAAGAGCATAGGCTAAAAGAGAGATTCTTGGGATTAAAAGGTGATGCATGTATCTTTTTTACTCTACTAAAGCATAAAAATACCATAATATGTTTGAGATATTTAGGAAACATACTAAGTTCACATACTCGTTTCTCTGAAAAACACATCTACATCCAGTTATTTTACTTATTATTTTACACATTCCCTCTTGTCAGTTGGTTTTTCTTTTGGTCTGTGTGATTTTGCCCACTGCCAGTTCACCCAATAGTATTTCGCCACTCTGGGATGCCAGTTGGCAGGAAACACAGTGTATGAAGCCTTGGAAACGAGCAAACAAACTGGGTCAGAGATTGCAGATTCCACACAACCTAAAAAAAAAGCCTCGATTTCCATCTAAAAATCTCTATGAACGAGAGCATAATAAAACATGGATAAATCAACTCAGTCTGTAAGTCTCCTCTGCTTTCGTTGTCAATTTCGCTCATTCTTGTCGCATGTCCTCAAACTGGAGGAGGAGGAGGGGGTGGGGGAAACTACAATCTCTGATATTTTGAATTTGGACTGCAGTACCTCATACTGTAATTTGTACAGACAGCACCTTTAAGAATTTATATCGGTAAAAAAAAAAAAGAGAGAATCAATCACAATCGATAAATCATTATTATTTTTTACCCAGCCCTAATTTCTAATAATTAGAATAACTACAAATGTCCTTACAAGTTAGTTTTTAACATGTTTTACTTTTTGAGAGGACATTTTCAAATATTTGTCCATCACATACATTTTTTTTACCTGCTCATTTGAGTTGGATATTTTATTCAGTAAGAACTAAGAAGACAAAGTGCATAAACTGTTAAATTCCTAAAAAGAAAAGAAGACAAAGTGCATAAACTGTTAAATTCCTAAAAAAAAAGAAAAAAAAAAGTCATGTGATTTTGATAAAGTGAACAATTCACGCCAACCGTTCGAAAATAAGTTTGTCAGAGTACTCTAACTGCAATTTCTACTTTGCACAAATTTACTCAGAGGTGATGGTTTTGTTTTATTAAACACATGGGATGCTTTATTTTCAAAAATTTAAATTCTATTAATTACATTTACAATAAAATAATGGAAAGCAAAGAGTGCTGTGAGAAAAACTTGACCCAAAATAACTATCTGTAGAAATTTAAAAGATCTATGGAATGTCTCCTTGGACAATCTATTTAATATCTTTTCAATAAGTTACAAAAACGGGGGGGAAAAAAACGAGGCATTAAATTAGAGGCTTAAACCTCCTGTTGCTTTTCCATATCCTGACAACAAGAAATCCTCTATTATCAATTGGTTTTGTACTCAAATATGTCTGTAGTTTAAGGATTATGATTAATGAGCATTGCAGCTACAAACACTTGCAATGAACAGGAATGTTCTTTAATAAAAAAAACATTTTTAATAAAAAAGCCACTTATTACTACACAACCACCTTGAACTAGAGCTCCCATCAAAATTATAAATGTTGATATGTTTATAAATGTTTTGCATTTGTTTCTATGCATATCAAATAATGAATGTCTGGTGAGAATCCTTTTTTATTGTCTTCTAGTTAAGCTCCCACCACCGTTATGCTGACTGGGCAGGCCAAAGTAAAGACAGGATACACATTTCCATTGACGTCAAAATGCTTATCCTTCCTACAAACTGTGGTTTTGTTGTGGGATTCTTATACACCACCATTATTAGGGGTTTCGGAAGGGTGATATATAGGAAATAAATATATAAATAATCAATTCTGAAGCCAAAAGCCACAACAAAAGGCTCTCATTAGGAATAGAACAAAATGATGAAGGAAATCAACGACGCCAAATTCAATTTCAATTCATGGTAAATGCAGGAAGAGTTCACATGGGATGCTGAGGTCCCAAAGGACAATTGTGTGAAGCATGCTGTGCTCATCAAATACCAATAGAAGGAACTTCAAATCAATATGGTATGTTAACTAGATGAGCTGAGCAGTACAAGCCAATCTGTTGTTTTGGCTCAGACCTTCGTCTTCAACAAAGTAAAAAAAGAAAAAGAAAAAAAATCCTTTCCAGCAACCAGTCCCAAGAGCATTTTATATTGTATTTATTTTTTGACAATGGTCTACGCTAAGATTTATGTGGAGTCTATTGACATCTACAGACCCTGTAATCACACGGTCTCCAATTGACAGTCGGCTGATAAGAAGTATTAGCAAAAGTGAAATATTTTAATGTCACCTGTCAACTCCTAAACCAGAAGGCTAATAAGAAAAGATTGACCTCTGTGTTGCTCTGCAGTTCTGGGTCCTCTCCTCAACTACCTATATCTGACTCTCACACCTGGGCAAGTCATCTTTACATCACTCATCATCTTGGCATATTAATACCCACTGCTGAGTCTGATCAAGACAGCTCATCACAAGAAGGTTTCATTCCAGTATTTCAAGTCAAACACTCCTCTTTGATCACTAAGAGCATGGATTTTTTTTATTATCTTTTTGTCTTATGTCAGCACTCCAGAGATGGTGAAAGGTACAGTACTTGCAAGGGGCTGCCAGGAATGTTTTGTAGGTGAGCAGGTGGAGTTGAAGCTGTATCACACCACACACATACACATAGTAAAGCCTCTGAAATCCTACTCCACTTACACCATGTCAGCCTGCTCCCATCCCAACAGCCCATGAGGCCTGGATCCAGCATACAATCAAAGTCACTGGGGTCCAGTGTTTTTTTGGACCCCACTGATATTCAGTGTATATAGACGCCATTAGACGGTAAAAAAAACAAAAAACACACACACACACAGAAGTCATACAGGTTTCGAATGGCATGAGAGTGAGTAAATAATGACAATTACATTTTTTAGGAAACGCCACAAACATTATTTAATTACACTGATTTAATTACACCCAAAAGTTTGGGGTTGGTAATTTTTTTGTTTTTGAAAAAAAAAAGTCGCTTATGCTCAATAAGGCTGCATTTATTTGATAAAAAATACAGCAAAAACAGTAATACTGCAAGATATTATTACAATTATAAACTAATATATGTTAAAATCTAATTTAACTAATTTTCAGCAGTC